>OZ010583.1:64420081-64775081 GCA_963932145.1 Acanthosepion lycidas
TGATAAATTGCTTTCACCTGTTTGCATATATCTGAATTATCTAAAAGTATTTTGTTCACAATGCAAATACAAGCGCTTTTAAACATTTAGCTCTCTGCATCATTTATAAGTATTACTTCAACTTTACTGTATATGGAATCTCCTGAAAATATAGTGTTTTATATATTAGTTCTATATATTTAAAATTGCAGTCGCCTGGCTCTCAATTTCAGTCAAGATTGTTTTAGTTGTTGTCATAGAAGGATATGACTACACAACCAAGAAATTCAAATTCAACTTGCATTGGCAACACTGACATTTTGCTTGGTGTAAATAGTCACCTACAGAGTGCTAAAGATTTTTAAAATACATCAGTTTTAGTAAATTAATGTACATTTATTAGATTCTTTTCATCATATTGCAAATTTCACTATATTTTTATTCATCCAAAAACATTTTTAATATCTTCAAATCATATTCATTGTATTTTTAAAAATATTACTTATGAATATCAGCTCAATACTACTACAATAATATAATCTATGTAGATTTCAGAAATTTATTCAATTTTTTAGATTTGCAGAACCTAAATACAGCTGAATTGATGATACCGTCTGTGCCAACACTGTCTCATATCATAGATTCAACATTCTAAATGTGGCCCATTGTGATTGTCACCTAAGGATTTTAGAGTCTCTGATTATTTTGAAAAGTCAATCATCTTCGTGCAAGCAGAAGAACTTTCTCTATTCTTTGAAATTACTTAGTATGACTGAAGATGGCCAAATATCTGTCCCACAGAAATCTTTTTTTCTTCTCCTTTCAGATGACAGATAATTTTAAACTGTTTTATCTTGCTTTTATAGCAATTTCATTTTATGGTTTACTATTTGAAAAAATTTATATAATTTATATATTTATAAAATATGATAATAAATTATAAATTTATTATCATATTTTAAAAATTATTTTCTAATAATAATAATAATAATAATAATAACAATAACAGCAACAACAACAACAACAACTACTACTACTACTACTATTATTATTATTATTATTATTATTATTATTACAATGAAAACATATGGTTACAATTTGAGAATTAGAGAGATGAATCATAGGAACATCGTTCTATGGAAGTAGAAACATTTTTGTTATCAGCATCAGAAAGACGGTAAGAATAAGCAGAAATGTAATTTACAGAAGCAATTTATCTGGTCTGTGTAGAGCAGTACATAAGATTCTTATTTCAGTGATCATTAACTTTTAAAGATTACCACTTATCTATCAGTTTCTTGCAATAAACTTAAATTACACTCCACCACAACCACTGCCCTAAAACACATCATGTATAAACACAATCTGAAATCAAAGTAATCCTAAATTATCAGCTGAGAATGGAATAAAGCAATGAAGGAATAAAAGAAGAAAAGAATTTGCAGTTTTAAACTTGAGAAAAAAGATTAATAGCTTGAATTGTGGACAATGTAAAAAAGAAAAAGAAAAGATTAGAGAAGACAGCAGCATATAACAATTAGCTGGCACTAGATTTTTAGAAATGGCATGTTCATGAGAGATGTGTAAGAATAATGACAAAAGCTTGAAATACCTAGATACCTGACCAGTGGCTTAAATCAAGAAATAATAAAAACAGTATCACTGCCAGATAATCCATTCTGTTGAGAGAAATGTTGAAGAATCAATCTGAAGAATAATTTTCTATTCTAGGATAATCAAAGAGAATTGAAATAGAAAAAGAAAGAAAGGAAGATCATTGAGAAAAGTGATAAAACGTCAACTGAAAATAAATGAAAAGAAACAGTAATAGACAAGTAAAATTGTAGTGATAGAAAGAAAATTAAATAGAAAAAAAGGAAAAAATGATAAGAAAACTAGACAAATGGGGAAGAATGCTTTAAGAAGAGAAAAGTAATATTAAAATCAAGTGTAATCTTTGGAAATAATAGAACTAAGCAGAGTCTGAGAAGACAATGTATAATTGGTAAAAATCTGTGATAAGAACAGGACTGGAAATGAGTAGAAAAAGAATAATGATGATGATGATGTTGGTTTGGTTGATAGCAATAGCAGGGGATACTGTAAAAGAAACGGGATTTGTTCCAGAGGCCTTCACAAAACTAAGCAAAGTATCAAGACACAGGCATATTCCGATAGAAACAAAGAAAAAAGCACTGACCTACTATGTCATATCTAAATTTCTTCGTGACAGTTAATGTCGGATAATTTCATAACAGATTAAAAAGAAATTGAAAGCAACAGAAATGTTCTACAGAAGGATGTTGAGAATGCCCTGGACAGAACACATGAGCAACAAACAAGAAAATAGGAAATAGAAAGATATAATAAAAATCAAAAAGAGACAACTGAAATTTCTGGGATGCATTACAAAAGAGGAAGGCTTGGTAAACTAAATACTCACAGGATGTATTTAGGGAAGATGGGGTCAAATGAAACAGCAAAAAATTTAATGAATGTATGTAAATGAATGACAAAGCAGGGATAAGGATGGATAGTAAACATTCAGGAAGTTGTTACGAGCTATGATTGCTACATTTATGAAGGGATATGGTACATAAATGATGATGATATTAATAGAAATGATTGTTAGTAACAATAATGCTGTTACTGATGATGATTACTATAGCAAAGTTTATTTCCAAGATGCCCTGAAGGCACTATTAATAGCAGAGGTTTTTACTTAAGGATCAGAAAATAGAATGTTGCTTAAAGCCGCAAGATGGTCATTTCTATGATTATGGTTGTAGTGGCAGGTCTCTAGTAACAAAATTCTAGTCAGTAAGAGACAATAATTAATGATTATTGAAATAAGTAAATTAAATGGAGATTCTCATTAAGTTTTACATTGATTTTGCTTTTCTATCATTTTTATTTAATTTCAGTCTAGATTAAATAAATAATAAACATTTTTTTACCAAATTTCAGCTACCAACTGATTACTTCTAAATTAATTGGTGTGTGGCATTTGATTTTGCGAGGTGTTTGTTCATATTTATAAATATGTACACATAGGCAATCTATATATATATACCAGATTGCCTAGGTGTACATAGAAGAATTATATATATATATATATATATATATATATATATATATATATATGAATCTGAAGAATTATATACATTACATTACATAAAGTACTGAGTGTACTCTCAACATCTGAAGATAGTGTTTGGCATGAAACTGAGTAGTGCAAATGGTGTGGGATATGTATATTCATTAATATATATACTTTATAGCTCTGTTACATATCATCAAGCACTGTTTCAATAATGCCTGCACTTTCTGTTCAATTCATATATTTATATATTTACATATATATGCACACATATTGTGTATTTAGGTAGCAATCCCTCTTTTATACATGTTTCATTAATGATGACAGGCAAGGTACTGTGATTTAGGTTTTTATTTAATTTTTCTTGTGTTCAAACAAGTGTTTTCTTTTCTGAACACAGAGTCTGTAGAAACTGTCCAAATATTCTGTAATTCAAAGTGCTTTTGGCTATACACTTAGCCATTATCAAGGATAATTTTATATTTACTTTTTAACTGGATGTAGAGGTTGTGTGAATATATCTAGATTTATAGGGATGTCTTATTTTCTGAACACAGTCAGCTTCACTGTGATCATGTTCATTAGTATTATTGTGTGTAATTAGTATTATTGTATTCCATTATTTTTAATGTTTTTTTTACATGTTCCTTAAGGGGCATTTGGAATTGTAAATAATGTTCATTGTTTGTAGTTTTGATTTTGCAGGTGTGCTGTTATTTTTAGGATAAGGTTAGCTGTTTAAAATTTTTTGTATTAGATAATTCATTTAATTTGTTGGTTCAGGTCAACTGGAGTAGTGTATTTCTTTATGATATTTCTAAGTGAAGATTCATCTTGTTTGTAGTTGACAAAATGGTTGCAGAAAATATTTGTTATTTTCGTCTGTGTTCAGTATCATTATTATTTACTTTGTGAAGAAATATATATATATATATATATATATATATATATATATATCACTTGTTTTCTGGAGATTGGATTATTGCATTGAAGCATGAAACTGACAGTCAACATACATTATTGATTCCGATGTCCACACTATCTATTTCTCTCTCTCTCTCCCTGTATACATACATATATATATATATATATATATATATATATATATATATATATATATATATACATGAGTTAAAGATCAAATGCAGATCAAATATGGATAGGAATTTGACAGAATGATAAAATAAAGAACAAATAGGAAACATGTATCAATCTAACATGTTTCAGTTTTAATAAAGCTTTGTCAGAGATTGAGAGAAAACAAACAAAAAGAGAGAAACTCTGCTATTTTTAATTATGTTTGGGTCAGTTCTCCTTCATCAGTCATGTATCACATGCATTAAAACCATAGATAATTCTATATGTATGTAAGTTTGTGAAGTTATATATATATATATATATGTTTGCTTGAAGAGCAATGAAGCTTTGGGTTTAAAAAGGTTTTCTTTGGCTCTGCCTATTTTTCTGGTTTCCAGTGAGAATTTGTTCACTAAATTGCTCGATTTCTTATGAGCATATTTTAATATTCTCTGTCTTTAAGTATACATTGTGTTTAATTAGTATTTTATGATTCTCATGTCTTCATGTGTTGTGGGTGTCTTCTTTTTTTTTTCTTTTTTTTTTAAGTATGTCATCTTCCTGTATCCTGTTTATTTTAAATTGTGAAATATCTTTTGTATGCTTGGAGTTGTCATATTTTTACATTGTGAAATATTTTTTAATATGTGTGTTCTAAGATTGAATGGAATTTTGTTGATATTGTCATTTATATGACTTCTTTTATTTGTAGTCATTTTTTGTTTACTTTTTATGCAGTATCATATTTTTGTATGATTGATAAGTATTTGAGAGATTTCTTGTGCGTTATTGTGTTGGTTAGTGATATGTGATTGAATTACCCTATTATCTGATAAATAGCATGCTAATGACATGATAATCTAGTGTTTGTGCAATGCATGTATTGTTTAAATTGTTATTATTAGAGAGGCATTCTCCAAGTTGAGAAATGATTCCATACACAACATAGATTTGTTGAACTTCTAGTTTTTTGTTATATCATAAGTTTTGATCATGTTATAGGTCTATTTTTTTCTAATAAATAAGTTCTATTTTTGTTTTTGTTTTTTTGATACGTAACATGTTTTAGGTTTCTAATAATTTTTCCTATTGTTATGTATTTATTATGGTAATGGTTTATTACTTATTATGGTATTGGTTTATTATTTATTATGGTATTGGTTTATTATTTATTATGGTATTGGTCTTTCTAGAATAGTTTAATGGTGTTTTAATTTGTATTATTGTTATTTTTTCTATGGTGAGTTTTGTCTATCACTGTTATGAAAATTATTTTTAATTATTTACTTACAATATTTACATTCTTCATCTTTGTTGCTGTTATCACAGTTTGGCTGTTCTGACCTTCATCAGGAATATATTGAACCAGGCAATCTATAAGAAATTATGTTGATTGAGATACACCTGATGAAGGCCAGGTGGCACAACAGGGATAAAAACAACAAAAATTAGGACAATAGTCTGATTGTAAAAAGTATAAATAATGATGATTCTTCGTCCCAGAAATTCAGACAGAAATTAAGAAAGACAGTTTGTTATAGAATATTGTGCTTGTATACATTTTGATATCCAAAGTATATAAATTTTAAACCTATCTCCTACAACTTTTTTATCACTTTTACTTTTATTGTTTTTAATTATCTCACATTATGTTATTGATAATTTTGTGCAGAAAGCAGATATCTTGCATGATCATTAGAGGATTCTAAAATATGAGTGCAATTAAAAAATGTGCCTTGTTAAAAGAGAAATACATTCATTAAAATGAAAATGTATTATAACTGCACTAATTTCAAAATCCTCTGTGATAAATTCATATTCAGGTTTATATCACATATCTCCCTTCCTCAGAAAATCATTACTAATACAATGTACAACTGCTACAAAAGAATAACAATTTAAATAAAAGGAATAACAAGATGCTTAATAAAATATGCTTAGCTGAAAATTTAGATACACTGCATATCAAAATTTGAACTTAAATGGTGAGCATCTCTGTATCTTTAACATTTCATTATAAAATACAAATGGTATTTCTTTAGAATTTTTTTATCTCTATATTTAGGATTGGCTCTATCAAGAAATGCATTATTTTTTCTGAAGAAGTTTCTTCTCAGGATTAATTGAATCATTAGCAATTTTCTTACTTTAGTGAGTCTGTGAACATATATAATTATTCCTTGCTGATAGCACGATTTAGAGTTTCATCCATAACGCAATCTTCAGGTGCTGGGTATAGACTGACTGTTACTTAATTTAAATTTTAATAGAAATAACTTGTTATCACACTATGTTGGTGCAGTTATATATTATACTGGGATTAGAGTTTTTTTCATTTTAAAAAATACTGTCATCACTTTATGTACCTACCATAAATAACTACTACTATTATTTTCACTATCAGTACTGCAATCACTTTATAATTATCTCCACTACAATTAGCACTGCTTTTTAATATTATTTTTATTATTGTTATTATTATGATTATGATTATCAATATTATTATCATCTTCATTATCATGGTTACCATATTTTAAGATTGTCATTACTGTCCCCTCATTTTTTTTCATTATACTTTCATTTCCATCATCATTAAGGCTAAATTTACCATTAACACATCAATAACTATTAATAATAATCAATATCATAGTTATTATCACTATCAGCATAATCAGAATTGTCAATAATACACAAGCAGTCAGCATTAAAAATACAAACATGATCATCACCATGCCCACAAACAGAACCCAAAAACCCAAACCAAAAGGAATGTATGTGCATGTCTACACGTGTGTATATGTATAAGGAAGTTTAAGTTTCTCTGAGGATGCAGGTGGTAGATCTGAAAAGCATCAAGAACACTCCTACCTGGTCCTTGTTGAAAGAAACATTGCTACACATAAAAAAAACATAGTTCCAACACCAGAAATAGAATTAAAATTGCATATGTATGTATGTATGCTCGAGTGCATGGATGTGTATCTGTGCCTGGCCACAGATTGTTTATACAGGTGTGTTTGTGGGAACTAAAATGCATACACTTGTATGTATGTGTGTATGAGAGTGTCATCTCAAACAAGCATGGAAGGAAATTCCCCCTCCCACCACCAAACATAGTCAAACAAGCATAAATAGATCCAATTTTAAAAAATAAACCAGTTTGTCTGATGATCGCAAAAGCGTGAAACCCATGGTCACAACCTCATATCCATACAACTGAATATATATATATATATATATATATATATATATATATATATATATATATATGTATATATTTAGATATCAAATAGGAACACAGGATTCTTGTGAAATTACAAATTTTTCAGTTACTACTGCAACCTTTATTTGATACACTAGTAAGACAAAAGGAAAAAGTGATTTCAATTACACACCTTTCTTAACTTTGGTGATTGAATAAAAACTGGTGTTTCAATGTGATATGTTTACAAATATATATACATATATATATATATATATATAGAGAGAGAGAGAGATAGATAGATAGAAACAGAGAATCTACACACACACACACACACACACATATATATATATATATATATATATATATATATATATATATATATATATATATTCAGACTTTGTATCAGTTGAAGAACAAGATCAGTTCCTTCCAAGAAAATTTTTAAAGGTCATTAATTAAATTATTTTCAAAGCACAATAAGTGTACATATCAAAATTAAAACTCCTTTAAATTGATTATACTAGTAATTTATTGTTATGATAAATAAACATATACATAATATATAAAGTGGGTTGGGTGTGTGAACTAAGGCTGTACAACATGTCTGTAGATGGCAGGATTTTCTAATATATGTTGAAATCCTGCAATGTTGATTTCAGGAATCACTCAGCAATCCCCCATTGTGCAAATCTTGAATTATACCCAAAGTAGTAAGGACATGTAGCTTGTACTGAAAAAAAATTGGAAGATGACTATGGCGCGTTGAATACTGCTTCATCCAGAACATCAGCAACCAAATTAAAAACAATTATTCATCAATATAATGAGGATTGTTTATCATTCAGTTTCATATGAAGTGAAGGAAATCCAACAGGTCCCACATGTATAATCTGTGATGAAACCATAGCAAACTAAAGAGACATTTACAATCCAGACATTTCCACTTTTCCAAAAAGCCAGTAGAATATTTCAAATGACTTTCACTCACTAATACTAAACAAACAAAAATATGAACCAAATATTCAATGATATCAGCTAAAGCATAAGAAGCAGTTGCAGAAATTATAGCTAGGAAAGAAAACCTCATATAATTACAGAAACCATTACTTTACTGGCCTGCTGTGCAATTGTAAAAATAATGTTTGGGGATGAATACAAAAAGGAAATTTTTAAAATTCTGCTCTTAGATAATACAATTTTTTAGCATATGAAAGATCTACCTGAAAATAGAGAATTTCAAGTAATATCTCACCTTGAAAAAGTAAACATGTTTGCAATTCAGTTGGATGAATCTACTGATATCCATATTAGGCCCCCACTTTTAGCATTCTGTAGATTTGTTTGTAAAGAAGAAATCAAAGAACAATTTTTATTTTGTTGACCACTGTAAGCAACAACAAAGGGCTAATATATTTTCGATTTAATTGATAATTACTTCATTTGTAATAATTTATCTTTGGATTCCTGCATAAGTATTTGTATGGATGGAGCCCCATCTATGTCCAAAAGTACTGATATTCTAAAAAAATATCAAATTCAGATATCTCATTAAATGTTAAATCATAATAAACAGAAAAATAAATATAAGTTTGTTTTTTAAAGAATTTTAATTATTATCTTTTTTTTACACATTATAATAAAATATTTTGTTTATATGTTAATAAATAAACCATAAAAGAATACTCTAATTTTACACAGAAGTTTAACTATAGGTTCAAACATGACATGAGATAAAAATGGTTGAAAAACATTGCTTTCAAGCAGCGGTTCTCAAACTTTTTTACCCATGGACCACTTTTACCCTTAATTAAGTTTTCATGACCCCATAACCATTCACTAAACAAAATGCTTATTTTATTTTTTACTAATAGATAAGTTTAGGAATTGTATTATAGAAATAGTAAATGTATAATTTATTTTGCATTATAACTAATTTAATGAAAATAAATTTGTATTTAAACACTAAATTCTTTGGAACATTTATACACACTAATAGAATAACTAATAAAAAACCATTTTAAAATACGTGATTAATTAATAAATTAAAAAAAGTGCAGATTTATTCAATGAGATCCTTGTGGTTGATGCTACTCTGCAAGTTTATTTTTCATATTTGGCTCCATCAATGATCACTCCACTTTTCACAATGTTGAGTCTGTTACTTTATTAATTAATTTATATTAATATATTAATATTTTATTTTTATTAATATTTAAAATTACTTTTATTATTTATTATTAATATATTAAATGAATTTATATAATATATATATATATATATATATATAAAGTAAAATTATTTTATTATTAATATTTTTTAATATTTTAATATTAATTAATTTGTATTAATGTTTTATTTTATTTTATTATTATCTAAAATTAATATTGTTTTTTATTATTAATATAATAAATTAATTTATATAATAAATTATAATATTTATGGAATTTTCCTTTATATATATATATAATCCTTACTTTATATATCCTTCTCAATTTTTATTCAAATTTTACAATCAAAACATCTGGTAGGGTAAAAAGAATGCTAACTTACATTGCTTGAACTCATTTTCTGCTAGTTTTAAAGCTGTTTTTCTATTTTTAGCATTTTAATATGGCGGAGATTACTGTAGAAATTTCAGTTCTCAATTATAACAACCATTCTGAAGTGAAATTTCTCTATGAACTAAAACATTACCATGGACCCCCAATTTGCTATTTTTGTGGACCACCAGTAATGTTACATGGACCCTGGTTAAGAACCACTTTTCTAGAGTAAGGCGCACACAGCAGTGGAAGAATTGCTTCTGATTCACAGAACATATATTCACACACACACACACACACATATATATGTGTGGGTGTGGGTGTGGGTGTGTAAAAAAATTCAGATAAAGTATGTCTGTAAAAGGTCAATATGAATAAAGACAAAAGGCAAACTTATCTTCGCTGATGAGAACAAAATGTGTCAGCTAAGATAAGTTTTCCTTTTGTCATTATTCATATATATGTATTTGTTCCTGTACATAGGAAGTAGTGTGTTCTTTAATTTACATCTGCTTTATTTTGTAGCATCCCTAATTATGGTAATATAAAGTGAATCTGATTTACTTCTTTATTTTTCTTTATTTCTCTCTTCTTTTCCATTCAGCTGACAATTCGATTTTTGCATTTTGCTTTTGGTCTTGATGAGCTGGTGATGCAAACAGATTGCAATGGTTAAATGTTGATTGACTGGCCTTCATTGATGCTTCTTGAAAATCACAATAAGTTATATACACTGTGCACAGATTTCCACTGTCAATGAAATAATTATTTTTTTTATATATTTATTTTGTGTGTGCAATATCCTTACTCCTATATTATTCAACTTGTACACATGCATACACAAAAGAACAGTTCTAAAATTCAAGAAACCTAAAGCACAATAGAAAGAAAAACATTGATAAAGAAATGGTTCTCATATTTTCTGGTGGAATGATTACAAGATAGTTATGAAATGTCTGCCAAAAGATTGGAAACAATGGCTATACTTGACAGATGAAGAAATTGATCAATTTATTCCCCAGATATTTGGGTAGCATATCTCTCTATATCTGTGCACATGTTGCATAACAGTTAGTGGCTCAGAACAAGAACTTGGCAAGCTGAGTTCAAATTACAGTCAAGTTTTTTATATTCACTTTTACACAAATACCCTTGGGAAAAGGTATGATTGCATCTCTTCCCTGCCCACCCACCAGAAATGAGTTAAAAAGCAGGCTAGAATAGGCTCTCTAACCATCTAATTCTATGATACAAAATAACTTTCTTAATTTTTGTCCACATTTAATTCCAATAATCTCTAAATGCTATCAAGATTTTTCACATGTTTTTCACCAGTTCTGTACTATAAACATGGGCTTTTCTATATTTAACTCTGTTGATCATTGTCAAGTTTCCTTGGGGTTCTACTCATTCTACATAAATATACTTCATTATATTTGTCCAGCTTTCTTTTTATTTATCTTATTTCTATGTATTTTTTCCAAAAATTATATCAACTCTAGTTTTAGAATTATGAAGAGTTCTGTTTCAGTCTTCATTGTTCAAAATGAAGAGAGTGAAGCAATGTCACAGAATAATTAGAATTGAAAAATTCAGATTAAATGAAGAGAAAGAGATATAACTCATTTAAAAATAACCTTACTATTTGAACTTGTGTAGCATGTAGCAATTTTCATTTAGTATACAGGGCTTATGGCTACATCACATTGAAACATTAGTTCTCATACAATCACCAGTTAAGCAATGTCACACCTGGGCAGTACCTAGATGGGTAATTGTTTGAGAATAGCACATGCTATAAGCTTAGATGTGCGGGTATTGTACAGGATAATGCCTCAGAAGTGTTAATCAGAGAGCTGAGTTCCAATTCTCATTGATTTCTTTATATTCATTTACATGCAAATACTTTTGGGAAAGGCATGAATCCACCTCTTCCCCCCTAGCTATAGGTTAATTAGTCAAAACTTATCACTAAACCATTATTATTTTTAAAAATCTAAAAAATAAAGGTTTGGTAAACCATAGAATATGAATGAATGAATGAATGAATCAATCAATCATTTGGTACACAGTCACACAGGCAACAATGTTGTATGGGACATGAGAAGGGAGAAAGTGAATCTATATGGCTCACTAGCATTTCCAACTTGGTATCTTTTACTTTCTGGTTTGAGAACAACTTGGAAAACCAAAATAGGAAAATTCTAATAAAAGAATGCCAATCATGCATGCATTCACATTTGTCAGACTGAGTTATAAATCTGTTTGTTTCATTTGGTGTTGGAGAATTGGTTAAAAGATGCAAAGTTAGAAATATAAATGTCATATAAAAAAAATTGTATATGGTCATATGTACGTACTTATTTATACGAACACGCTATTATATATATGTCCATAAAACAATAAAACACTTCTATGTATGTAGCTAATATATAAATACTTTTACATGGGTAGAAATATATCTATTCATCTGTATACCTGCAAGCAAATATTTGTGTGTAGTAAATATATTGCATTTGACAGGTAGTGGAATCAGTTAATATGTCTCCCTTCTGCATTAAAATAGCTGGGGGGGGGTGTTGGAGGAGGCTATAAAGAATATTTTAAAGAAAGTTGATGTATTTCAATTATTCCAACTTTTTTTAAGAGCAAGTTAGGACTTAATGTAATATTCACCTTCATTCATATTACATTATATCAGTGCAGGTCATATTCTTATCTTCACATTAATGTGTTAATTTCAAACATTTATTATTTTTGCCTTGATTACACCTGAGCCCTTCTTTAATCTTAGCCTCAACAGCATAAAACCATGAAGATACAAAACAAAAAAAATATTAAATAAAATTCAATTGGAAGAAGAAATAAATAATAATTAGGAGCTTGGAATTGAGAAAATTTCTGAATATAAAGGGAGGTAACTGTCATCTGAAATCTGGTCCTTATCTGATCAAACAATTGCTTCAGCAGCTGTATAGAAACATTCATTTACTCTCTTGAAAATTCTCACTGGTTATAGCTTAGAACAGATATTGTAAGATTTGTGGTTCAGTTTATATTAACATTATTTATTTACACTTACCTAGCATGCATAAAAAAGTATCTTCTTTTTTAATTGGATTTTTAAAATAAAACAAAAATTTGAATAACAGTAAAAGTTGTTTTAGTAAGACTAATAATAGAAAAAATAAATTTTGGTAAATACATAGATGCTGATAAATTTTCAAAGTTGGATTTTAAGTGAAGTTATCTAAACTCATAAAGATCTCCACAAAAACATTAAAATAAGTCATATCTAATGAGATCTTTAAATCAAACTTGTAATGAATAGAAGGGATCATAATTTTACATTGAAATTAATATACAAGAAACATTGTAATTCAAATAATCATTATTATTATTCTTCGAGTTCTCTTTTAAACAGACAAGAGTTTTATATGGAGACAAGAAATAATGATTACAAGGAAAATTGCTTCATATTTGATAAGATTTTCTCGGGTCATTTCATTTTCTTCCTTCCATTTTACAATGCTGCATTAAGCTGAAAGGAAAAACAGCAAATAACATTTTAAAAAATGAAAAGTGAAAAGCATCTCATTTCATTTGAAAATAAGCAGAGTCTGTAAAATTAAAGAGATTAAAATGGATATTATTTTATTATTTTTTTAACTATTTCCTTAAATGAGAATTTTATTTGTATTACAAGTTATTGAATTGATTGCTATTCATTCAGAATATTGAGACAAGTAGAACAATCATTACATCTACTTTTAACTAATTAATGCTCTTTGCAAGATGAGAATTGGTGCATGTTCTACCCACTTTGATGATTGGATGTTTGAAGTGAATAATTGATCAAGGAAGAGGGTACTACTGATGAATTTGTGTAACAATTGCAATGCTGGGTCACTGATGTTTTGGTTGACTTGTGGTTAAAACCAAAGATGTATAACTTATACACCTTCTTATAAGATTCTCACTAAGAGAGCTATGGAAGAAAAGTTTATTCTCCCATTTACATTTCTCCCAATATTATATCCATGATATAATAACACCTTATTTCACAGATGGAAAAAAATGATTGAAAGGAAAAGGAATGACGAGTGCAATTTGTTCTCAGAGAGACTTTTATACCACTAAGTCATACACAAAACTATATATACCTATATAGATACATGCCACACACCAGAGAATAATATATCCCATATAACAGGCAGAGTGTAAGAAGAAACTAAAAGGATAGGTCATATATATTATATGGAGATACTCCTGTTTCTGGAGAAACTATGTTTAGGATTCTAAATTCAAATGGGCTGGATTCATTTACTATGTCCCAGATAAGGATATATTCCATGAAAGGGAAATGGTGAGCCTTGGGTTTTACCAAATTGAGGGCTGCAATCAGAATTTATTTCTATATATGGAAAAAGGAGATGGCACCATGGAATTGTAAACTGCCTGAGCTGTGAGGATTCCAGGCTAAAGAAATCAACCTCTCGATTTGGCTGCTGTAAACAAACTGAATGATTAGCAGTCCATCAAATGAGCCATGTGACTTATCTCAACCAAAGGGAGATAATTGCTTTCTGAATCCCTTTAAAGTCTAAACAATTGCTGAAGGTATGACCAAAATAAGATTATATATTTCAAAATTTGGATAAGAAACATCAATATCCAGGATTGAAGGCTTAAGCATCTACAACAGTCAAAAAATAAAGCTTATTTCAATTTTTATTTATATAAGATTAATTACCTTTTTCCAAAACTTAAAATTATATTATTCTTTTTTAATTGCTTTACAGGATTATTTCCTAGCATATCAAGCAACAAGTTTTTTTAATCAATTTTCGTTAAGATGAAAATTTGGTTCTCATGATTACTGGCAGCTCTACAAGATTGTACCAAACAAGAGTAAATCCCTCCTCTCTTCAGTCAGTAAATCCTCTTTCTACTCAACATTCAACTCAACAGGAATATCTTTGCCTGATGTACTCCCTTCAACAGAATCTCTCATGAGTGATATGCATTTAAATCTATCTATAGTTTCTGCTATCATCTCCAAACTAAATCCCCACAAGGCACACAGGCTTGGCACTATCCATGCATTTATTCTAAGGAAATGTAGGGTTCCAATCAGGCTTCCATCCTTGGACCTGCATTGTTTCTTATCTTCATCAGTGGCATTTCTGATGGCATCAGTTTCCAACATGGTATTTATGCTGTTGATACAACTATTTACTTGTCTTAATAGTAAGTCTGATATGTCTGATAATATAAAACTGGCCGCTGCTTTCCTAAATGACCTCAAATCAGTTGTTAACTGGGGCAAGAAATGGCTTGTAAACTTGAATGCCTCCAAAATGAAAATGCTATTTTTGATCATCACAGAGAACCATTTTTGCCTTCCATCAGCATAACTGATGCTAAACTCCAGTAGAACAACTCATTGCACCTTCTTGGTTTCATGTCTTTCACTGACATGAAGTGGAGCGATTATATTGAATCAATTGCTAGGTCTGCTGCTAAAAAAAGTTGGTTCTTTCTTGCACATTTATTTATCTCTATTCCTCAGTGCATTGAATATTGCTGCTACATCTGGTCTGGTGCTCCTGCTATATATTTTGAAATCTTCAGCAAAATCCAAAGATGGGTCTGGAATGTTAATGGTCCTGACTTGGCATCTTGACTTCAGTCACTTTCCAACCACTGTGACATGGCTTTCCTCTCTCTTTCTATAAATATTATCATCACAATTGGTCTCATGAGGTCTACTCCTTGATATCTCAAGAACATGACTAGAAATGATTGGCAACTAGTTCTCATTATTTTACTGTTAAAATAGCTATATGTAACTATAAGTTTTATTGTAATAGTTTGTTTTCTTGCACTTCTCACCTGTAGAACTCTGTTCTGGTTTCCTGCTTCCCTGCTACCCACATTCTTCAAAAATTTAAATGTAATGTAAATTGCATTTTCTATCTTCCTGAACCCTGTTCTTTTATTGTCCTTTCTTTTTACTAAAGTCTTCTCATTCTCTTTCACTCCCAATAACCTGTGTTTTCTTAGTGACATTATTGGTGATATGATAAAAAACAAAAGTTAAATCAATTTTCATAGAGTTTAAAATACCAAGGTATTGTAATTGAGGATTTTGATGTATTACTAATTTACCAAAAGTATTTTATTGACTTCAATGTTCACATGAGATTATTATGGTGTTCCTTTCTGAATAGAGAAACTGTTGATAAAAATATTACAAAAACATCATGTGTTGGCAGACATCATATTAATCAGTTGTCAACACTGGTGTATTATTCTCATTCTGATTGGTTAATATTCAGTATGCGATTCCCGCCCATGAAGTGAAATTAATCTCAAATTTCTTATACTATAAAACTAGGTAAAACTACTGTTGAATTAAAACAACCTCATTCATCCATGAAAAAGTCTATATCATGCATAGATATATCTGTTTTGATCTCTCTCTCTCTCTCCCTATAAATATATGTGTGTGTTCTGTGTATTTAGGCAGCAAATGTTATTAATTTTGAAATGTCAATCAATAAAATTAATCAACACAAAATGTCTTCTGTCTTAAATAACATTTGCCTTTTATATATATATATATATATATATATATATATATATATATATATATATGCACACATGCCAGACACATACTAATTACAAGAGTGTGGATATTGTTTTTCAGTTTACTCAAAATGAAACATACAAGTAACATAGGTAGATTATAATAAATAATTACATATGCAAATCACTATGTGTACAAATAACAAAATAAGGAGTATATCAACAGTACTCAGGCCCCATTTTAATGCACTCTTTGGGAATTACTACAGGTCTATACTCTAACATGCATACAGTTGTATAGATGGTGAATACCATCTGATAATACATTATTTATACCTCTTACAGCTACTGACGTAATTCAGTAAGAGATACACATTGGTTAACTGAAGGTGTTAGGTATCATACCATTGTGTCCCAGACATATTTAGTAGAGGTCAGGTTTGGCAATTGTTCCAGGCAGGGAAGCTGTTGAACATCTTGTAGAGTATATTGAGTAGCATGGGCATCAGTTGGGCAAGTGGGCTGATGGAAGAGCACATCAAGTTTGATAGCAGAATGGTTTGAGCAATGTCTTTAATATATATGGTACTGTTCAACATTTTCATACAACAATTACCAAATACAAATGAGAGTTATAACTCATAACACCTGATACCAGTAAATTTACCTTTATAAAATGCTGCTCTCCAGATTTATGTAGTTAACAACCAGGATCTGCATAAACTGCTCACATTCCTGTACATTACCATTCCATCCCAGTAAGGAAACTCTCACAACACCATGGTAGAGGTGCATGATGGTGTTTTGGTGGAAGTGGAAGTCTGAAGAAAGTTATACCTGCCCATTGTCCTGCTGCATGTTCCCAGTTGCTTATGTTGTTACATTTACTCTAATCACTGCTTCCCTTACAGTGTATTAATTTGAGTAAGTATTGAAACAGTTAAATGTAGCCATCTCTTCTACTCCAATAGCTTTATGTCTCACACTTCCCATCTGTGAAATTCCCTTCCTATTACTTGTTTCCCTGATAGCTGTAATTTCCAACTATTCAAATGTAATGTCAGTTGACATCTCCAGATACCTTGATCTATTCCCTGGCCTTCTCTTCATCCTTTCTTCTATCACGTCTCTTTACTTTCACTCTCACTCTCTGTAACCTCTTGCATGCTAGTGGCATCCCACCTTGCTTGGGGTGAAATGCTTAAAAAAAGAAGGAAAAAAAAATCTGTAATAAATGGTTATCCACAACCTGATCTATGGGTGTAAGAATGTTTCATTGTTGCCGACTTTGAAGCATCAGTGATGCATCATGTCTAAC
This sequence comes from Acanthosepion lycidas, assembly GCA_963932145.1. Classification (NCBI taxonomy): domain Eukaryota; kingdom Metazoa; phylum Mollusca; class Cephalopoda; order Sepiida; family Sepiidae; genus Acanthosepion; species Acanthosepion lycidas. Next base: position 64,437,895 of record OZ010583.1, read on the forward strand.
AGGCATAGCAATTCTCCAAAATCACCATTCAGCCTTTTGAAAGCCTTCAACCTGACCCTTCTCAAATGGCTCTAATTGATCACAAGTAGCATGTATGCATCTCTGTGGCATGACACATTTTGCACTTGACTTTTTTTCCTACATTGTACTTTATCAAAATATTCATCACTGTCTAAAACTCAGACACCAATAGTGTATTAGTATAAATGCCATTACATCACAAAATATCCAAAGATGTTTTGTGTATTTTAATTGATATATAACATTGTGTGTGTACATGCATGTGTTTGTGTGTGTTTGTGTGTGTGTGTGTGTGTGTGTATATGTATAGCAACAACAGTATGTGTCTGAAAAACTGGAAGTCAGAAATGGCTACAATTAAAATAAAAGAGGAAAAAGTAAGAAAAAACAATAAGGAGTGAGTGTAAAGTAAATGAAAAGGACAAATAACCACAACATTCTAGATGTACATACATGCAGGCATATGGGTGCATGCACTCAGGCACACACACATACACTATGAAAAAAAGTTATACCAATGAAAAGTGCATATAAAAAAAATCAAGAAGTATAAGGAGCCAATTGCTAATACCCCCTGACGAGTGGAGATAGATGTATTCCTTGAGTGTCTGTCTACAAAACTCTGGAGTCAGGATGCTGAAGGTAACATGAATCAGCTAAGTGCAAACCTTTCACTTGTATTAACTATATATACATATATATATACCAAGTGTAGCAGTGAAATTGTTCAAATCATGTAAAAGCAAAATTGTCCAATTGTTAGATTAAGCTTTCAAACGTTGTATCTTAGAAATGATTAAAGATATCTTAATGGAATTCTCCAAGGTTTTTATAACACTATTGGACTCTACTTTGAGCAATAAGAATGTATAATTACTCTCCAAGCTTAACAGAAGAATCGTGACGAAATCGGTCGTAAACGAAAATGACATGTTCATCATTAATTAATCATAGCTAAGGATCGGAAAGTCATGAAGGATTGAAATAAAGTTTGAATATATATAAATATATATATATATATATATATATATATATATATATATATGTCATTTGCAGATGGTACTGTTTCACTATATCACAGATCCTCAGTGTGACTAGACATCTGAATGCCTTAAGCCAGGATCGAAACCCAACTGATTTGGTGTCAGTTGGAGCTTCTGCCACTGAGCTATCTTCACTCAGCAGATCTACACAGCAAAATCTAGCGTATCATTTTTACGAAAGTAAACAAATGCCAATCAGCCAAAGTACTCCATTCATTTTACTGAAAAGCTTTGCAATAGTGCAGGTGGCTGTTGTTTATAGAAGTAGCTTATCAGCTTATCATTCAACAGTGCTCAATTGAAATATATTTTCAAGAGCTCCAGGATCATTTTCCATCTTAAAGATGATCTTGACCTTCTCTAACCTTCTAACTTTCTGTCCAGGAGGTGCTTCACAGGTTTCACGTACAACTTCATTTTCTAGTCTTTTTTTTCACTGCTCTTTGGGCTGTTATAGCTGAAACTCCTCTCTCACCTGCCAGACATCTTATGGATTGAGTTAGATTTGTAATTGATCTCTTTAGCTCTAAGTTGAAATGATGATCCTTCTCCCTATTCTGACCTCCTGATCCAGTTTTCCACTCTATTGTTCCCTCTTTTTTAAACTTACTCACCGTTCTCTTGATGGTTCTTGAATGAACTTTGAAGATGGAAGCCAGAGTATGAATGTTGATACCAATACTGATGGCCTGAATGATCTTTTTCCTCTCACCATTGATCAATTGGAAAACAATGGTCTGACACAAATAACTGAATAATTGAAAGAGGTTTTCTTGTAATTATTATTACAAATGGTGTCAAGATGGTTAAACACTATCTGAAAACTTGAAAAAAAGAAAGTCAATTAGTTTAGTGGTTTTTTAGATATTAAATATTTTGGGGGATAGATAATTAGGCTATTACATTGGTGGACAATTTTGCTGTTACCCTCCCCACCCCAGTATATATATATATATATATATGTATATACATAATATACAATTAGAATCTAAATACAGGTTATTTAGGATTTTGTTGAATACAGTGCCCTCTGAGGATAGAGTCACATATAATATAAGGTTATGTCAGTTGGATTTTATTAAAGTATAGCAAGCACATGCCTAGCTATAAGTTTCACTGTAATTGAGCATGTTATGTAATCCACTTTTAAGTGACTTACAATTGATTCTGTCAAAGCTCAGATGGATTGCTTTGCCTCCCCAATCTCTGTGAAACTTTTAGTTATGCCTATGCTTGTCATAATATCTAAAAGTGGCCACTGAAGTCAGCATCAAGTGGTGTGATCTTTTTCAGACTTGAGCAAAATCTTCAGGCTTGAAGATTGTGTTCATGCCTGAAACAGACTGTCACTGCTTGGGGTTGAGCCCAGAGTTCATTTGTATATTTACATATGCTCTATCTCTAATATTGTACACTTTTATCCATAAATATAGCCTTCCTTAAAAAAAATATTTTTAATATATGCAGGGGAAAATGGGTAAATTGTTGCCATTTCATATTTTTAATTTTGCTCATGTGCATTATTTATTTTTTATTTTGTTGACCGTACAGTATAATAGGGTTGGTTGGGCACCATCTGTAAGGAAAAGAGCACCATGACAGAATTCACTCTGCCACAAATTTGGAAATGGCAGGCTGTACTGCTTGGTATTTGTGCCAGAAGCTCCAATATGAACATTTTAGAGAGTTTAGATGTCAATCTGAGGAGAGTACAGAGAATTCGGGAAGTGTTGGATGAGTCTAATTGTGATTACGAGAGTGCTTGGAATGATCATGAGTGATGGCAACATTATACCTCCATTCATCTTCCCCCAGGTTCTTAGACACAGAGGCCTACATGAAGTGCCTTGAAGATGTAGTGCTACACTGGGCCAAGAAGGTGGCTGCTGGAAGACCCTATGTCTGGCAACAGGACTCTGCACCATGCCACACAAGCAGGAGAACCCAATCATGGATGTCAGACTATTTCTGTGTCATCTGGCCACCTAACTCCCCAGACAGTAACCCACTTTATTATGTGTGGAGCACAGTTGAGAGAGACCAACAAATGTAATGCCAAAGATGAACTGAAGGCAAGAATTATGGCAGCATTCAACAACTTATACAAGGAGACAGTCCAGTAGAGCTGCAAGAGATTCTGAAATCATCTGGAAACTGTGGTTGAAGCCAATGATGATTTTATTGAATAAATTTACTGTTTAGTATTTCAAGTTATTTTTAATTTTGGTAAGTATCTCTGTTAAAATGAGATGTCAGACTTCAATGTTCATATATAGGGGGTAGATTCCTCACACCAAAACAAGGACAAAAGTCCATATGAATGTATGTCCACAAATCCTTCATTTTTGAGTTATTAAATTTAAAGTTTACAATAGACACTGTTAAATGTACAATTGGTCTTCCTCAATCCAAAGTTTGTGATACCACAGATCCTGTCTCAGCAACACGACAATAAACAGCAAGAAAGTTTAGATGACTCAGTTGCCGTCAGTCTGGAAATGCAATTTGATACAGCCATGCAGCCTCACATCCATTTCCATTCATGCAGTCTTATGTAAAAATCATATCTGCTTGCTCATGATATGAATATCCTGTCATTGTTAAACAGTTAACTCACTACTACACATGTTAAACAGTGAAAACAGACTAACCACAAATGTACACAAATGACAAATGTAACCTAGTCTACATGGCAGTACAGTGCCATATCCTGTAAACTTTCCTTAAACTTAATAACTCAAAAACAAAGATTTGAAGACATATGTTTATATAGACTTTTTTCCTTGTTTTGATGTGAGAAACCCACCCACAAAGTTTGTAAAAGTATTTTTGATACACCCTGTATATATAAAATTATCAAAAACATGCTGTTGAAAATAATTTTGTTTTCACATTGTTAAACCATCATACACATTCAGAAGGTTTAATCCATTAATGCTGACCATCTCATTTCTGTGATGATGAGAACTGATGAATTATAGGTAAAAAATCTTTGATTAATACTGAATTTTTATTTTTATAATTAATAGTTGATTTTACGTTAGGTATTAATGCATTAAGTATTACCATATTATATGAGTGACTTGGTTATTTTTGTTTTTGCAAAATTTAAAATCAGATGGTTTTAGATAATAGATCCTAAAATAGCAGCAAAATTATTTGATGTATAATAAATATATCAACAGTATTTATTTTATTTTTAATAGCACCAGCAAATTCAGGAATAGCTGTAGAGTGATTGGCAGTGGTTAAATGTAAATAAATGGCAGAGCTGCCCAACAAACACAGTTGACAAAGTTTGTAATAAGTAATAACAAGAAGCAAAAAAAAGAGCAGGACAAAAATAATATAGAGCAAGCAAAAAATTTATTCAAGGTAAATCAACTGTAATAAGACAAAGCGTTCATAAACTAAGAATTGGGGTTGACACACAAGAGTGAATTAGGGTAAATGAACATAGCTATCTGATGACACTAATTAGTGGTCTATGTTATTGGCTAGGAAGAAGTCCCAAAATGTGTTTGTGTGCTTCTGCCTGTAAATTGGGCAGGGGGTAAAGTATTTTGCAATCATTGCTAATCTAGCTTGGTGATCGTAAGCATCTGGTCTGTAGAGAGACAGTTGCTCAATGTCTGTGTCATGAGGGGGGACTGGGAATGCTGCACTTGTTGTGACTTCAACATGCTTCAAGGTTGCTGTTCCCACTCTGCATGTTGACGGAAGATTCAATTTTGGAAGGTAATGTTAAGGACACCTTCCCTAGCATTACCATGCTGAGGCAATGCTGGCACTCAGTCTTGGAATCAATCAAAATTCTTGTGAGATTGTCAGGCAGCTTTAAGGGCTCTTCCTCGGTCCACTTACCTTTCACAGCCTTGTAGGCTATTGTATCATGATGTATTAGAGGTGGTCATAATGAACCACCTTTGTGGCTGGCTCAGCTTGTTGGCAGCAGAGTTACACTATTTCTGGTCTTGGATACCAGAGGTGAACTACCTCAGCAAACCTGAGTTTTTGCTTAGCTGGCAATTGATTCATAATGTGCTACCTCTCAATGACGTAGCCTTCTGATGGGGCTGTGCCAATTTGCCCGACTGTCATTGGTGCAACCTTGGTTTAGAAGAAACGTTTTTGCATGCTTTCTACCATTGTCTTCAGGTGCACACTTTTTAGGAATATGTTGGCAAGTTGACGGCTCATATTGCTCCCAATCAGCTTGTGTCCAGTGATATCACCTACACTTGTGGCAGTGTGTCATCCCAATTCTCTGGGGTGAAATGGATGGTATTTCTAACATTGCTAGCTGTGGCAAGAATGGTGGTATAGACGTCACGAATGGAGGGAATCTTGTGATATGAGGATTATTCTTATCAGGATCTGGTTGAATTCTTTGGGCATCAGCTCAGGATGAAGATCAGATCTGATAGAAAGTGTTTAATATTGACAGATTTCAGCAAAAGGTGGGTATCTGTGGCAAGTCTAGTTCACATGAATGGGGCTAGTCTTAATTTTCTCTTTTAAGAGACTTAAAAGAGAAAATTAAGACTAGCCCCATTCATGAGCACAACAGGGCATTTCCCGTGAACCGCCCCCTGGTTAAGTTAGACTGTTTTATGGTTTCCTTGTTAATGTGAATAAGTGTTGTCCCCGGCCTGTTCTCAGCACTCTGTTTTGCTATAAGTCATGTCATTGTTTTTGTCCTCTTTTTCATCTTGGTTGTGTCAGACTTTGTTTTTCCCCACTACACTGTTTGATTTTTCCGTCCCCGCTCCATTAATGAGTGTGCTGCTTGATTCTGTTGAATGGCAAAATATGCTCATTATTTTGAGGTGTGGACAGGTCCTACTAACATTTGTTTTATTTTAGTTTGAATATTATGTTTCATTTTTTCTTTTCTTTTTGGGCTCATTCCTTCTTCCATCATTGCATACATCATGAAAATTTTTATATAATTTTATAGGAAAAATAAAGAGACATTATGAAGTGTAAAAATTTTTACATCATGAGCTTTTTGTAGGTCCCTTGTGAATATGTGGTATTGTGGTACATGTAAGATTGAGAGATGATGGACAAGTTCTTGTGTTGATTGAGCATATTGCATTGAATGAATGGATTGTGATTGTGATTAACTAGGACTAGGATAGTCAGTGAAAGACCAACCTTTCCCCTCTTCTCCTTCAGCTTCGTGCCACAATTTTGTATTTTTTACAAAATAAATATACATTCCTAATCTAGAACAGAACTAACAATAGTCAATGACTATTAGATTTAATAATGTTTAATTTTTTAGTTTCTTTTTATCAGGCAGTTTCTTGTAGAGCTTAAGTCAAATCTATATAGAAAAATAGGAAATTTATTTTTATATGGCAGAACAAAAATTCATTCCTCCAGTTATGTTTTAACCATGTATTTCATTGGAAATATTTTTTTTATTATTCATGCCTAGAGCGTTTCATTTGCTCTTCTACATCTTCAAAGCATGGTTTTCCACATATTTATAGTTGTAAAAATTATTTCCAGTATTATTTCTTTATTGGTAAGAAAAGCCTATGTAGTGTGGCAAAACCATTTTAGATTAAGATTTTTTGCATTATGGTAGCATTTGAACATATTTTTATTATGATTAGACTTTAATTACTTAGCCTAGAATTTTGTTCTTGGAGTATTTTGCTGTCCGAGTTATTTTTAGATTGAATTCTATGGAGATTAAAAATTGATTTCCATGACAAATTCAAAAGAGGATATATTTTAACATAATCTTCTTTGAAAATCATCATTTTCTCTGATGAGGAGATACAAAAGAGATAACAGCTTCATAATTCTTTGATTCCTTTCTGATGAAATCAACAATTGATGCAGAAAATTCATGAAGGGAAACAATGTTACCTTGATCAATTAATTAGATAATTGAATTGATGATATATGCATTATGTCAATGGAGGCAAAAGCCTTTATATCCTCTTTCTGCATTTGGATAAAAAAATAATGTGAAGTGCATGATTGTATGTTTATATCTTTAGTCTACCATATCATTAATGCATAGCCAACAACCAAACTAAAGTATCCATACTAAGCATAGATTATCATATTGGGTTACAGTTTCAACAAATAAAGCTTTGAAAAATGAGTTTCTATAAGCAATTAGAAAGAAATGTACAAAGTGATATTGGAAATTCTCGAACTAGGATCTCATTGGCAGACTCCATAATTGATTCTTGCCATATGAAAGAGTTGAGGGTTTATTTGGTAGTAGCCCTTATTCTCTTTGAATTTTTATTCTCTTTAAAATCTCATGGCTCACATCAGTACCAATGGCTCTCCTCAAATACCTGTCTTTAGTGGGTAACAGCCATATCAATATTAAAACACCAGTTCTTACCAAAGTTAAGCAACATCAAGCCTGGTCAGTACTTGGATGGACAACAGCTTTACCAGCTGCTGTAAACTTTGATGTGCCAGTGGTGTAATGGATAATGGCTTAGATTTGGAGGCCTTGCCTTGTTGTATTGCACTGCTACAATTTAATAAAAAACAACAATCAATAAATATATTAGAGAGGAGTGACAGAACCTATGGAACTCCTGCCCAAACAATAAATTGTTCAAAATTAAACCAACTATAGGAGAATGGCTTCAGAAACACCAAACTAGAAGAGAAGAATTAATTAGGTCCAGACTCCATATTGAACATAGTACAATAACGCATTCATATATTAAAAAAAAATGGAAGATCCTCTGGTATGTGTGGCATGTCAAGAGCTATTCGCCATAAAACACAGACAGACAAACTGCAGCAATTTTAATTCAATCCGCTTAAATTACTACCAAACAAGAAACTTAAAAGAAATTTTTCAAAATACTGATTCATTTTACATATTTCCATTCCTAAGAGAAATTAAACTAATTTAAAAAATATAATGAAAAACAAAGTAACCATAACAGACAGCTGTCTTACTATTGAAAATAATTTTTTTTGACTGTTTAAATACAAAAGATTTTATTAAAAAAAAGAACATTTAATTTCCCAATGGATTGTTATACTATAAAACAATCCAAATGAAACTCAGATTTAGAAACTGGAGAGCTGAGTTCGAATTCCAGTCAGGTTTGTTATATTCACTTATGAACAAATACCCTTGGTACTTTTATCAATAAATCTTTATTATCTCTAAAATATTCTTGAAAATAAAAATATGTTCTGGTTTTAAATAATCTGCAAAAGGTTGATAAACTGTAAAAATAAATCAATCAATCCTGCCTTTAGCTGCTGAAAATAAGTTTTGATCTTTTACCATTCCCCTTATTCTTGTTTTGTTATCTATTCACCAACATTTATCACTTACTCACCATTCCTCCAACACACATAAAATTCATTATGTCCTGTGAGTGTTGAATTTTTTAAGCCCTCTATCTTCATATGTACCTTAAATTTCAGCTGTCTCTTTCTGATTGTAAGTATTTTTCTTGTAGCTTCTATTTTCCTTAAATCTTCCTTGTTACTCAGCTCTTCTGTCCATGGTATTCTCATTGTTATAACCACATTTTTCTCACTTCCAGTCTCTTCTTCTTCCCATTTACTACTATATAGGAAATGATATATAATAGTTCAATACTATTTCCTTTTTATTTAACAAACTTTTCTTATCTCTTAACACTTTGCTTAGTTTCTGAAAGATAACTTTTGCTATTTCTTTGGGCCTTTACATTTCCGTACCACTCTTACCATTGTCTGTCACTACATTACCCAGACAGTTAAATTTTTGTACCTGCTAGTTTTGGACATCTCTAATATGTAACTCATATCTCTTTTGCTGGCAACTATGCATTCTGATCTTTTACACTTAATGACTAATTCTTTCTTCTTGCTTTCCTTTACTATCTTGTCTAAGAGATGAATTTCCATGTATTAATTTCTACATAGTAGTTTAGCTGTGTGGAGTATATCTGGGGAGGTGTATGCTTTTTTGGTTGTCATGTGCTAATATGTGGAAATTCCCCCCCCCCCACCAAACAGCATCCTTGATAATGGCTATAGAACTAGACGAAAGTGCATGGAACGAATATAACTATGAACAGTTTCTATATTCACCTGAAAAATGAAAAAAATATTAGAATGCTGGAAAAAAAAATTAATAAAAAATTAAATCTTCATTGTTGGCCATTTTCAATGATATATATATATATATATATATATATATATATATATATATATATATATATATATATATATATGTATGAAAATGATCTTGCTATCTTCAACTTGTCAGATATATGCAATTGAACCATCACTATCCCACAAATTATTTGGTTTCTTTATCGTTATAAGCTTTTTTTTTGCAATTAAAACCCAAGAAGTTATTAAAAATTGTTTTATCCAGTGATCTGCAACAAGTCTTGTAAATTTGGCAATGGCCATAATTAATGTGTCAAATTTCAATAGTGAGGTGAAATGTAAATTCTTTGGTTTTAAGCAGGAGACACTTTGTATACATCACTATTGTTGCTGCAGAAGATTCAAGTCCATTGTTATATGTGCTATGGATCAAGAGGTCAGACACATTACTCAAATGACCATTGGTGCATTAAATTTCTCTATAAGTGACTAGCAAAGAGGATGGGTTAGATTGGGTGTTGGTTTCAGTTTTGCTTCAGCAATATTGGACAGCTGCTCAGATAGGTCCGTCTACCTCACATGACCACATCAGCAACAGATAAGCAATTTTGAGAAATTTTGTCTCTGCATAAATTTAACACTTATGTTGTGCTGCGTTTAAGGAAAGAATAGAAAAGAAAGCTAATGGATGGTCAAAGACGTTCACTGATTGGTCATGCCAAAGAATTTGGTCTCTGGCATTAGAATATCTAAATCATCCTCTCCTCCAGTTGATTGATATTCTGTTATACGCATCATTTTTATAATATTCCTGCTCATCTCTGTGTCTCTAATAATGGACACAATACAGCTGAAAAGAAGTTTCAGCATTATCATAATATTAAAATAAATAAAGTAGTTAAAAAAAAATTTCAGACAAAAAATGGTTTTCCACTCTGGGGACAAAAAAAAAATGTTAAATGGAGTCTTCATTATTGTTAAGAGAGATTGTGTTTGAGTTGATTATAATATCTCCATGAGATATTAGAGCAGAAGCAAATATGATGCCAATGCAATGTCTATCATATGAAAGATTAGAGAGAAAATACCTTGAGCTGCATGTTTCTCAAAGCAATAATATTTAAAAGATTTAAAATGAAGACTTTCTGCTCAAGCCTGGAAATATAATACATATCTTGAAGATATCTAAACATTACAAAATAGGCACTTTGTGCTTAAACCATGAAATATAAATCTTGAAGAAATGTTATTTTTTACTTAATACAGTTACATACTTACATTTATATACTTAGAAATTGGAAGAACATAAATAAATTTTTAGAGAACCATTTTCCCTCCTCCAGTATTTCACCACTGTTATATATTTTATTTATCATTTTGGTAATCTTATTAATCTCTAAATTACCTAAGGCTGTCAGTATCTCTTTAACAATCATGTCTGGTTTTATTGCTTTGTTCTTCTTGCACAATGCTAACCTAGCTTCAGAATTTAGTATTACTGATCCTTTTCTGCTTTTATATATTGTAGATTTTCTTCCTCTGTTGTTATGGAAAAGTCTTTCAATGTATTCATTCCATCTTTTTAGTACCTTTTCTTTTCTCATAATAATTGTTCTGCTTTTAAATTTTTAAGGAGCACATTTTCTATTATCTTACTATTTTTTTACCTTTGTTATGCATACCTGTTGGATCAATTTTCTGTAGTTTTTCAGCCTCTGCTCATTTCTCATTAAAGCATCCCCTCTTTTGATTGCATGTGTCATTTTCTGATGTTTTTCTTTAACCTCATTTATTCAGCATCATTTTTTGCATTATCTGCAGTATCTCTTTCATTAGGCTGAGAATTTCACCTGTCATTCTTTTTTTTTTCTTGTCTTACATTTTTTTTTACTTGCGATGATATATTTTGCTTTTGTCACTCGCAATTCCTTTCAGGTGTTCCATTTTGAGTTCCCCACTTGTTCTAAATTTTTTTATTTGTTATTAAATGAAATTTCTTATTTTTGTTTGCAAATGGAGTTGCTGTAGAGTTTGTCACATTGCAGTTTTGGCATTTCTTTGGGTTTGTTTAATTTTTGTTATGTTACCCTTACTTTATATCTGACTGGAAGGTGATCACTTCCACAGTCACTGCTTACCTCCAATTAATAATAAGATGGGGATTTGGTGTAATGCTGCTGTCAGCATCCAAATTGATTGGCATGTCACCTTTCAAAAACAGGATCCTTATTATTATTGCTCTGTATTCTGATGGCTTCATGGACACAATTTATTGTACATTCACATTTGAAATACACAAGAATTTATTAGTACAGGCCTGCAAACAGAAGTTTATTCACTGCAGGAATGAATGTTTTCTATCTGTACAATTTTATCTTTCTAAAATCTTAAATAATATTAGGTTGGTGCAAAAAGAATGTCGTTTTCTCACATATGTTACTATGTGAGAAAACAACATTCTTTTCGCACCAACCTAATATGTCAGATTAAATACACAGACTTGTAGTAATTACATCTAATATTGAAATGTTCCAGTAAAATTTCTGTTACAAAGATATTTTTTCTAAATATATAATTAAATTGACTCTTTTGTTTTTGTATTTTTGGAGAACAGTCAAATAAACTTTGTAAAATCAGACACATCAACAGAGCTTAAATTTCTAAGTTGATGAAATTGTTTGAAAAAAATAAAGATAATAGTTTAAAAAATGAGAGATAGGTCAAAATTTTCTGATACAAAATAATTTTAATCAATGACTTTGGAAGGAAATAATAAGCAGAAAGACTGAAGCACAGGCCATCAGGTGAGGTTACTATAAAATGTAATCTTGTCAGAACAAATTGCCCATACACACTTACAAGACATTTAAACTATATCTTATTGATTCAGTCAGAAGATGTTAAAAAAAGTTGTTTAAATTAACCTTGTGCAGACACCTCAATAACCAGTATTTCCAAGATTCAAATTGTTATGAATAAAGCTAAGCAGATCAATAAGGAAATTTTATTCTAGATTATAACAGTGATCCTCATTTTTAACAAAGGTTAATTTTTTTCTTTGCAGCAAATATCTATAGCAGTATTAAACTGAACAGTTGATTTGCCTACATCAAGAACATTAATGAAGGATGATAATAATTGCAGAAACACATGGGTAAATTTTAACAAAACACGTTAAGAAATTTATTTAAAAATTTACATGCTTGAAGTTGTCTTGATACCTTGTTTCAGGAAAATCAGAAATATTTAAAGTCCGTAGTTTTAACAAATTGTCATGAAGAGGAAATATTCATAAAATAATATTAAAAAATGTTTAAAATAAAGGAAAGAGAGTTTGCTACTCACAGAAGGGATATATGGTTGCATACTTTCAAAAGTAAACAAACTGAGATCATTTGAAATACTTAGCTTTCTTGGATTGTTCATGAAAATTCTTTGAAGTGCCATATGCTTGGTTCAAAGGCGGATAATATAATTGATAATTAATTTTACACTGGCAAAAACTTCAACACTTGATGAGGTAATCAGAAACAAAACCTTTCACATAACTTCAGACATTCTTCTCTTTTTAATTTAATCTTTCTTCTCATTTTATATCAAAAGAAATTAAGCATAGATTTACTATTTTCCTTTCTTTTCTTTCTTCTTCTTGGATCAGTGGCTAATTTCTGTGAAGGTTTTCATTGATGCAAAAGTAATTTCACATAGGCATGCAAATTTATTTCTATCTTCTTCTCAGCTTGCCAGTCAATCTCTGTGAAGGCAAGGTTTTCAGTGGTTCAAAGAAAATTTCCCATAGGCTCACAAATTTCTGTCTTTTTCCTCAGTTCTCTGAATTTGAAAGGAGTGGGTAAAGAGAGTTTATTATTTTTGGACTCACTACATATCTGAAGTTTTTTTTATTTTTGTTTAATGTTATGTATTTAATATGTTTAATCAAACTTGCAATATATATTCAAATGTGTGTTCATATATTCTGATGTTTTAAAATTTAAAATTTCTTTTAACTTAATTTATGAAACAATTTTTCTTGGTCAAATTTTCCCATGCATTCTGGAGATTTTAGTAAGATAAAAGGAAAGCAACTTTGTTTTGACTTGGACATCCTGTTATACAATTTGGTAGTAATCTATTTTAACAAAATTGAAATATTTATAGGATTTTTATACACAAAATTTTTTTTGCAAAACACTGATGCATGTTGAAAGTCTCACAGTATTTAGTATTGTTGAAATTATCACAAACATTTTTTGTCATGATTAACAAAATCTACATTTCATTCAATTTTGATGAAATTTGAATAAAAGCTGATTTGTTTGGAAAAATACTTTGACAAAACTCTACTTCACAGTTTATTAATTTCCTTAATTTAAATTAATTTTATAGGACTTCATGATAAACAACATTTTTTAAGAATTTTTTTTTCTTTTTTAATAGCAGCGAAGAATAAATTCTTAGTATTTCTTATTAAAGTGGCCAATATATGAGGATACAACTGGCTTGTATAAATATTTCTTCCTGGGGCCAAATTTCAACTTTTTGAAGTGTTTGGCTTTGGAATTTCTTCATAGTCCTTGCAAACCCTAGGTGAACTGGAAAATGAATTCTTGTATATATATATATATATATATATACACAAAATTAAAAAAAGATATGCATAAAACAATATTGCATTTTTATTACATAAGTATTTGTTATTTTAATCATTAAATAGTTTTTAAAATAGTGGGAGTTTTTTGTATGTTAAATAATAAAACTTTTAATTTTTCCAAAACAAATGAATGAAAATGTATTGTACTAAGCTACACACCCTAGTAAAACCAACCGTACTTTCTACCCACTTACCTGTTTGTACTTCTTCCCAAAATTTGGTCTCAATCAGTTAACGTATGGCTATTTTACAGGGTGTGATGGATGGATGGATTAATGGGAATCACAGAATTTTATATATAGATACAAAAATTGTTCTTGCCCAAACAAAAGCAAAAATACAAATGTTGTGTATTCATATAAATTTTTGCTGTTTAGTCAGTTTTTAATTATTACAAAAGATATTTGTTTTTAGGAATAATGGAAACATCTTCAGTTTGCTGAGAAATCTTTTTTCTTAAATTCTATGTTTCTTTTGAATAACACATACATTTCCTATACAATTTAAGTTAAGCAAAATATCTGATGATCATTCACATTTTTCATATTTACAAAGATTAAATATTTATAAATTGCAAATGGGTATTTTCAAATAACAAGATGTATACACAATGTTAAAGGTGAAAATAATCTCATTAAACTGTGATATTTACTAAACCCAATGATTGAATATAAAACATTAAAAGTATTTTTATTAGGTGAGTAAATAATATAAGTTAAAAGTACAGAATATTTCAATGATAATTCATGTTCTTATCAACTTTTTATTGAGCTGTTTTTATACTTTCATATTTGTGCAACCTTAAAAAGAGTGTAATGACACTGTTTTTAAGGTTGCACAAAAAGATTTATACATATCTCTACTTTTAAATGGAAACATAAGAATAGATTCATGCATGTAGATAGATATGAATGGACTAATACACATAGATATTTGCATGTGTATCTAACAATACCTGCACATGTATTTAGCATATATATACAAAAAGATACCAGTCATATAAGTATAAGTATTCTTTCTACAATTGTTCACAAACTGATCACAGCCTGACAAAATTATTAGAGGAATTTTGATATAAAATTGTAACTTAACAATGTTCAGTCTATATAATTTATGGAGAAATGTTGAGTTAATTGCATTGACAAAGAAAGAAATTATGTTGAAAAATAAACATTTGTTGTTTAAAATAAATAATTTTTTATGATAAGGCTATGGATTCATTCATGCATTGATTTATTCTCAACATTTTTCAAAAAGGTAAATGTTTACTTTGGTTTTTAAATGAATTGGTGCTTGTTTGCTTTTAATGGATATTAATAAACCTAGCTTAGTACAGTATGAAACCATGAGTGTATGACACCCAGTGAAGATTAAATTCAGAACAGTCATAATGGTTTTTATGAAAGTAAAAGAGACACCTCACCATGCCTCTTCCTCAAAATATCTAAAATAAAATAGAAATCTTTTGACAGTTCACCTTTAAATTATATAACACAATAAAGTTTAAATATTATGCAACCATTTTGAATATGTTGAGAACCAGACTTGATGTAACTTAGTATCAATCAAATGCCGTCTCTCTTCTGAGGTTACCAGTCACAAATGAGATGCCATTAAGTAAACTTATATATTGTGTAACCGTTTTTCATTCACTGTAATATATGTGGAAATTTTGCTTGCAACTTGGACATTTGTCTGTGGTAAATACTTGAATGATTAAAAAGATTTTTAGTGATTATTAAATGAGTAAAACCCCTTTAGAATTTTGGTGTTGATGTTTTGAATTTGGCCAGGAGTTTGTTAAAAGCATTTTGCATTCTAGAAGACCTCAAACTGTTGAATACTTTCAGGATACAAGGACAGGTAATTAGTGATTGACAATATGAGAATATGAAAATATACTAAACCCATGAAATGCTTAGAAAGTATGTGACCTTTTTCAGTATTTTGATTGTCTATTATTCCTGTCTCATGCAGGATTTTTAGCAAAGCCTTACATTTTCAGCATCTGTCAGCCCTACCCCTACACTTGAGATTTTACTTCCTCTGTGTTCTTAGCTATTGCCAAAACTAAAGTCACCACTGAAAGAGATTTCAGACTCTATATTAGATTAAAGAGAATGTGACAGTTGGTGAAAACCTCTGAAGAGGATTTTGGAAACAGACTTAAAATGTGAAAGAAAAGTTAGAATAAGTGTATGAGATACCAAAGGTCATATAGGAGATACCAAAGGTCATATATGAGATACCAAAGGTTGTATTGTGCATGGGACTAAGGAATCATTGCCTTAGGTAGGCTACTTTTTTTTTTATTAATATTAAATTGCTCAATCATTACTGAATATACTTTGTATGAAGAAACTTCCAAACTGACCATTTTTTCTTTCTTCTTTTGTTTTTGTTTTCTCTCATGTTTCTTCAAATTAAATTTTTCATTTTTACTTATTTACCTGAACTTGACTACTCACTCACACTTGACTACTTTACAATCTTTTTCTTTTAATCCCTAGCTTTTATTTTTTTCTGCTTTTTATTTTTTTTAATATTCTCCCTTTACTTTCACTTTCACTTTCATCACATTTTTGCTGAATATTTTTCTTTATTTTCTTTACTTTTTTTACTTCTATTTTTAAAATATCTTTTTCTTCTATCATAATCTTTGTCTGCTTCACCAAATTGTGAAGTGTAAGGTCTTCTGCTTCATTCCTTAAACATAGAATTATTATGTCTGAGTTGACCAGGCATATTAATTTGATCTTTTGTTGTTTCTTAGGTATTTTCTTTATTTCAAAATAATTCCATCTATTCTATTTTCTCTACTTATGTATACCCTTTGAAAAACCTACTACCCTGAAAAGAATTATATTAGACGGTCTTCTTTTTTAATACAACTTGAATACAGAAGTGATATATCAAAACATTGCCTAAGGTACAAACAGATAATCACAAGATCCTATTGCTATCACTCTACTTAAGTTTCTAGATGAACTCTGAAATATACATTGTGAAAAGCCTGCTTAAAGTCTTGATTCAGCAGATATGCTCAAATTTCAACCATATCCTCATATATTGGCCACTTTGTTAGCCACTTATGCAACTTACAAAAACACATGAACTCTCTTCCTAGAAACTGAACAGAAACAATATCTTGTAAAATGCTAGTACTCAACAACAGTTTTTGAGGTATTTATTTTCCAAACTGATTTATTTGCAAAATATGTTTATCAGTCACACTCTAATTCAGAGAGTTTTCTCTAACAATGAATATTTTATGACCAATTATGTCTCTTAAAAAATAATGATTGGTAACATTATTTTTTCTATAAGTTAAAAAACTGCATGTAAACATTTGGCAAATTAAACTTTTAAAATGTGTGCAACTGAAGTGATGCAATTATTACATTAGAATATATATATATATATATATATATATATATATATATATATATATATATATATATATAAACACAAAATAACTCCTTAAAGCATATATGATATAACATGCCAAAATAAAGTGCTTTGTGGCAAAATGGTAACACATTATATTTTATATAAATGAAATGAGGTGTTCATCTGACAACCCATCGCCAGTTTCTTGTGCACTATTAAATGTAGTAATCCAGCAACTGGTAGTTATGTTTTGGTGCTATGGATACTTATGTTGCAATAAAGGTAACTGTTTAGCACACATAATGCACTCACCAAGTAAAATCGCCAAGTGGGGAAAAAAACCCATATGAGAAATGAGGGAATAGCCTAATATAAGCTTAACTGAGGAAGAAAATATGTTGATGACTGCACATAATAGCACATATGAAACTGGTAGTCATGCCGATTCAGATAAACACCTGTTTTCATTATATATATATATATATATATATATATATATATATATATATATATATATATGTGAAAATTTCTCAGAGTTAGCCTATAGAAAATACAATATTTATAAATATAAATGACAATAGGAAAACTGTAGTTATTGCTGACACGTTTCGTCCAATGTAGACTTTATCAAAGCAAAAAACGAAATGAATCTAATTAAAAAACGTAATTAATAATAACAAAAAACAGAATGTTCTTAGCAACTGGAGGAATGTAGAGAATGCTATTTTCATATTGTTAACTGCAAATAATGTCAGTTATTGTCATATGTGGAGAATATTGTCATTATAACTGTGTTGGCAGATTCAACTATTTTCTTTTGATTTTACAATATTGTTGTGTAAATTTGTTTGGGAGAGCAGTAATTTTGTTAAGAAAGGTGAAATAGAGAAAAAGCCTGGACGTAGATTAATATTTGGGTAATATTCTATGGCAGCACTCTCTAGAATTTTCCTTCTGAGTGAGTTATTTTCTTTTTTTATGAGTGTAACATTTTTAAAATCAAAATTAGTGCTTTAGCTAAATTGTTTTTTGTGAGGTCTCTTTTGTGCTCGTAAATGCATTTTTTTTTTATTTCTACTTGTTTCTCCAATATATTGAGAGGAACAGTTTTGGCAATTTATTTTATAAATGCCTACTTCAGAAATATTATTGCTATTAGTGTTTGAAGATCTTAGTCTATACATAATGGTTTTGGAAGTGTTTGTAACTATTCTAAGATTATTTAGATGACATCGGTTATTCTGGATAGTGGACGTGACAGAGTTGGTCGGTAGTATTATGTATCTGTTTTCATGTAATTTACTATTGCGGATTATTTTATTATTTTTGTTTCAGTTGTATATTTTGTATGCCTTTCTTCTTGTGTTGTGGATGAAATGATATGGGTATTGTAGGTTTTTGAATGTGTTTTCTATGGATGTAAATATTGGTGACTACAGATTCTTAATGCTCTTAGATAAAAAAACCTATCATAATTCCAGATTTAATTTTAGAAGAGTGGTTTGAGTAGAAACTGATCAGATCATTTTTGTTTGTAGCCTTTCTGTAAATGTCAAAATAGAGTTTATTATTATTTCTATGTAACAAAATGTCCAGGAACAGGAGAGTGTAGTTTGTTTCAGTTTCGAAAGTGAAGTTTATTGTAGGTTCAATGTTGTTAAGTTTGGAGAGAAGATTCATTAAATTGGTGTTTTTTGGAAATATTAATAATGAGTCGTCTATGTATCTGAAATATGAAGAGTTTGTAGGGAGAATATTTTTGAAAGAGTCACTTTCTAGAAATTCTAAAAATAGACAAGCAAGAATTCCACTGAGAGAAGATCCCATTGGCGTTCTTACCTGTCTATTTTTAGAATGTCAGCTGTTTGTTTCTTTTTTAATTAAAACCTGATTTTGATGAAAATAAAATTAAGGAAATGACTACAATTGAATTAATTTTACTTAAATATTTGTCTATTGCATTTGAGTATGTCATTGTACATAAAGTAGTATACTCAACAATGACTGCGAAAACTCAGGTTCCACTATATGAAAACATCCAAGTATTCTATTTAATATATAAAGTTCAAAGGTTGTCTGTATATCTGCTCAAAACTATTAATTAAAAACATCATTAAAAATATATATTTTACTGATGTGTATACAAATATTAAGAAAAATCATGACATCAAATAAATGCAGTTTTTATCATTTGTATTGAAACACATGTGCCTTATATCTTGCCCTACATAGTAGTTCTTGCTTAATGGAGATCATTCATTTTTCATATTCATTTTTAAAAAATAACTCTTTTCTACTCTGGACATTTTAATCTTTATAAGTAAGTGATTGTTTTGTTGATAATTAAATTGCTTCATTATTCAAATGAAATCATTTTCTGTTCTGAAAGTATTTTTTTAATTGGTATCACCCCATGAAAGGCAGTAAAGCCACTAACACACAAGGGGTTACAGGGTGTGGAAGAATTAGGAACAAACAGAAACATTAATAATGAGTGGGATAAGGAAAGAGTAATCAGGAGGGCAGTAAATAGTGATTGACATTGCATTTAAATTTTTGAAGATTAAAGTTGTCTGGAAAGCATGGAGCTGGAAGGGAGTTCCACAAGTGAGAAGTACAAGAAAAGAAACTGTTAACATAGAATTTATGGCTACATCTAACCAAATCAAGTATAAATTTATGAGATCTTGACACCAGTCTAGTACTGCACTTAAGTTCATAAAGTCTAAGTATCATGGCAATGAGCTCATCTGAACAATTACTTATATATTAGGTTGGTGCAAAAATAATGTCGTTTTCTCACATAGTAACATATGTGAGAAAACGATATTATTTTTGCACCAACCTAATATTATATAATTATAATTAGTAATAAACTTTGCACTCCTATCACAGCTTGTGAGTCAAGGAAATTAAGTAATCTACAAGGTATACCAGCAAATTGAGAACAAATTATCATATAAAGAAAATAAAAAATATTCAATAGAAAAAAAAACAGTATATTTTTTAAAACTTGTACAAATGTTCAACTTAGAAAAACTGGAAAAGGTTATTCAATAAAATCCCCCTCAGCCTCAATGGGAATATTGATTGCAGCCTCAGAAAAGACAGCATACCTTGCTCAGTTTGTTTTCATTCATAGCCATATGTCCTTGATATTGTTGGGTTTCTGGCTGGACTCCCTTTCACTGACACCTATCATGTAACAATCCAGGGAATTCAAATCAGGTAGGCCACATGTTATTAGTAACCTGATCATGAAAATTCTCATTCACCTATTCTTGGATCATTTAGGGATGTGAAAGGATGTTGATTCCAACGGGAACATATACTGCCTCCCTTGGGCAACCTCCCAAATCCAGAACTTTATCACTATATCTAGCACTTAACTGTAGATATTGACATTAAACCTGAAGCTCTGCAAGAAGTGGGACAGCATATCATTGTCCTTTTTCCTCATAAACTCCAGGACCATCACTATGAGTACACATCTGTTCATCTTCTGGTTCTGGTACCGTCTTGTTGAAGAAGAAATGGAATATTCCAAGCTCCTTGGGGGCTTAAGTTTGTTCAGCAAGTACATTTCTCTTAGGTCTTGATGGATATGAACTTCTCTGATCAGCTATGACTTTTACCTGATGTGATTGTACACCACACATCTGCTAATGGATTGCTTGAACTTCTCAACAATGGACCTCATCAGTTTACTGGGATCATGGTTTATAATACTTAGAACCTGCTGGATAAACCCAGATGTCATTATGAACACTTAGAATATTTCTATCTGTTGGTCATCTTAACATATCCACACCAGAGATGTTCAACCTTCAACATAAAAAACCTGAACAATGCTTAGAAGAAACAGGTTGTCTTCAAATTGCTGTGATTGAGATGCTGTGCTTTTTCATTTCCTATGTCATTAAAAGCTGCCTGATTAATGTGATCAACATGGCTGAAAGAAAAATGAAAATTTTAAAATGTGGTGCATACCACATAACATTATATTAGTTCATTTTTTTTTTTCTTTTACTATCATTCACCAAATACAAGGACTAAGATTCACTCAATGCATAGAGTTACTAAATGAAGTTGTTGTAAGGGTGTACAGTTGGTGCAAGAGAGCAAGTGGTGCATATTATGAGCATATGTAGGATAGATAGCATTTGACCTAAGACTGAAAGACGTTAAAATTCTTGGGATCATGTGTCTGTTCTGCAATCTAGCAGTTCTGGGAGAAAAGTTTTCTGAGTTGGACTTCCTCTTACCCAATGGAATCCAATGGGAATGAAGATAAGTCACCTCAGTGTATGTATCATGGCAGGTAATAGCTGTGAAGGTCTGAACTGGTGAAATCAAGTTATGTAGCTGGCTGACATATTGGCCATGAAAATAATGGTAGAGTAATAAGTGACTAGTAACGTTTTGTATCGCTCACTAAAGGCTTTTTTTGCTAATAATTGGTGCATAAAAGTAAGAAAGCAAAGCTGACATTTTTAATTGTATATTTTGAAAATCTAACAAACATTATAAATTCTATTATAACATACCATACATGAAATAAATGGTTATTAAAATGTTTAAGGCGATCAAAACATTTTAATTAAAGTAATTTTGTTACTGCCATTTTATAGCATATAATCTCAGACAATGAAATGATTGTGTTGTGCATCTGAGCCACAGAAAAGGACTAGTCTTGTGGAATTTCATGTATCATTGCCAATAATATATTAATATTTGTGCTTCAATAGGGAAAGATGAATCATGACAAAATCAGTTCCTCATTTTTGCAGGGGGGGAAACTTTCCTGAGAAAACAAAAATGGTAACTAGAAGAAAACTACTTCTGCCAAAGCTTTATAGAATGATGGCTTTGTTCACTTTGGATGAATGAAGAAACTAGTGTTATTTTATTACAAAGGTGGAGACATGGAAAAATAATTACTTGCCCATGACTAGATATCATTAACTTCTTGTTTCTAATTTCTGTCTTTCCCTTATTTGAATGGTTCATGGCAACATTCAGCCAAGTGGAGAAGAAGAGATAAAGATGAGTGACAGTTATCACCCAACAGCCAGCGGTGATGGGAAATTCTATGGTCAAATTGATATAAATGGCTGGGACATTTACCAGATGTCCATTACAACTAAGGCAAAATTTGGCAACACCAATGTGTTGCTATGTAAACTCAGAAGCCCATGGGTTTACCAGGCAAGTAACAGATAAACCAAAAGATTATTGTTTACATATGTTTTTATGTTCGCAACAAAAAAACACTTCGATATCTTATTCTCAATATTTTATTCATGATTTCAAATTTATAAACATTTTGAAATATTGGAAATTTTCGTAAGTTTCGTATGAAAACTCTGTATCCAGCTTTTGACAAAATTTCAAGTGTATGCATGAAACACAACAAATAAATAAAGTAACTAATGACAATCCTCTAAGAGGATTGATGGCCATTATTTTTCTCCAGTTTTTCTATTAAATCCACCAGATGGCTCAATATATTAAACCAGGAAGAAAATATTTTTAAGGCTTCTGATCAATATAAATGTGTTTCTTTTTCCTTTTTTTTTTTTTTGATGAAACATTTTTATTTGTGAAAAGGTGATCAAATTCAAATTAGCAGTGTTCTTAAATTTTATAAAGATAATGATATAAACAAATATAAGAACAGCTGAAAACGTTTCTCGTATTTGTAAAATATTAAAGATGAATTTTTATTGCCACTTTTTATTTTCATCACATGTGCAATTTAATATTTGTTTTCTTTCAAAATAATTGAAAATGATTTTTGTAAACTAACAATCTGCACACATCCAACAAATTTTAAAGTAAATTTCCCTAATAATTTTCCATATTAATGCATTTAAAAGAAGCAAAAATAAACAGTTTGTTTCTAATTTGCTGTCCAATTCTATCAGATTATTGAAAATTTCACTTATCTATTCTCTGATTTAGTATAATTCATGAAAAATGACAAAACTGTCACAGAAAGAAAATGAATTAAAAAGTAAAAGATGGATGAGAACATTATTTCTTTCTCTTCTTCTCTCATTAGGCAAATGAAGAAACATTTTGTAAACAATCTTGGATTTATGGTGGATTGATTTCATATGCACTGATTATGATTCAACAATTTTAATCTTATAGATTCATCATTGTGCTTATGAATAGACCTGGTGAAAGAGAGGGGGCCCTGAAATTTCTTTACAATTTTTGATGTCATTGACAAGAGAAATTATGATTTTTATACAAAGAAAAAAAGCTTTTTCTTAAGGATATACAATGTACTTACAAAAGATATGATAATATTTTAGACCTATATATGAATGTATTGTTATTATAAACTTTATTTTTAGTAGGTACACTTGTTTGAGTAGACATCTCTGTTTCTTTTTAAACAGTAAAATTGATATCTCTTTTTAAATTTAGAAAAACATCTTTCGGCCATGTGGGCTTTTACTATTTCAGCTATGGAAATGCCTTCAGCAAAACAAATGCACATCTCTTATTGGGACTTTTTGAAGTCTATATCTACAATATGGTTTCCCTAAAGGTAGACATAATCTTTGAAAATTTTCCAACAACAGATGTGCATTTCTTAAAAAGAGTAATAATCTTGCATTGCTGTAGATGCCATTGTGGCTGAAATGGTAAAATAATACCTGATTACAACATGGTTTTCCTAATGAAAAAAGGGAATGCTGGCTCAATATTTTTGAGAGGTACATTATGTTTAATAGGACATTTGATGGTTCTTGGCTAGTGTAGTTTGAGTTCACTTGTGAGAGAATCAATTTCACTGCCTTTCTCATCAGTTCTTTGATGTTCGCCTTAGCAACAATAAATTACTACTTCTCTATTCTTCTTGCTCTCTTCTCTATCTCACATACTTTTACAATTTTTCCACACAGAAACCCCACACTATATGACAATCAGGATCTAAAACTATTACCCCTTCCCCCATTGGTAATGCAATTTTTATATTCTTTTTGGTGGTCAGAAATTTACATGTTACCAACAAAATCTCATATTTGCAATAATGTAACATTTTTAAATATTTGCCTTATGAGTGGCCATCTTTTCTTTTCTTTTGAATATCTTTATCCTTAGATGTGTGTACAAATCTTGAGCCAGCAGTAAGTATTTTTTTCTTTTTCCTTCAGTTCTTTAACTACAGCTAGTAGATATCAATTTCAATGTTTGAAAAGAAAAATGAAAAAACATTGGGGCCTAATTAAAAATATGTACCCACTAAAAATAATATTTATAAAAATATTAAATACTATTGGATTAAGAAAATAAATCCATTAATTACTTAAATTTATGCCAATATTAACATATATATATATGTATTGAGCTTTCTTATATTCATTAACATTATCACACATTGAAAAAAACATGGAACCTGATTATATTCCCTCCTATCCAAAATGGAAAAGATTATGTTAATAAAGAAATTCCTTACTGAATAACTGAGTTCTTATTAAACTTGCCTTGTAATCCTGTTAATGATAGTAGTTTTCTAATCAAAAGTTTGTAGCACAGATTTGCTGTGAGTAAGTATTTGATGAATAGTATTGATTCATTGCTTGCAATAATGAATATTGTATTTACTGGTTTGTTGCAAGTAGTTGATGTTTAATATAGTGTGCATTTGAGAAAGTTTTTTAACCTCAGGGACTGGTGTGAAGATGATCCCAAAGTCACTACTGGTGTGGTCCCTATTGATAAGTTATCATATTTATGAGATATGCTCCAGAAAACTTCTAATATTTGATTTTCAGCAGTGTTTTTACAAGACATAAAATATATATCATTGTCAACATCAAGTTTTGTTATATATTGGAACTAGCTGTTTCAAACCTATAGGCTTGTAAAAATTACTATTTTTTTTTTCCAATCATTTCAACCAAGCAAGGCAATAAAGCCACTAGAATGCAAAAGATTATTGACTGTTAGAGAATATGTAAAAAAAATACTGTTAGAGGGAGAGAACAATAAAAGAACAAGAATTAAGAAGACAAAAGTTAACAATTGTGTTGTATCTCATGTTTCTGATATAACAGAGAGAAATAAATAAGGAAGACAAACTCATAGGTAAGTAATGAAATAGGTTTACTACATGCAAGGTACACTTAGCAATGGACCTAATGCTAACTCTCCTTAACTCCACTTTTTTATATAAATGGACGATTCCATTCATTTATGTCCTATATGACAGATTGACATTGCATTGACATTGATTTTGAAGATCAAAGTTGACTGGAAAGCAAAAAGGCAGAAGAGAGTTCCACAAACAAGAAGTCAGAGAGAAGAAACTGTTTGCATAGAACTTATGGTTACACCTAGCAATTTCAACTTTAAAATGATGAGACCTTGCCAGTACTAAATTCATAAAGTTTAGGTACCATAGAGAAAAGTTCATAGAACAATTACCAAAAAAGTATTTATAGAAAAGGCACAGAGTAGCCACATTAAAACAGTGGGAAAGTGACTGAAGCTGAAATGTCAGATCAGAACCAAGTTAATGAAAGCTTTACATAAATTTCAACTGCTTATCCTAAGCTGTTAACTTTTATATAAATTTCAACTGTAAAAAGTTAACAGCTTAGATATAGGATGTTAACCTTCCACATTACCAAAGACAAAAGGTTTGGAAGGAAACTTGAATCAGTACTAGAAAGAGTGAAAAAAACTGTTTTGAGAGAAAGATTTTATAAATTTCTACCAACAATAACATCAAATCTTTGATCAATAACTGCCAAATATTTCCAGAATGGAAACAGTTAATTTCATCATTACAATTACTATTCACACACACACAACATTCCAACATAATATGCAAATTGTATTTCTTAAAATATCCACTTATTGATTATATACATTTTAATGAATTTTGAATAAAAGGTTGGTAAACTGGCATGTACAATATTGTGCAATGACAAGTGATCTTGCATGTATTATCCTGGTTTTGTTTTTTTCCATCACTCCAAATTTTATCCAGAATTTTTGAGTAATGATGAAATGATAAAACATGTTCAAATGCTTAATGAAGGAAATGCAATAGAGGAAATTATAAGATTCTTGCAAGAGACTCCGTACAATTAAATTGGCCTTAAACCCAATTGCATGAGTAAATGGACTGATAAAGGGAATATGCATGAATACTGCTCTTTTACTTGACAAATAAAAAATATATTTGAAGATATAGAGGTAGAAAGGTCTGTTCAAAAGTAGCAAATAGTAATTGCTCTATTGGCAATCCAAATCTCATGAATATTACATTCTAAAGCCTTTAGGAAAATACATGAAACTCATTGTTTACATTAAAAAGACTTTTAGTGAGGGTCATTCATGGACAAGGAGAAGACAATATTAGAGGATGCTGATGGCTGGCAAAAAAATGGTGCCTGAAGGGAGATACTCATACTCTACAAAGATGTCAGGAAGGAGTGGATGTAATTATGCTTTGGGGAAGAATCACTAAGAAAGAGTTAACGTAGCTCTTGAGAATTGCAAATAGCATCAAAATAAACTCTTCAGCTAACATTGAATAACTTTCAGACTTAACTCAACAAAACGACACTGGCATTCAAACAGAAAGTAGTAGTTATGCATGACAATGCATTGCACCATGCTGTTAATGCACAAGTTGAATACTTAATTAAATTAAGGTTAAAAATGACTGACCTATAGATTGGCCTGCATGTTTACTAGATTTGTATCCTGTTGAAAATCGTTGGAGCATTGTCAAATGTGTCTTTATGTGGTTGGCAAGCAGGTTTCATTGAAGAATGAACTTTGAGACACAATATCAACTCTTTATGAATTCCTGACTTCTGACAAATTCTGAATTTAACTTCTTCAATCCACTAGGCTGTTTGAAGTCAATTAGAAAAATAGAATTTATATTCTATTTTGATTTTCTATTGTTATATTTGATTAAATTTGCTATATTTTTTGCTTTATATGGCATTTCTTTAAATAAGTCATGTGTTGAGTTATTCATTTTCCTCCTGTCCCTTCAAAATTCATTCATTTGAGTTGCAAGTAAATTGAAATATTTTAAATAATTTTATTTTATACCTCTCATAAAGTTTCTGATATTCCAAACAAAAATCAGACAATATACTTGAATGAAATTCAAAGATTCTGGCATGAGTCTTTACCTATAACTACAGAATGAACTCTTCCTAACACTATATATACTATGCCTCTCAAGAGAGAGGGTCGAATCGAGCTGAGCCAATAGTAGTTCACTTCAAACCAGACTGGCAGTCATACTAACACCTTCCACATCATGTATTATTATTTTGTGTAATATACCTTCGTTATTTCTACTCTTGTGTTCGTGTTGTTCTTCCTTGGTCCTAACCTGGACCATAACAGATACTTCGATCATTAGTCTTAAAAATATTATCATTTAATTGTAAATAATGTTGGAACATACCACAGAAAAATATGTTGAGTTGATATCAAAAAGATTAATATATTTCTAATTTTTGTATCTATATGTACACTAAAAGCATTATTGTTTGCATTGATTCAAACTATTTTTTGCCTATCATTACAATCAATAAAAAGACCAAAGTGATCATGGTCATGTACTGTTTCCTTTTCTATAATATTTGCAAATTGCCATGAGTGTTCTTTGGTAAGAAGACAGAGTTTGACCCATTTCAGCTTTGACTTGGTTTTCTTTATGCTTCTTCCTTGGGTGATTTTGGGCATGACTGCCTTTCTCCACTTCTCTGTATGAAAATAAATGTTGTACTCTGGACTCATCTATGTGGATTACATAGTCTGTCTGTTTGAACTGAGTCATCAAAATATTGGCGTTAATGCTTGTGAAATTGACATGGCCCAACAACATTAGATTGGGGAAACTGTCCTTCTAGCAGTCATGCATGATTGATCAGAGAATACAATTGTGGAATTGTTTTGATAGTGACTCTGTCAGGGCCCTTTTAGAGGCAGGCTGGAATATGAGCTGTTTTACTAAATTAATTTTCATATTGAACAGTCTCAAGGCAGTGGAGAAACTGTTGTAGATTGACCTCTTTGGGACCCATGAGTGTGCAGTAATCTGCAAAAGGCTCTTTTATAAATAGCTTTCAGAGGGACTTTGTGATATAGGTTTCAGAGTAACCTGTAGTATTTGATGTAGGTGACTAAGTTTAAATCTTTGAAGGATGAAGGAAAGATTGAAGGATCCAGGAACAAGTACACAGAACTGTTTTATTGCCATTAGAGGTGTCAAATTTCTCACTAGGTTCATCAGCAGAAAGCATCACTCAAGTCATCATTGCTTGGAAAAAACTTGAGGTTGATAAAACTTGGAAAGTTTTCAAGGATGATCCACAAGGCATCTCTGTAACAGTATTTACTCTTTAGTCAGACCTGTGAAGAAAAAAGTACATGTTCTGTTCTAGAAGATCAACAGCACTATATTTGTGTCAGAACATGGATTATGATTCATTGAGGTTTTCTTTGGAAACTGCTGAAATAAGTCTGATAAAAATGATGCCAGCCAGAATTGTGGCATAGAAAGTAGGGAAGAGGCCCATTAGCTCCTATAGTCTGTGTATGAACTTTTAGTATTGTAGAATTAGCATTAATATATGAAATCCCAACAGAAAGCACTGTAAAACTTGTAGTAAAAGAAAACATTATTTCCTGAGGTAAAAAAAATCATCACCCAAATCAGTTTACTAGCTCCTATACTTACTGAAATAATAACAAAATTCTCTTAATATTCATGTATTTAAAAGTACAACTGAAATGGGATATTACTGTTAAATAAATGAATATTAAGACAATTTCAACACTTACAAACTGATTTAGGTGTTTTTATTTTTTTTACATCATGTTGATGGCAGATGCAGAAAGAAAACTGCAGAAACAAGGTAGTAAAAGATAGCAGGAAGAAAGGCCTATCTGTCTATTGTAGGAAGATAGACTGTATATTAATTAACAAGAGAGACAGCTCAATATGTGAGCCATGAATTGGAGACATCAAAATCAACAAAATATAGAAATTTAATTGTCTACAAAGTCTTATAACAGACAATGGGAAATATGACCAAAATATTGGGGAGATGGCAACAAAGCTGAGGGCAACAGTCCAAACTAGTGTAATCATTATAATACCTAATCAAAAAAATATAGATCTGTTGGATCTTGTTCATCACCAGAGAAAATGCATAGCCAGTAATGGTGAATATATAGAAAAATATACATATATAGAAAATGGTAGCTGAAAACATGCTCTATTCAATATTGTTGTTATGTTCCCTTTAGCTGTTGTAGTTTTTATGGAAATAAATAGGAAGCATTACTTTCAGAGAGCAGCACACATAATATCTGTAAATTCCTTAATTCTTGTAAAGTATGCACATTAGCTGCCTGTGTTTCAATTCAATCATTGTAAAATTCATTGTACTACAAAGCATTTTGCAATGATTATTATATTTTTTACCTTCAATATTGGTCAGGATTAAAAAGATATACTCGTTTGTCCATCCATACGCATAAATTGGAAAAGGCTACCATTTACTTACAATAAATCTAATGCTAATAAACTGTATTGTGCAGCTCCCAGTTTTGCATCGAATGTAGTATCATGTTTGAATAATATATACAGCACCACTTCCTTATAATCACTAAAGAACTGATTTATTCTGCAATACGTGCAATGAGAGACAAGCATTACTAGGCCAAGTGTTTTATTAGATCAACTACCATAGATAAATGCAGACCATCACAATTCAAGAACAAATTTTTCTCCTCTTTTAGGTGGGAGGGATATTAAATAGTATTTCAGCAAAATGTGGTGGTTGAGTTCAGCAGAGACGTGTAGAAATGTTAAGAATGTATTGATTGCTCTTAGAGAAGAGACTGATCTTCTTTTAACTGTCAGCAAACATACCTTCTTCAATTCTTTATGCTTTTTTCTTATTGGGAATAAAATGCATTGTTGAGTAAAATACAGATAAGTTTGAATAAACTGAACAAAAGAGGTAAAAACAGGCTAAAGTCAATATATGGTACAATTGATTTTGTACAAGTAATAATTTTAACAAATGTTTTTTTAACGTTTAAAATTTTTCTAACAGGAAAATATATTTTTGAATTTGAGTTAAAAAATGTTATATATGTGAATATTAAAAGAATTCTTTTTGTAACTTTTTGATAAATACATTAACTCTTTCATTGTTGCATTGTTGCCTGATTGTGCTGGCATATTTGAGGAAAAATAGGAAATTGCCAATTATTTGAAATAACTAGAAAGGCACTGATAGCAATGTCATTTTGGTTTCAATCGGGTACTGTGCAGTACAGGGTAAAGTAAATGGCACGTCCAGTATGTAAGAAAAATGTTACAAAATAGGTCACACTGTTACTACATGTTTATGCTGGTTTGGAAATTATACAAAGTACTATTCAATAACACAAATGTTAGGGACCAACATTTCAGTATGTCACTCTCTCTTTTATATATATATATATATATATATATATGTGTGTGTGTGTGTGCGTGTCTACAGCAGTGGATGGGTTAATAAATTTGTAGATCTAAGTCTGACATTTCAGGAATTACATACTTTATAAGTTTAAAACAGTTTTTAATTTCATATTCATAATATATTTCGCTGATTGTTTCTTCATATTAAGCACATTACACAAGTATAGATATTTATATATATATATTATTGGTTTTGACCTGGCATCTTAGCTTCAGCCCTTTTCCCATCACTGTAATGTAGCTTCTCTGTGACTTTTCTATAAATACCTTCATTGTAATTGTTCTGACAAACTTCCTTTATGGTATCTAGACTTTATGAATTTAAGCACAGTACTAGATTGATGGCAAGGTCTCATCATTTTACAGTTAAAATTACTAGATGTAATTGCAAGTTCTATGCTAACAGTTTCTTCTACCACACTTCTCACTTGTAGAATTCTCTTCCAGATCCTTCCTTTTCAGTTAACTTTGATCTTCAAATATTTAAATGCAATGTCAGTTGTTATCTTCTGACTTCTTAATTCTTGTTCTTTTATTGTTCTTTCTCCTTAACAGTGTCTTTTTTCTCATATTCTGTAACACTCAGTAACTCATTGTGTCTTCATGGTTTTATTGCTTTACTTGGTATGAAATAATTAAGAAAAAAAAATATTCAGTAAAAAAAGAGATATTTTCTTGTATATAGTGTGTAGTAGTGTCTGTATATAGTTTGTATATACTGCTACATTTCCAAAAAGATTGTATTGTCAGTGAAATAAACAATAATAAAATATTTAAAAATAGACACTAGAAATTTGATTAGAGTAGAAAATATTGACAAACTTGTTTTAGTATTATTGTTAGTATTATATATTTACAAGATGTGTTTGCAAACTAAATATACAAAACATATTTGGTTATGTATTTAAAATGTATTGTAGATATAAATATACATTTTCAGGTAGATTTTCTACTTTTATAATAATAAAATAGTTTTTAAAAGTTATTTATTTAATGCTTTCAAAAATGATCTATTTTAATAAAACGTGTGATAAAAACTAGTTTTCAGGATTTGTTTAATGATACAGTGCAAACTAATGGTTCCATCATTTTCAATAATGATTTTGTACATTTTTTCCACATGGAAAAACTCACTTCATAAAGGTGATTAAAATAATTTTCCCTTACATATAGATAAGTCAAGAATACTGTTTTGGATCCAATACTAATATTAACTGTTTCCTTATAGGGAAACTGTTGATTTTACTCTGTGGTAATGACTGCAAAACACTTGCCCCTCTCCTTTTATATGCAAAAGCACACAAATACAAGCCAGTCTATTTTATTGGCTGAGAAAAATATCCCAGCATGCATTTGTGCACTTTTGCCTATAAATGGGGAGGGGTATGTGTTTTGCAGTCATTCCCACAGAGTGAATATGTGGTATTGTAGTACTTGTAGGATTGAGGGGTGATGGATAAGTTCTTGTGGTGAATGGGTAAATTGTAATGAATGAATGGATCATGATTGTGATTAACTCGGACTAGGATAGTTAATGAAGACTATCCTTTTCCCCCCATTTTCCTTTCAGCCTTGTGTCACAATTTTTGCAATTATACAAAAATAAATAATTATTCCCACAGAGTGAAATCAACAGAAACATCAAGTAGCCAGTGTTACTTTTATTTGAAATTTATAAAATCTTTCTCTTAAAACAATTTTTCAAGGAAATAGGTTTCCCAAATGCAGTAGCTGCTATTGCTATTTCTGGTATTGATAGGGGTTTCCTTCCTAACTTTTTGTCTAAAGTAGTGTGGAAAGTCAACATCTTAATTATATCATTATTTTCTCTTTGAGTTTCATGTGCTACCCATCTTAGTGGTTGCTTTTGATAGTTCTCAAGGGATATAGTTTCTATTATTTGATACAGTTCTTTGTGATTCTGTAGTACCAGTCCATAAGGTTCAAAGTAGGATCACCTTTTCAAAGACCTACAGGGTTCATTCACTCAAAGCCATTTGTAATCATTGATCTGGGAAAGTGGTTGTATACAGCTGAAAGTTTAGATATTTCTGAATAAGTAGTCCACAACTATGAAAGTCTTGATCTGATAAGGCTATTTAAAAACATGACAAGTTCTATTTTAATTTTTGGTTTTGTATCAACTTGCAGTGTTGTTCAAAACTACTCTCAGGGCAAACTATTCTATGTTCCATTTCCTTATCTCTTTCACTAAATTTGTTATAACTGACCAATACACTAAGGCAGTGTTTCTCAACCTTTTTAAGCAATGGCACACCTAGGAGCAAATGAAAATATTTAGCAAAATTTTTAAGTGTATTCATGTAATAGAATAATCTGTCACCCCTATGAGTAACTACACTATAGATAGCAACTAACTATAAGTATCTGTAAGTCAACAGACTAAAGAGTCTAGCTGAAATCTTTTCAGCTATATAGTTGAACTCTCTGTCTTCGGGCAGACAGGAACCCAGATGAGGATATGCCAAAGGGTAGAGTCTCATCTGGGGTGGTAGACCAACCCGACCCAACCCCGTTTTTTATGGGGTCTACAGGGAATTTTTGCCCGAGCATATGGGCTCAGATACCCCACGTTAAATTTGACCTTGTGTCATATCTGACCATGTGGTGCAGTTGGCAAATACTCTAGCTGGAATCTTTTAAGCTGTACTGTCGAACTCACTGTCTTCAGGCAGAGAGGAACCCAAATGAGGCTATGCTGAAGGGTAGTGTCTCATTCAGGGAGGTAGATAGACCCAATCCCGTTTATGCTGGGTCTATGGGGATTTTTTGGCTGAGCCTATGGGCTCGGGAACCCCACATTAAATTCAGCCTTGTGCCACATGTGACTGCGTGGGACAGTTGCTAGATGCTGGGATTTGTTGAGTACAACTCAGACTTACCTGAGGATTACCGACCTTCCAATAGTAGCACTCACAACTGCATTGACTTACGACTACCTTGTGCATAGCTGTTAACTTTATTCTTATTGTACTGGTTTTTTTACAATAAACCTTTACTTATTATATCCACCATATTTTTCAAGTATATATTCCTATTAGCACAGAATATAACATGTATCCATTTAAATATTATGAAATAAAACCATAGATTAAAAAAATACACACACAAATAAGAACTTATTTCAATGTTTTTATTCAACTATTTGTGCAGATTATTTAGTGTGAAACCTGTATATGGTGATTTTTTGTGATTTCTTTCAAATGTTTTATTTTGAGCCCTTTAAAAGTAAAAATACTTTTTAAAAAATGAATATTAAAACAAAGTATTTAAAATAACATAAAGAATAGAGAAAAGAATTATTTTGGAAAAAATTTAATACTTATTCATTTATTCAAATACTAACACTTCCACATGCATGCACATATATATGTATGCTGTGACAATATTTTACAGCACACTAGTGTGATGCAAAACAGCAGTTGAGATAAAACTGCACTAAGATATTTGAAGTGTTTAGTATTTATTAATTACAAAGGTATGCAAAATATATGCATATGTATTCCACCTAATTCTATAACATTTGGTCTTTTTGGGCATATTGTTTCCTCTACACACTGAGAAAAACAGAAGTCAAACTGTTTACTGGCATTTATGCTTCTGTTTTGTCTGCTCCTTGACCTTTCAAATAAAATAAATATGCCTTGGCATTTTTAGAAATAAGTGTGGTCATGCTATAAAACCTTGGAAAAGTTATGTACTTCTTAACCTCTGCAGATACAGGCTGTATCAAAAAATACTTTTACAAACTTTGTGAGTAGGTTCCTCACACCAAAACAAGGACAAAAGTCCATATAAACATAAGCCTGCAAATCCTTCATTTTGAGTTATTAAGTTTAAAGCTTATGGTAGACACTGTTAAATATACAGTCTTCCTTGATCCATAGTTTATGGTGCTACAGATCCTGTTTCAGCAAAACAATGGCTGCCTTTGGTCTGGAAACAGAATCTGATTCACAGATAAAAAAGATGCAACAGTTGGGAATACCATGGATGGAGCATGGAAGGAACAAGGAAATTTTAAAGGAAATGGAATACTTAGAATCAAAAAGAGACAGTAAAAATTTCTAGGACACATAGTAAGAAAAAGAGGTCTTGGAGAATTTAACACTCACAGAACACTAAAGGCAAGACATGCAAAGGGAAACAAGTAACCTACTTAACAAGCTTGGGTAAATAAATAGCAAAACCTAGTCTGGAAGAGACGGTAAGGAAACAA
The DNA here is from genome assembly GCA_963932145.1 of Acanthosepion lycidas. Lineage (NCBI taxonomy): Eukaryota > Metazoa > Mollusca > Cephalopoda > Sepiida > Sepiidae > Acanthosepion > Acanthosepion lycidas. Next base: position 64,472,886 of record OZ010583.1, read on the forward strand.
ACCTAGAGTTATAAAGATAGGAAGTTTTGGTGAGCTATCAAGCACAATGTCCTGAAGGGACATTGCACATGAAAGATGAATTATTCTGAAGAAATAAATAATTCTGATTGTCAACTTGAGGAAAAGGATTCTGCTAGCAATGCACACCCATAAAAGTTTAAATAAAGCAACAACAATGAGACCATTGTTTAGAGAGGTTTGATATGTCATAATATGTAAAGAACTGTGTGAAGTGGGTAGCCATGATCAAATGCAAAATAAGTAACAGAATTGACAAAGTTTGCAATAAGCAATAACAGGAAAAAGAACAGGGCAAAAAATAATTTAAAGCAAGCAAACAATATATGCAAAGCAAATTAACAGCAATAAGGCAAAGCAACAATAATATGCCAAAAAGTTCACAAAGTAAGAATTGGCATCAAGGCACAAAAGCAAGTTCAGACAAGCGAAGGTAGCGTTCTGACTTCAAGACAAGACAGACTGGGATAGCATCAGGTCAAACCAAGAACCTGCCTATTTTATTGGCAAAATAAAAAAAAAACAAACCCTGCATGCATTTGTGTGCATCTGCCGATAAAATGTGGGGGAAAGTGTTTTGCAGTCATTCCCACCAAGATTGAAATCAACAAATAGAAAACATATTGACATCTGCCAGTTATTTCCTCTCTTTTCTTTATCATCATAGCAGGAATTTACTGATTCTTTGCTTCAACTTCATTGACACATAATCTTACTTTTACATTCATATTCTTTGGTTCTCAGTTGAAACTAAAGGCTTTTTCTACAATGCAGTTGTAAGATAATCAGTATGGAATAAAATCCAATCCACTCCTTGTCAAATGGGCTCTTTTTCAATTTCTTTTTCAAGCAAATAAAACTTGATTTCGTTCAGATTGTCCAATTGGTAAAATATTGAACTTGATTGTCTTGAAATCCTACCTTTGTAAAACTCATTCAGTATAAAAAGATAATCATCTTTTATTAAAAATAAATTTCTCTAGATACAAAAAATTTTATTAATATAATCATAATACAATTACATATCGATATTTAAATTATTAATCATTTTTATAATAAAGAAATTTAGAAAAAATGAATTTGTTAGAATACCAGGTAATAATTAAAAAAACATTTTGATACAAACAAGTTGTAATCTATTCAGGCAATGTTGAGTCAATAATAAATGTAAAGAAAAACCCCAAAGAACATGTCTCTTAACACACAAATCCCAAATCTGAGAGGCAAAAGCAAGAATTTCTCTTTTTACTGCTGCCTCAGGCAGAGGTCCTCAGGGTACAGACTGTTATTAAGAATTGTTAAGCTTTATAGCTGAACAAAATATATTTGGTTGAAAAATTCTGACTAAAATACAATTATTACTATTCATTATTTATCACTCACTGAACAGCTTTTGGTAGAAAGAAAAAGATAAGAAAGGAAAACTTGATGCCCAAGGTCATAAGTCATGTCACATTTATCAATTGAAAGATTAAGAAGAGACTTTTGAATCTTGAGCAATGCAGACGTGTATTATTGTTAATTTCACTTAGATACAAATGGTTCAATCATAATGATCTTGAAGTACAAAGAAACTGTATGAAGCTGATATGTTTCCTGATTGGATCAAACTTGATCTAACAATAATTATAGCAGGAAATATATTTTTCCTCAAAGGAAAATGACAACCATTTCATCCAAGAACACAGGTTTAATTTCAAGATATTTTCACAAAAAGCTAGCACCTCATTTACACACCCACCTCTCTCTCTCTCTCTCTCTCTCTCTCTCTCTCTCTATATATATATATATATATATATATATATATATATATATATATACATACAAGTATATTAGCGTCTATTCTAACGTAAATTCAATGAAGAAATAAATTGAATAACATGTATTTCTTCTTTTGTCCTCAGTAATTTTATAATTTTAAACTTAATACTGATTAAATTTGGATTTTAAAAATGGTAATTTTTACTTTTAATTTTAATATCAAATTTTATCATATAATTTAATAATTATTGGTTAGAATAAATTCTTTTTTAATATTACCCCTATTTTAAAGATCTGGATAGCTATTATAACATGACTTCGTTGTCAAATTTTTGAATTTTCCTATACTTGTATTTTGATTTGTTATTCTAGCTTTTGTAACAATGTTTTCCCCTTGCAAAGGATCGTTAATTAATTTGAAACTTTTAAAACCATTTATTTTACATTCAACATCATCACTTGATAAAAAAGACACTGGAGGTGTTGAAACAAAATGGCTATTTTTGTAGTGATTTTATAACATATTTATAATTTTTAAAAATAAATAATGATATATATATATATATATATATATATATATATATATATATATATATATATATATATATATATGGATAGAGAGTGATAGTATGTGTGATCATAGAAATAAATACTGCACACTGGTTGGTTGATTCTGTTCAGTGGTATATCAACACCTATAGGTTACTTAATGCCAAAATCTAAATATTTTGTATGTAATTTTATGTTTTCAACTACAGATATTTTGTACATAATATTATACTTTCCAGGTAAAGATGTGTTTTTATATATATATATATATATATATATTGTAGATCATAAAATGAATTGTTGGTAATTTTATATTTTTTTAGTGTTACATGTAGTGACATTTATTCTATAAAAATGTATTGTTGATTTTTGTTTGGGGATTCACTATTTGTCCATAGCTGGGATCTTAACAGGTGCTACCACCATGGGTCTAGGTGGACCTGGAAACAACAGCAGCTAAGAGATGGTTCCAAAGTCCTCAAAACCTCCAATTTCCCAATCAGAGGCCTTGTTGCCTGATGTAGCTTACCATCATGCCCAGAACTGAAGATTTCATTCAAGCATGAAACAGACTGTCACCACTTGGTGTTGATCTCAATGTCCATATACCACACACACACACACACATATATATATGTGACTGGAAATGATAATTTGAAGGAAGATATAAATCCAGATAGAGCTCAATGTAGACTGCAGAGCATTTGACTAGAGCCCTATGCAGATATATTTTCAAAGAAAAGAGTTAGATGAAAAGAATTTCAAAAAATATTACAAGTTTATTTCAATCTTGCAACATTTATATCTACTGGAAATGAAGTTAACATCATATGTACACACACACAGACTCATCACATAGTAATAACACATTTCATTTTAAAACCATGCAATAGTTAAATAGACTGGTCCCCTCAAAAAGGAAAGGAAACTAATTGTATGTCATAAAGTCGGGATCAGTTTGATGATGTATTTATATTGTAAACAGGAGCCCCATTTAAAATAATAAAAAAAAATTAATGTTTTTCAATTCTGACAAATTGCCTGAATAGAGGATGTTCTTCTGAATGCTAGACAAAAAAAGTTAATTGTGAAAATATTTTTATCCATAAGAAATTTACTAATTAATATTCATGTTGGAAACTAATGGAACATTTTGACATTTACTGTACATATTTTTATATTTTTTTTGTTATTTTGATTTTATGTTGAAAAAACTTTATATTTTTATACAGTAATATTTTCTTTCCACTAGATATTCTAAGCTAATAATGTAATGTTTGATTTCTTTTTTTGAAAATGTTCCCCTGCAATGTATCATCATAGTCTGTTATTTTTCAATAAAGATATTAAAGCTTTCTGTTCATTTTTATCAATTTTTAAACGATTTTACATTAATGTTACTTTTTACAAATAAAAACATAAATTCTAAAAAAAATTGCTGCAGTGCTCTTAGTCATTGCTATGGTGTCATTTTTAAGGGGTCCACCAAGACAATTTTTACCTACCCCTATCTTAGGCTAAACTCATTCCCATATATAAAATATTGTATTTTCAAGTAGTAATCTGCCATTTAATTATGTTTTATTAATCTTATTAAATAGAATGGACAAGGAAAGTCTTTAAGGTTTTTGGTGATTTTTATCCTGTCTAGCTTTTGATGTCAGGTAGGAACTTGTATAGGAAATTGCCAAAATTGTATGCAATGTTCCGAGTGCTATTGACCATCATTTGTCATTTTTCAGAGGAAGAATGTAAAAGTTAAGAGGTAGCCAGTGAAGTATTTTTGTTGTTAATGGTCCAGGAATTGAAATATATATAGGAGGACCAGTGGAGTAAAGGATAGTGGCTTGGGTTGAGGAATCAGAAAACCAAGTTTGAATTCCAGTCGAATCTATTTCATTCACTTACATGCTAATACCCTTAGGAAAGGTATTAATCTTCTTCTTCTTCCATTTATGGGTAAATAGCAGGACAGACTGGGTTCTATAGCTTTGAATGGCAACTTGTCTAGGAGAAGTACAGCTCTGAATTCAAAACCCATGGAGGGTCGTTCAGGGACCTTGTGGCATATAGTGCACCAGATCTCCATATTCAGCCCTTCAAAAAGTGTGGTTGGTTCTACACAAAGCCTTCACCACTATAATCAAATCATATGTGCTGGTGTTTGGCTGTCAGTTCCTAGAAACTGAGCTGATTGACCCTCATATGTTGAATACAACAGAAGTGTCCACCATATATATATATATATATATATATATATATATATATATATATATATATATACACTTGCAATGCTTTGTAGTCACTTTTTACTGATAATGAAAATAATAAAAACAAGTGCAATAAATTTATTTTCAGTCAGTGTATTGTGAATCATGAATACAAATTTATGATAAACTGAAAGTCTTTAGCTTATGTATAGATGAATGAAAAAATAGTTATGGGGGAGAAAAGATAAAAAAAACTACTGAAAATCAGAAAGATGTTGAAGATGAAAGTAAGTATAATATAAGTAGAAACACATTAAGGATACACATAAAAGGAAATAAGAAGATAGTAAGAGATAAAGAACATAAAATGAAGATACAAATTAAAGGAGGAGGAAAGAAAAATATTAGAATGGAAGTTCTAAAATTTTTTTGAAAAATACATTAGCAAAGAAACAAAAAAATCAAATATGTCATAAAGAAAATTGAAAAAAGAAAAGAATGGCTCAAAAATGATACAAGAAGATATGCACTATGTCATATTTTATTATGAAAGTTAATGTTTACGTTATAAAATTGACATTAAAGAATCAATGTTGACAAAATTTCCAGTATATATTTATATGACTAATATATTGTGTGAGTTTCAGCTGCTGAATATTTTTAGTAAAGATGGATATTTACACTATTTACATTGTTTGGACTGTTCGTATTTTTATTGTCATATTCACGTACAAAGCCAAAACATTGAATATAACAATAAAGATGAGGACAACAGTCCAAACAATGTAAATAGTGTAAATAATTGCAATACCTCATCTCAGAAATAGACAGATATTGAAGGACAGATATTATAATAAATTGTTTTGGTGATGTCAGGTTTTGTTTTTTAAAGTGTAACATAAGTATTTATTTGTAAATATACCAAAAAGTTAAAAGGTATACAAACGTATACTTAATTAACGTAATGTTCCATATGTCTAAATGTGATGAAGGTAACCATAGTTTTCTCCTCCTCAAACTACTCAATGATAAAAGAAATGGTCAAACCTCAATTATGAGCAAATTGCATCGAATAAAACTTCACTACAATCTTAAATGTGAATCTGTTTTTCTTTACATTGAATAAATTATTTTACAAGTTAGTATAAACTTCTTCATCAAGCTTTCAACTATTGATTTTGTTCACTTCCTACTGTTCTGAATTTAACATTATTTGAAGTAATTGTTATTGCTTTCTGAAGATCTTTATTTGCATATTGTTTTCTATTCCTATATACATCTCTTGATGATGAGCTACAAGTATTCTGTTGCTTTAATATCTAGAAAAGCTGGTGTCATTTAATTTATTGGGTGTTGTTGAAATTATTTGGTAAGGTGGAAAATGGTCAGCTTTTCAGAATATAAAGGAGAATTTTTTGCATGACTATCACTGAAAAACTCTTGTCTAATAATTCTCTCCATTGATCTTAGCACCAGCATCAATTTAGAAGGGAACTATGATTTTACTGCCTTCAATACTAACTCAAAACATTGCTTCACCACTTCACTGTTGTTTTCTAAGTTGATTGGCTATTTCCATAAAGGTCCAACTTCAGTCTCAGTCGTCCAATATAGCTCTACATTCATCATTAAAAATTACTCTTTAGTTGTGGGTTTTTGATATTTAATTAAAGGTAATATTCTTTAAGAAGAAGGAATGTATTATTGTCAGCAAAGAAACAGCCCAATGTGTAGATTACAAATCAGAGACACCAAAATTAAGCAAATATGACAATTTAAATATCTAGGAAATGTTTCAACAGACTACAGAAAATATGACACTGAAATCCAAAGGTGCATTGAGATAAGGCACCAAAAAGCTAAGTAAAGTATTAAGAAACAGGAAAATCTCATCAGAAACAAAAAATAGAGTACTAAACTGTTATGTAATATTGGTCTTCCTATATGGCAATGAATACTGGACAATCTCCTCAAAAACAGACTTGAAGCAACAGAAATGTATTTCTATAGAAGAATGCTGAGATTACAATGTATTGAACATATGAGCAACAAGAAATTTTTAAAGAAAATTGAAATAAAAAGAACTCTTAAACTTAACATCAGACAGAGATAGCTGAAATATCTAGGGCACATAATGAGGAAAGAAGTCTTAGAAAATTTGATACTTACAGGATATATTGAAGTCAAAAGGGATAGATGAAAGCAGGCTACAAACTATACCTAAAAAAACTGGTGTAAAGGATTGACTGAGCAATAATTAGAGTAGATAGTATAACACAAACTTTATTAAGAGCAACAATGGACTGGAAATTGTGGAGAGCCATGATCACCCATGTCCTGAAATGACAAGGTATATAGAAGAACTATTTCTGATTCTTTCATGTCTTCAGCCAATGTTTTTAAAATTCTACATCTTTTTTCTTTGTTTACATTCACAACACCAACTTCTTCAAAATGTTTTTTTTCTGATTAATACACTTATCTTGTTCATTATCTTTATTAATTCTTTTTAATTTTTAATGAAATTCTTGAATCCATTTTTTTTGTTACTTTCTTGCCAATGTATTTATTTGCATTTTTTAATTGTTCTCAGATCTCTGTACAACTTTTATACAATTTCCAATATTGTGCATTTCTCACTAAATAACTTTACAACAATTGATTGTACTTTGAGGTTTTGTCAGAACCCATGGCAATGATTATACATATGAAATTATAATTTGTTTTTTAAATTTTTAAAGTTTCGCATTAACAAATAAATTATTGCAAAAATTTCTCTAAATGTAGATATTTTTTTATTATTATAAATTTTATTTTTAGTGGATACACATTTGTCAGAGTATTTTAAACACTGAAAATAAAATGTCAACTGGCCTTGAAATAGAGAAGTCCTTATTAATGAAAAATATGCTTCTAATTAGGAATTGAACCTGTATTACATTTTTCCATCAAGGAAACCATTTGTTTTGCAAAAGTGTATCTTACCAATTAGGCTATGGGAAAATCATGATAAGGCAAAAGCTCATTTACCTAATTAGGAAATGAATCTCTCTTGCAGGAACCTTTCAAAGTCTATATCTGCTAGCTTTAAATATATTATAAGCTGAAATGCACATGACAGATGTCTTGTATAAAGTGAAAACTTTAATAACATCGGCTGGTTAATACCAGTTATATGATAAGAACATTGAATTGCATAATAAAATCTTGACATAGATAAATAAAATATGGGAGAAAACTTTTACAGACGAAAATAAGGAACTAACTTTCAACAGAATAATAGAAAGAAAAAAGAAAATGAATAAAAAAAAAATGAAAAAGAATAAAAATCAGATTAACAAAGAAAGATGGAGGTGAATGTTCTATTTTTGGTTTTAAAAAATTGAGCTCACTTAGCTTGGAAAATTTATTTAAAAGATTTTTCTATTTACTATCAAATTTCAGGAGAGTACACTTTCCACCAGACATGATAATAAATAAAATAAAAAAAAACAATGTGAAAAAAAGATAAAATTATTGAAATGTAAAAAAAAATGTTTCTTTACAGCAGCCATTCATTCTCCCCCCCCCCATTTTGTTTCAAACAACAATCACCTCATTTCATCACAGAATCAGAAAGGTAAAAAAAAAGTATGGCTGTTGAGTTATATGAAAATCCTCTGCAGAGATGAACAGTATACAACAACTGGCTGACAAGGAAACACCGAGTTTTTTGAGAAATGGGAGGATGCAATATAAAATAGATGGAACTGTAATTATTTCTCTCTCTTTCTCAACCAACTCTCACCACTCAAATATAATTTCAATACTAAGAACGGGTGATAAACTGCACGCAGTAAATCCAATTGAACTATAATTTGCATGCAGACACAAAAAAACTTTAGCAATATACTTGATCAGCATTTTGTAAGAGATATACAGATGTTTATTTCCTCACTAAACTAACATATATATATATATATATATATATATATATATATATATATATATATGTGTGTGTGTGTGCCTGCCTAAAAATTTCAGACAGTGTATATCTATAATAGGACAATATGAATAAATTTCCTTTTGTCTTTATATATATATATATATATATATATATATATATAAGGTTGGTGCAAAAATAATTTCGTTTTCTAACATATGTTACTATGTGAGAAAACGAAATTATTTTTGCACCAACCTAATATATATATGCATTTGTTAAACATATTGTATTAAATATTGAATCAATTCATAGCCCCCAATTTACCTATCAAATGAACTTTAAACAGATCTGACAAATCCTGTTTTTGTATTTAAGCAAACCAACCATTCAAGTTGTAAACTCATTCAATCTTATTTACCAATGTTCTTGTCAATAATACTATTATTATTACCATACAAAATATTTATAACTATTCTTCTCTCACCAATCTCTTAAAATCAAACCTACAATAGTCAGCTATTGCATTGCCACGAGGACCGTCTTTTGCACATTATTATATGGCCCACATGGAAAATAAAATTTTCAACACACATACATACTCCTCTATGTGTCTTGTACATTGATTAAATATTCCTTCTTGAAAAAGATCTTGATCAAATTAAAAAAAAAACTGAAGCAGTCCTTTGAAAGTAATTACTTAGTGTTATATACAAAATCAGCATCAATAAAATCCCTTTACTCAATAGCTTTATCGATATTAGTGATTAGAACTTTATTACTTCATCATACAAAAAAGAACACCAGTATTAATTCCCATCTTCTTAACTCACAAAGTGAATGCTCTTATTGAAATAGTAGTCATAAAAACCTTATCAACTATGCAAAATTAATCTCTTCATCTACAAAAATTTTCCATAAAGAATTATCCAATATTAAAGAAACATATTACAATAATGACTTTCCTAATTACATTGTTGATGGACTAATAAAATTATTTTTATGGACAATTAAACATAGTAATATACAAAAATTCTGATTTGAGGCACAACAAAATATTACTTTACTGTAACCAGATGCATGAAAGATGAAAAAGCACTGAAAAATATAATCCATATGAATTTAAAAAACAAACTTTCAGCTTCGTCGTTTACTAACAAAACTTATCCACAAAATATGCTTTACAACAAATGTTATATGCTAGTTTTCATGTCCTTTTGAAAATTGCGTCTGTTAATAAAAAAACATTAACATTTATTTGTTACACCACAATTTTTCTCTCAAGAATATTGATTTGTCTTCTCTTTGAACAAAGTACAATATGTAAACATCTAACACATATCCCTTCAAATTACTGTTAATTTTTGGTCAAGAATACCTCATTGCTCTTTCACTCCAACTGTAAAACATGATTACTGATCTAGAAGGTCCTTTATGTCAAAAGAGAGCAACCCCTTATCGATAAAATTGCTAAACTGTAAGGTCATTTAAGTTAAAACCTATTTCACAGACATAGTACATGAGCTCTAATTCACTTCTAACTTTGGTTTCTTAATGAAACAAATTCAATGCTGGCTATTTCTCAACTCTATACTTTCTTTACTTGAAAATGATTAATGATAACAAAAAGCACTTGGAATACAATTTTACACAATTTCAACAATTCCCCTTACAAGTTTCAACCTGAAATATTGATTTCAACTTAATTGACACGTAGAGGAACAAAACAAAAACTTAAGATATATACAGGATATGAAATGGCTGAATTTTTGCCTAAAGTACACAAAAATGAAAATAACATTGACATCTGATTTTAGCAGATATATTTACCAAAATTTAACAAAAATATCTTGAAATACTAAAGAGTAAATTTATTCTATAAATCATCATTGGCTTCAACCACAGCCTCCAGATGAGATGCAGAATCTCCTGCATCTCTTCTGGATGGTCTCCTTGCTTATTTTGGTGAATGCTGCCATAATCCTTGCCTTCAGTTCATTTTTGGTGTTACAAGAAGTTTTGTTGGTCTCTCACCCAACTGTGCCCCACATGTAATCAAGGGGGTTGCAATCTGAGGTAAGGGGAGATGTGGTTTCAGAAATTGTCTGTCTGCCATGATTGGGTTCTCCTGCTTGTGTGGTATGGTGCAGAGTCCTGTTGCCAGACATAGTGTCAATTAGCAGCCACCTCGTCAGAATAATCAGCATGAGTTTTCTGAGCTGACATACCTTCATAATCACCATTACACTCATTCAATTCTTTCTAAATCTTCTGCATTGTCCCCAGATTGATACCCAAACACTTTGAAATGCTTGTATTGGACCTTCTAGCACTAATGCCAAACAGTACAGCATGCCATTTCCAAATTTCTGGTAAAGTAAAGTGCATCATGGTGCTCTACTATACTGTGCCGTCAACAAAATAAAAAAAAACAAACATCGCACATCATGAGTAAAGTTAAAAATATAAAATGGCGACAATTTACCCATCGCGCCCTTTATATACATACTCGCATGCACACACACTTATGATTTATCCAGGTTTATATATATGTATATATATATATATCTTTCTTTCGTTTTATGCCCCTCTCTTTCTTAATTTTCTTTCATGCCTCTCTCTCTTTCTTTCTTTTCTTTTCTTTTATTTCTCTTTCAAAAATATCTAGTGTCTAAAATTAGAGAACAAAATTAGAAATGTATATAGGTATGTTAAATTAACAATATTACTGCTTTATTGTCTTAATACTGGTACAGAATATTAATGTTTATTGATTTGAATTATTTCTGCAACTCTACTAGGACATGATTTCACTAATTTATCACATTGTTCAGACAATGATACTGTCCTCTGCCTGTTTTCCTTAACATTATCATTGATGATCATCTTCTAAAGAATCTCAAATGGATTGAGATGTGGACTTCAAGTCACCATGCCATAACCTTGACATTTTAAGCTTCAAAGAATTGTTTTATCATTTCTGCATTATGACAAGTGGCATTATTTATCATAAAGATGGACCCAGGGGCAAAAAGATTCTTTCAGAGAAGGGACAATATGATGTTCAGTAATATTCTTCTTATTCTTATACACTGTAGCATTTACTTTGTCATGTGCCTGAATGAGCGAGCCAATACAAACAGCAGAGAATATTCTCCCCACCAATACACAAACTTCTCTGAATTTAACTGACTTTTTTTTCTCATGTTTCACAAAAAAATCTCTCACATAAACACTGTCTGATATACTGCATGCTGTCAGAGCCAACCAAATTAAACTTATTTTCATTAATGAAGAACTTGTCTAATTTCATCAGTTCATACAATGTGCCAATTTACAAAGCCTGCTCTTTTTTTTTTCTTTTGGTTGTTCTTGCTGACAAGGGGAATGTACATGAAGCCCTACTTCACATAAACAATGCAATACTGTCTGCCAAGACATTTTCATACCAAATTCTTCAGTTATCAGATGTGCAATGCTTGCTGGTGTATAAGAGCAGTCTACCATGAAGAGCCTTTGAATTCCATGATATTGTTGAGGTGTCTTAGGTGACTTAAAATAGAGAAAATAATCATAAAGCTTTAATATTCTTGAAATTATATTCTAACTTCTCTGACTAGAGCAGAAATCTTCAGCCTGATAGCAACAACTCGGCATCAAGATAAATTAAGAAACAATACTAAAGATGAATAAGGAAATATTTGTTTACTTTATTGTTCTCTAATTTTGGATGCTACACATTTTTCACTAAATTGTTTTTCTTTTGTCAGTATTTCTATCCTAGCTTTTTAATGCAAATTCACCATGCATTTTTTAAAGGTATTTAGTGCAATTCTTATCTTGAATCTGTAGAATTACAAATTTTTCATTTTTAAACTTCTCTCTAATATTGGATGCTCCTATATATATATATATATATATATATATATATATATATATATATATATATATATATATATAGTCATTTATAGACAAACTGTTTTTTTTTCGTAGTGAATGACCGATTGTGTTATATCTCAAGAAGTGTACTGCTAATCTTCTGATTCTTGTACTATACACATACTTATTGTTTGAATCATGTGCCAAGATATTATCATTTTTTCATTCCTCCTGTTGTTATGCTATGGCACGAGTAACTTTATGATTACTTTTTTCTCTAATGTAGATAAAGGTTCTCATGAGGCCATTCCATCTACTTCCTATTAATCTCTTTCTCTAAATTAGATAGATTTTTTTTGTTTTTTAATCTTCTATTTGTTATTTTCTTTCTATCTTGTCAATGATCTCACTTTTTATTTTCTACTTAATTCTTTTCATCATTTCTTTGTTTTCATTTCTTTTCATTTCTTTTCAGTATTTTTCATCCTTTTTCTTTCATTTCTTTTCCATTCTTTTCTATTCATATCATTTTTATTTTCCTTTGTTTTTTCTTTTTCTCTGAAATTTTTTATCTGTTTACATTCTAGTTTCATTTTGCCATTTCACTTTTTAGTTTTGACTTTGGTTTTTAAATTATTTTTGTCAAATTTATCTTCCATATTGACTTTTCAGTCCTTGTTATTTTTTGTTTGTTTCCTTTCTTCTTCATATTTTCCTTTTCTCTAGTTTTCAATAGTTTTATTTATTCTTATTTTCATTTCTTTCATAGTTTCTACTTAATTCTTTTCATTTCATTTCCTTTCACAAATTTTGCTCTTCTTGCTTGAACTCATTAAAATTCATACAAAGCCAAACTTCATTTTTCCAATTCATCATTTTCTTCAAGGTAAAAAGTAAATTCATGCAAGATAAAACTACTTCACATTCTCCAAAGATGACTTATTGCCCACCTTGCCAAAAAGGGCCTATAGATATCAATTCAATGGAATGAGCTCTCAACCACTCTGGATGATAATATAACAGAAAACTTGTACTTCATCATTAACAGAAATGTGCATCTGTCTATATTTCTGAGATGAGGTATTGTAACTATTTACATTGTTTGGACTATTGTCCTCATCTTTATTATCATATTGACGTTGTACCAACCAGCTTTCTTCAGGTGATATATGCTGGAATTTTGAACTGAAACCTTTATTTAGTCCACGAGGTTAGATTGTTCTACTTTCAGGTGCCATGCCTCTTCTCGGTATATCAGTTTCAGTTATTTCCCATTAGTAACTCAACTCTCCAAGTTTTTGTTCATCTCTGATAATGAACTCGGAACTCTTTGGTCAAGTCACTGGATTGCTTCAACAAACACTTTTATATACAGGACCATGTGTCCCCAAAGGAGCATACATTCGCAGGAACATCATGAATGTGACAATAAAGATGAGGACAACAGTCTGAACACATGTAAATAGTGATGTTCATGTTGTCATGTCCATAAAAAATGCATAAATAAAAAATTAATTATATTGTTAAATATAATTCTAATAAAATAATAATTTTAACAATTATGATTAAATCACTCTTTCCAAATCAATGAGAATCAACCCCACTTTTCTCTTCTACATGCTCAAACACATGGCATCCTCACTATCAGAGAGACAGTCAACACTTGGGTCAAGGAAAATTTTAGCTCTTTTCTTTTTTTAAGGCCACAGTGGTAATTTTCATCTGTTAATACTCAATAAAAATTTGGGCTAAGAAAACTCCAGACACTTCTTTTATTTTCCAACTAAATTATCTGGACAATCATTGTATTCTTATCTACAAAAATAAACTATATACATTTTACTCATTCTTTATTTTATCATTTTGTTCAAAGAATACTTCAAAAGTAACAAGTTATGACTTCTTGAAAATGGACAAAATTTGGCATTGTGGTATTATCAATTAGCTGCAGAAAAAGGAGTTTAGCCCCCAAGGATCTTCATGCTGACATGGTTGCTATATTAGGGGATGACACCTGAGCTTTATCAGCAGTGCAAAAGTGGACAGCTGAATTTAGGAGGGGAAGGAAGAGTATTGATCAAGGTCTGGACATCCTGCAACAGTCACCACCAAAGGCAAACATTGATCCTGTTCACTTCACGGTAATGGATGACAGATGATTGATTTTAAATCAAATAGCCAATGCTATTAGCATATCTCATAAGAGAGTTGAGAATATTCTGCAAAATGAACTTGGCATGACAAAGTTTCTGCCCAGTAGGTTCCACGGCTTCTGATACCTGATCAAAAGTACACAGGCTAATTATGTCATGGGAAAAACTAATCCAATATGAGTGTTGGGTCAACAGTTTGAGCCAGAGACATGCAGTGGAAACACCCCTCCACACCTGTTCCAAAGAATGCCAAGTTTGTTTCATCTGCAAGGAAGTTGATGGCCTCAGTCTTTTGGGGGATGCAAAAAGCATTGTGTTTCTGAGCAACACCATGCTAACTTGCTGAAGCATTTATGAAAAGCTATCAAGACCAAAAGACTAGGGTAACTTATGAAAGGGGTTGTGTTTCATCAAGACAATGTTCCAGCACACAATTCCTTAGTTTCAATTACTGACTATGAATGGATGATGCTAGATCTATGAAATCTTGCATACATTATTTTCAACTCTCCTTGATATGAATAAATAAATAAATAATAATAATAATAATAATAATAATAATAAGTTTGAAGGAGGAATTTACTCTATCACCTGTAATGATTACTACAAGGAATATCTAGGAAAAATTTTGAGGAATTTAAATAAAAGGTTATAAAAACAGGAAATGGATCTTTTACAAAAAATACACTGAATGCATTAGTTGATCATTGTAATAATTTTGGCTACAATTTCAATTTAAAAAAGGCTACTTTAATCAAAAGAGAAAACAATTTACTAAAAATTTATAGAAAGTGCTTTGACCACTAAATCATACCAATCATCAAACCAAATACTTTATCTCTGAAATTGAGCACTCTTCCACATAAATATAGTGAATTTTAAACTATATGAGTGTGTGTTATATATAAATGCAATGCCTTATATAAAATGTGAAATTATATAAAAAATATAAAATATTTAATATTTTATAATTTCATGTTTACTTAAGCTATACTTAAATCTACTGCACATTTTATATAAATTTAACAGTTACTAAATATAAGTGTATTTAAATTTATAAATATATACATTTTGCTGTACTATAAGCTGATACATTCTTTGTAACATTCTTATATATATATATATATATATATATATATATATATACATATATATATATATATATATATATATATATATATATATATATATATATATATATTATATATATATGCATATACTTTGTGATCAAATATTATTTTCTTCATTCCCCAGTGGTCTAAAACACGGCTCTCTCTGGCTGTCTCTCTTGAAGATTTCACTATGTATTCTTTTATATATAAACCTGATTTGATCTGCCTCTCATCAGTCTACCAACAAAGCCAACACCCTTTCCCTAACATTTTTTCCTTTTCTCTTTCTCATACCCCTCCCCTACAAATACTACTTCATCTCCCTGCACTCACCTGCCACCACCACCACCACCACCACCTTTGAAGCCAAGTTGTCCTTCTGCCCACTGGCATTCTCATTGCCAAGAAAGCTCCATGTGCCTACGGCTGCAATATTAACATTAACGGATCTAAAGAAGAAAGACGTGTGCACTTGCCTGCTTGTACATCTACTTGTTTTTATGTGTGTGCATGCATCTTTACTTGCCTTATCTGTCTTTGATTTGGCACATTTCAATGCATGTCTCTGTTTTGGTAAAAATCAAGGCCAATGTCACCATTAGCTTCTTGGGGTATGGATTTGTGTATTAATTCTTTGATCCAATTCTTAGAGAAAGAGATAGACCAAAACCTGAATGGCTAATGATAGACAGAAGATGAAAGCAGAAAGAATAAGTAAACTAAATAAAAATAGACAACGAATAAGATTAGTGTCTTTCTTGTTTTTTTCTCTCTCTTTCTTATTTTTATCTTTTGCCGATCTCTTTCTTTTTACCCATTTCTTTTTGCTCTCTCTTTTTACCATTTTTTTCCTCTACATTTATTTGAATTTTTTTATTTTTTTTATATCATAATAACCTTCTCTCACATTTATTCAATTCTATACACTGTTTGGTTCTTTATCTATTTTTTTTACCTTTTTCTTTCTTATTTTTATATCTCTTTTACTCTCCACATTTTTCTCTCATTCTGTACATGTCCAATTCAACTCTTTCTTTTATTGTCTCTTACACACCATAACACCACCATCTCTGTATTGTTTTGATTGTTGCATACTTGAACTTACTGATGCAGAGAGCACTTTACTCCAACCTCTACAAATGTGGACAGACAAAGAATGTTGGCAAGAAAGAATCAAATGAAAGAATGAAGAACTGAAAGAAAAGATTCAAGGCCTCTGAGTGGCTAATGCAGCCACTTCATCATAGTATGCCATTGTTTGATAATATTTGGTGAGTATCTCTTCACAATCAGAGATTTCACTCTGTGCTGAAGAAGACATTCTGTCAATCAAACTTTGGAAATGGCCAATTGTTTGCCAAGTGTTTTGGTTTTGCAAGAAAACAGACATTTTTTTTATTTCTGTCTGTCCTTATATCTATCTCTTTTTTTGTAGCAATTTCAACTTCTCCTTGTTCATTTCTTTCTCAGGTTTAATTTTTTTTATCTCTTACACTTTCTTCTTCCATTCTGCTGATTTTTTAGTCTTTTTTTCTCTCAACTTCACACTTTCTAGTTCTCTCTTTTTCTTGTGCATTCCCTCTTTATCTTTAATATTACTAACTCACACACACACACACACACACACATATATATATATATATATATATATATATATATATATATATATATATATATATACACATATACATATATATATATATATATATATATATAATCTTTTCTAAGACTATGTTTCAACTTTTTTCTAATTTCTGTCACCTTTTTTTAAGTTTAACTTTACATTCTACATAATGGAAGAATTTTTGTTTTATTATACGTATAATTTTTACTCATTTTTCTATTTTCTTTTTCATTTTTTAAATACGTATTGTTATTTGTCTCCCACTTCCCACTGTTAATGACTTATTAGTCATATATGTCTGGAAAAAGAGTGTTGTTGCTCTTTTTCTTGATTTATTCTGTCCCTTTTTATACTTTCTCATCACCAATTAATTTTCTGTTCTTTCCCTTTCTCACCTCATTTTTCTTTCTTTTTATCCTTCTTACTTTTTGAACTCATATTTTCTTACCTTATTTGAATCTACTGACTGATGTAACAGGTGTCATCTTGTATGCATGAACAGAGAAATAATTAATAATGCCAAATTTATCTTCATATACATTTACATACCTATGCACACACATGGACATATATATATATATATATATATATATATATATATATACACAGATAAAACTAACATAAACACTCTATGTCATTGAAACATTTTATCATAGTTATATAGTGTTACATAGCTGTATAAATGCATATACAAACTGGAATATCCCCATCATGTGTGTGTGTGTGTGTGTATATATATATATACACCTGTATATATATGTATGTCATGAAAATAATGTGTGTGTATAGATATAGTGTGTGTGAAAAACACTGAATAAAAAAAAACATGAAATAAGTAAAAACTGAAAAATATGTAAATTTACATTAATGATAATGGTAATATTAATCATTTCCCTATAAGGAAACATTCAGCATTGCTTGACCAAGGAGCCAATACTACTTTCTGTTGAGATTTATAAAATCTTTCTAGAAACAATTTTTCAGGAAAATAGGTTTCTGAAATCTAGTAACTTTTATTACTATTTCCTGTATCAACAGGAGCTTCCTTTCTAACATTTTGCTGGAAGTAGTATGGTATGTCAACATTGTGATTATTTCATTATTCTCTCTTGAATTTGCTATCCATTTTTGTAGTTGCTGTTGTTGAAGGTTCTCAAGTGATGTGGCTTCTGTTATTTATGTTATAATGAGCATTTGGTTGCAAATGAAAGCAACAAACAAGGATTAAAATTTCAACATCGTGTATTTATCAAATTTTGAAATATACATACAGTTGTTTGAAATTTAAGCCCAAATTCTTCATATGTGGTTCTTCATTTGCTGTCAGTAAGGAAACTGATTAGGTGTAATGGTGTTGTCAGCAGGGCCAGGAATTGACTGATTTCTTGGGTTGGTTGATTGGTTGGTTGGTCAAGATCATGCTTGGTGTCAGAGGATAGGTTTGGTATTGATTAGTGAAGCCAAGTGGTGGGGTTTCTGTCATATGCCCTAGTCGATGAATGGTTTATAATGAGATCATACGCCAACCAGAAGATATATACATTATCATACCTGTGGAGAGATACGGGCTATCTCTCCCAAACCATGACAAATGGACAGTTAGTAAACAAAAATATTTTAAAGAACACTGTTCGATTATCCTAATCGAACAGTAAACTTTTCCCAGGTTTGCTTTGGTTTCAACATGAATACTGATCCACAATTCAAGGATGAACGATTAGGCGTAGTGAATTTTGGTATAAGAATTTTAATATGTACATATACACAAAATATTAAAATAAAAGAAAAATATAAGCATGAGTAAAACATCCGGTGACCAGATCTCAAGACTTATGTTGGGATATCAAAATATGCCTAAATCCAAGTGGATTCAACTGAACCCAAATGGATAAAAAATAAGTAGGAATAACTACGAATGCAGAAATCAATGCATAACCAAAAGACATGGGATAGGATTTACATATTTCTATTTTGACATGTGAAAAGGTGCATGTGAGAACATAAAGTTTATGGGTGCATGTGTATCTTTCTAACACGGGTCCAAAACATATAGTTACTTATCTTTATATTCAGTTCTCTCTCTTACTCATTGTCCTTTCTTTTCTCTCTCACGTTTCCTCTTTTCTTTCTTGCTTTTCTTTACACAAGTCCAATTTCACACACAGTCCGGCTGTAACACAGATATACACTTTCTTTCTCTCTCTGGTTTTATTTTTTCTTTCTTTCTTCTTCTGTATACAGTTCAGCTTCAACACGGTTCAATAGCAAAAAGGATATACACTTTCTTCCTCTTTCTGGTTTTCTCTTTTCTTTCTTTCTTCTTCTTTACACAATTCAGCTTGTAACAGATATATATATACTATCTTCCTCTCTCTGGTTTTCTTTTTTATTTCTTCAAATACAGGCTGTATTCTCAGCATACAAATTTCCTTACGTCTTCTGTGATAAATAACTCGATTTATCGTCTTCAGTTTGGGGTTAACAAACAGAAATACATATCCTTATATTTCTTATCCAGAGTTGCTTGGGATGAATCAGACAAGTTCCATCATTATCAAAATGAGTCTCATCTTTCTGTTCATAAGTTATCAGCACTTCGATTTCGAGTCTTGCTCCTTCAAAGACAAGACAGCAACTGACTTCCAAATAATTTTCTAATTCCCACATGTCCTGTGTTTTGGCGTGAATTCCAGTTCCTGCTGCTTCATGATCTTACGTCAGTCCCCTGTCTAGCTTCTGTCTAGATGTCTGTTGCTACGGGTCAGTCAACCTCTTGACTTGCTTTCCCAAAATGTCTCGAGACTCCCACGTGACCTCTTCTGTTGTCAGGTGGAGATTAACCTTAATATATGCGTGTATGTGTGTTTGGGCTATCTGCATTCATCACAGTTTCACATATGCCTTTCTTCATAGCAGATATCAACACCTTGAGGTGTTTTGAAGGGATGGCAGTTGTGTAATGCTGAGATGTTGAAGCAGAACTGACTGGTAAGATGGAATGATAGGTTAATCAATCAAGGTCATGGTGGTGAGTTGATTTGTGGTGAGGTATGTTGGTGCATTGATTGCCAAGGTTATGTCATTGGTAATGATACAGGTCTGGAGTCATTAGCAAAGCTACAAATTTGACCTTGTCGAAACAGAGGATCCAAGCATGAATAGTCAGAATCTGACTGCTGATATAGTGGATGATTTGGTAGGTTGGTAGTAGAATGTCTGTGTTGGTTTCTGGTCAAATGTGGTATCAACAAAACAGGGTCATGGAGGTGATGACGAGGGAAGCCTGGAGTGGATAGTGAAGGTTGATCAAGCAGAATATCTTTGTTGGATTCTGGTTGAATGGGATGCAATGAAATGGGTTCAGAGTAGTGTTGATGAGAGAGGACTGGATTTGGATAAAGAAGACATTGAGGTGTTAGAAATCATTGTGGCATTGGGAGCCTGGTTGTGTTGAAACCGACCTGTTGACTGCATTCTGTGTATGATGAATCAGCTGAGATTAGACCCTTGGGCAAGATCACAGTGGTGATGAGAGAAGCAATCATGATGGAGACATTGTACCTGCATACCAACAGGTGGCCTTTTGGCTTGCTAATTCATCAGTTTTTAAGAGGGGATTTCTTTTAAGCAAATCTGGTGGTCCTCAGAGCCATTTTTTTCAATTGGGAATGCTCATGATTGTCTATTGTATTTTATTGTGGGGATTTGTTTTGTGGACCAGATCTGATGCTCAGAGCCCCTGCACAAAAAAACAAGTTTTTTATTTTGTGATTTGCTTTCTTAATGCTCACATCCAGCCAACATGCAAAGGAAATCAGAAAGAGATCTAATTGCAGCAAAGTCTAACATTTGGTACAGTTCTTAGTTTGTGGTTCTGGAACACCAGTCAAAAGAAGGAGGGCTCTTACTAAGATCTATAGGTTTCATTTCCTCAAAGCCGTTTTTAATCTTTAATCTCTACAAAAGAATTTGTATACAGATGATAGTTTGATCTGAATGACATCCATATGTAAGTCTCAAACTAATGTGGCTATTTAAGAACTCGAGTTTTTAAGTTAATGCTTTGGTTTTGTAGAAACTTTTAGTGTTGGGTAAAGCTACCTCCAGTGCAGTCTACCCTATATTCAATTTCCTTATATTCCATACTAAATGTTTCATAATTGATCCATATACTGTATTTAAAGTGCTTTGTATTTACTAACTCCACATCTTGAACTTTTATGGTGTATTCACAGTATGTGCTTTTACTGCTTTAATCCTAATTCCAGATCATAGTTTCTGTTTTGGAAAGGTTTATCTTGAGTCGTATTTCTTGGAATACTTGATGGGGAATGTTGATTTTTTTTTGGTTCAAGATCATTCTTATCCCAACTATGAACAGCATATCCCCACTCATCATCAGTATATTGACCTCGGGATGGAAAGCAAGATTGCAGTTTTTATTCGAATATTTATTTGGGATGTGGTATGGAATGTTTAAATGATTATTGTCCATCTTCTCACATCTGTGTTTGTGTATGTACAGGGCTTAGGAAGAAGTTTCTAATGGGTGAAAGGACGAAGTCTCTATTGGAGTGGTCATATGCAGCTGTGACGTCAAAATAGTAGGTATACAATTTCTTATTGGACAGGTATGCAATCTCCTAGAGTTATTTGATGATATACATGCCATCATTATACCCTTTACTAGAACAAAAACCAAACAGGGCTGCGAGTTGACTTTCATAAAACAATGAGTGTTTAATTAATACTATGTTCATCATAATGTATCAAACTGAGATACTTCTGTATGTGTATAGTTCTTGTGGACTAACATTTTTGTTTCACTAGTGCATTGATGCATGATAAACCCCAATTTATCTGTCCTCCATGACTTTTACATTCTGATGAAAATTTTCTCCTTGTTTATCACTTATATCACCACAGTTTTCTGGACACCTGTTCAAATGACTATACAGGAAATGTAGTTGGATACTCATGCTAGCACCAAGCTCCCTATAGTTTGCTAACATCCTGGTGACTAGTTCCCTGTAGTCGCCTGTCTTGCAATTACTAAGTAATTTTTTTTTACAACAGCAACAAATGAAATCCATGCATTTGATTTAGCATTATCATTGATGATATTAATTAAGTTGTTATCCTTGACTTTTCAAATGCCAGCATCCATTAAAAATATCTTGTTTCAATTTTACAATGCTGAGATCTTGAAATGCACTTCAAATGTGTACTGAAAACATTGGCCTTCTTTGTCAAGCACTTTCACAAACTGCATGATGTATTCTAATTTGGACAGGAGGAGAAATGACGATTTTGTCTCTGGGGACTAGCAGATCAGTTATCATATTTCTCTCTTCAACTTTCCTTTCTACTCTAATTGGTCATTCTCTTCTTACCCAGTGTTGATTTCTGGCTCTACTCTCCCATAAATAAATGTAGCATGTGAACTTTGCATAGCCTGATTGCTGGTAAAAAAAAAATAACTTTATTATACTTTCCTTAATCGGTTCATGCCTTTTTTTCAGTATTGTGGAGTGTCCAGTTGGTATCGATGTGTATACATTGGTGTTGGGCAGCAAAACAAAATTTAAACTACGCTTTGAGCTACCAATGAATAGTCTCCATGAACTTGCATCATAGTCTTGAATACTAATTGATGTAATGGAATAACCTGTCACCCCCATGAGTGACTACACTAAAGGTAGTAATTACCTATATGTATCTGCAAGTCAACGGACTACAGAGACAAGCTAGTATCTGTTTCGTATGACTCAGACTTACGTGAGAACTACCGACCTTCCAATAGTAGCACTCACTACTGCATTGACTTGTGACAACCTTGTGCATAATTGCTATCTTTATTCTTATTGTACTGGTTTTTACGATAAACTTTACTTATTTTATCCACAGTGTTTTTCAAGTATATATTCCTATTAGCATGGAATATAACACTAATACACAGCAAAACTCATTCAGTGTCATTACAATATACAAGTTTGTTGGTTTGATTGACGTAGGAGACAGTTCATTGGAATTTCAATTTAAGTTTGAGTAGCCCTAGTGCACTGGCATAAATGCATCTGATATGTGGTGACCATGATTGCCCATTTCAGAGTATGATAAGCTTTTCTCACAAACTCATTGATTGGTCTTCTTTCATTCATTATTGTAAACTTCACCACATTTATAACAGAAGAAATCAGAATTGGTAGTGCATCTTCTGCTTGAAGTCATTGCCTTGGTATTAAAATCTAGAAATAAAGCCAATCATTTTATTTAGATACAAAGAGAAAACTTTACTTTTGTCCCCAGTTCATACTTAACACTACACATTACATATCAACTAAATTCACTAAACTCATAAAACACTAAACTTATCTTATATACATTATGTTTATAATTACGCAGTATGTGCAAAGAATATGCACATGGGCATCCCACTGATAAGACTGTGAATAGCCTTTAATAGACTGAATATTGATATGCACTGAGATTTCTATATATCTATTACATAAATGGTCAGTTTATGGTAAAATCCAATAAATGGATTTCATTTTTTTATATAACACAAACATTCATCATTTAGATATATTACTTTTTTCATTATCTGTCTATATTTTTTTAATGTAAATAGTGTACTTTTCATTAATAAAGTTTTATTTGAATTAATTATGATTTTAGATTTTCATTTTCAATAAAAAAATTTACCAAAATGAGGCATTTTGGTACAGAGAAAATGGTAACTAATATAAAAAAAGGACATCATTTTTGGATTCAGTACTTTCAAATTAGCCAAGAAAGAGTGTTTCCATCCTTGTACCAAAATATGTATTGACCAGTGTTATTTGATATTAGTTCCTTGTCATATAACTTTCATCAGTCCTTTGAAGATTGATTCGAAAAATTCTACATTTTTGGTTTTAACATTGCTTGAAGTAGTTTTTATTGATTCTCAATAACAATATCTGTTTTGCTGAATATTGTTTACTATCTCTTTTAAAGAAAGATCACAATTTTTCTGTTGGATGAACATGTATAGAAGCTGGATAATATTCCATTCATTTGTTGCCTTTGAAACCTTTTTAGAAAGATCAATAATGGTCAGCTTTGCAGAATGTAAATGGGTATTGTCTTGTGTCAGTATATTCTTTAGCTCAAAGCTTCTTGATTATGACATGCACCTGCCTTTATCTTATCACCATTTTGAAGGAACCTATAATTTTATTGCCTATAATGCAAATGCAAAATATTACTTTACTTTCACTTTGTTGTTTTCTAACTCATATTTGATCCCTATTTCCACAGAGAATTCAAAAATTAGCTCAGACTCAGGTTCATCTAATGTAGCTCTGCAATCATCAATAAAATTTACTATTGAGAAATCAATTTTCATGTATTTCTTTGGCCCAAAATTATACATTTCTTATCATGATTTTTCAAGGCAGCAATTCAATTGCTTTCACCTCTTTATTCAATGGTTTCAACATTTTTACACCTTTTCTCTCTATTTACCTTTGAAACAGTTTCTTCAAATATTTTCTTACTGGTCAATGCACTTTTCTTTTTGGCTTTTCAAAATTCTCTTTTGGGGACTTGGTTAAAATCAGTTTGTTTATATATTTCAAATGTTTTCAGATTCTTTTTTGCTTGTTCTTATCTGGTCAACATTTTTACAGTTTCTAATTTTTGTTTTCCTATCACTCAATAACTTTGCAATATCTTGATTCCCTTTTTAACTTATAGTTTTCTTATGACTCACAGCAGTCTTTATATATCTGAAATTTAAAAAATAAATCTACTATTATATATATTCCTTTACAACATCATGAACAACCTTCAAGTTGCATAATCTCAAATAACCAAACAAGCTATAGTAAACACTTTTTAATAAAAAACATGTAATAGTAATGGCAAAATTCACCTTTTCCTTAAGGAAACATTCAACATTCAGCGAGCTAAAAACATTACTCTCAGTTGAAATTTATTAAATCTTTCTCTTAAAACAGTTTTTCCGGGAAATAGATTTCTGACATATTCTAAATATTATTGCACTTTCTAGTATTGATGAACACATCCTACTTAAGCTTTTCTTTGAAGTTGTGTGGCATGTCAACATTTTGATTATTTTCTCTTTGAGTTACATATGCTATCCATTAAAACTGTTGCTTCTGTTGAAAGTCTTCAAGTGTTGTGGTTTCTGTTATTTGGTAAAGTTCTTTGGGATTCTGTAGTGCCAGTTTATGAGATCTGATGGAAGATAGTCTCTTTAATGCCTATTGCTTTCATTTATTTGGATCCATTTTCAGTCGCTGATCAAAAATTTATTAAAATTGAGGAAACAATTGTATATTGCTGATAGTTTGGACATTTCTGAATGACATCCATATGATAGTAATAGTTGAATCTTACATGGTAAATTTACTATATCAATATATGTGTATCCTGGATATTTTACAAAAATTGATTATTCAATATCAAGTTTATTGGGAAAACATTGACTGCGTAATAAAATCTAGCATTATGTATACACACAAATACTTTTTAAGCATATATGTTACTATAGTATCATTGCATACTTAGCAACAAATATACATTCTTTGAAATCTTGCATTTCACTGATTAGCAAATCCCAACTGAGGGTAAGCAATCATGCCTCAAAATTTTGGTAACTATCAATTAATTAGGCTGTTTTTGAAGATCCTAGTTTCTTGACTGTTCAGAGTAATTTTCTATTTTAGAAAACTTCATACCAAAGTTTCAAATAGAAAAATGTGTCCATTCAGATGGGATAACCATGGAGCTGATTACAATTGCTCTTTGCCTTTTAATAAGAGAGATCTCAGTAAAGATCATTTTATTATTACTGGCAAATGTTGCTCAATGTTGATCAAGTCAAAGATTATACAGGTTTTAAAATATCAGCAGTCCCCTATGCAAATTAGGACTCAGAATGAATAGAAAATTTGTTATTAAAACTTTGGGGTGGAATATTTTACCTGAGGGACATTATCAATTTGAGCGAACTTAACTCTTTGTTTTTTAAATAATTGCCATTCAAAGTAATATTTGTCTGTCCATCCTAATACGTACATTTGTTCATTTTGAAAGCAAAAGGTCTGTAATTGTATGGATTTTCTCCTTCTATATGCCATAGGATATTGGCAGTCATGGCTCTCCACAATTTATGGTCCTTTGTAGATCTTAATAAATTTTGCCTTTTTGTTATCTCTTCTAGACCTTGTTCCACGGTCCATTTACACAAACCCATTAGGTAGGTTATGTACTGCTTTCCTCTGTCTCTCTTGCCTTCATTTTGTTATGTGAGTATTAAACTTTCCAAACCCTCTTTCTTCATTATGCGCCCTAGAAATTTCAACTCTCACTTTCTAATGTTAAGTATAAGTGTCCTTTTTATTTCCATTTTCTCTAAAACTTTGTCGTTGCATCCATATTTGGTCCCTGGTATTCTCAGCATTCCTTTGCAGAACGACATTTCTGTTGTTTCAAGTCTTTTCTCCATCTATGACGAGATTGTCTAGCATTCCCTGCCATATAGAAAGACTGATATTACATAACAGTTCAGCAATCTTTTCTTTGTTTTTAACAAAATTTTCCTGTTTCTTAATACTTTGCTAAATTTCTAGAAGGCATTTTCACTGTCATTTCAACATCACACTTTCTGTCCTCTGTTAAAACACTTCCTAGATACTTAAATTTTTGTACTTGTTTGATATTGGTATTTCCAACAACCATGCATTCTTTCTTTTTTTAATTAATGTTTAGTCCTTTCTTCTCACTTTCCTTCGCTACATTCTGTAGGAGTTCTTGTAGTTCTCTTTGTATGCATACTATCAAGACTGTGTCATCTGCATGTCTTATATTTTAAAATTGTGGTCACCAATAATGATTTCTGGTAAAACTTCTAATTCTCTCAGAATTGCCTAAATGTATCGGTTGAATAAGTCTGGTGAGAAGACACATCATTGTCTTACAGTACTTTCTATTTTTGTATATTTACTGAATTCATTTTCTATCTATATGCAGGTGGTTTCCTCCCAGTATATGTTCTGGGTTATTCTAATATCCTTCCCAAATATATCAAGGTTACCTAGCATTTCTAACAGTTCTTTGTGATATATGTTATCAAATGCTTTCAAATAAAACACAGGTACATTCTGAATAAAATAGAATCACAGGAGATGCTAAGTGGTCTTGAATGGTATCATTGTATCTTGTGTTACTTGAGTGAACTGATTTGGTTGATGTAGTAGCAACTGTTTTCTGCCACCATCTTGGTGGTAAAGAGTAAAATTGATTTTTCACTTTAATCAGAGATGATGCACTTGGAAAAAGGCTGTAACATAGATTGGTCAACATATTGTGGTAACAACACAAACAAATAGTTTAAATATTTAAACAAAGCTTGAAATGTGAAAATGTGACTAGCTTAGAAATTCAAGATACTAAAATATTTCTTTTTATCAAATGCCTTTTCACAGTGGGTTTTGGAAACTTCTAAGTTAGGTAGAAACAAATTTTTATCATTTTTTATTTTAAAAAATTGCTTCATTTTAGATTTTTCAATTGCTTTCGTTTTATTTAAAATCATAAAATAAATCTCAAAGTTTACTTCATCTTGTAGAAAAATATCTTAGACTACAATAAATTTTGTTAAACAGTTCCATTTGTGCCGTCTCAGTTTCTTACTTTCTCCTATTCAATAGACTTGTATTTTTGACTACAATTATTTTTAGACAATAACTCAGTGATTGAATTGCAAGAAAGGGCTATTTGTAACACTTGAGAGACTAGATTAAATATATCGCAGTTACTGACCTTTTGTTATTATAGTTTTATACAGATCAAATGAATTTTAATTATGACCAGCATCTGTTTGTGATTATCTGCTATTTCACCATCCATATATATTTGAAGAACACCTGAATACTTACCTTTTGGCAATAACCTTCATCAGTTAGATAAATGTAAAAATAATGCTCAATAAGAAATCATTAAGAAAAGACCTCTTTTTTTAAAGAAGTGATGATAATTGTGGGAGAAAATGCTAAAATATATTGATAATGAAGGTATTGTAAGAATTAATTCAGAAGCCAAGCTGTTAAAATATCACCTGAGGTTGATGACTAACTGATAATGATACATTTCAACATGTCTACCTTTTACTCTTGTGTAATTCTCAATGGTAATATAGTGACCCAAGGATCATGGAACCATTAATTCTGTTGTATTTTTGGAGAAGCCTTAATTTGACCAAGTCATAAAAAATTCTAGACATAATAATAACCATACATAGGTTATTAGATGTGATTTCTGTTGCAAGACTATAATTTTACAATTCCAAAAAAGATAACAGGGCTCTAAGCAGCTACTAAACAGCTGGAAATGTTAAAAAAAAGAATTTACTACTTAAACAACAAGGTGAAAGTCTAATGGCTTGTAGATGGAGGTAAAAGTCTATTCCTACTTATAACTAGCACTCTTTTTTGTTTATCTTTTTCTATTCTTGTTTTTTTTTTTATTTCCTGTTTCAGTAATATACAGGAAGAGGTACAAGAGGGTGAATCACATCATCTGGCGTAAATATTTCAAAACATAATCACTGGTTGAAGGAAAAATTCAGTAAATAGCACACACACAAATATTATTAAATTTTGAATGTTTAAAATATCAGTTCATGTTTTCAAACCACATTGATTGTTAAAATTTACTTTTTCTTTTTGTTGATGATAGAAGGTAATATTATGCAATATGGAAATTATTTTCAAATATTACTTACATGTAAGAATTTCTCATATTGTAATGCTCTATACATTAACATCTCTAAAACTTAAAACTGAAACATAAAACTCATTCTTTGTGTTGCTTTGTTAACTAGAAAATATACTGATTGTATAAATATGGTATCATTGTTCTGCAGGTTGCTAAGAATTGTATCATCAGTGTTGCTGGGAATGAGCTCAATCAACTAGTATATTTGTCACTGTGGAGTCACTAGTGAAAGTTAAATGAAAATGACAAAGAGAATTGACAAAGTTTGCAATCAGCAATAACAAGAAAAAGAACAACAGGGCAAAAAATTAATATAAAGCAAGCAAACAATATATGCAAGGCAAAACAACAGTAATATGGAAAAAAGTTTTAGTAAAAATTGGTGTTGACACACAGAAGCAAGTTCAGACAAGCAACTGTAGCATTCTGAACACTACATTTTCAGATAAAACCAAGAACCAGCCAATTTTATTAGCTCGAAAAAATTCCAGCATGCTTTTGTGTGCTTCTTCTTATAAATTGGGAAGTGGCAAGTGTTTTGCAGTCAGTCCTGATAGATTGGAATCATTCTTGTTCAGAATTTATTTCTCTTGAAAAGAGATCCTTCTCTTTTCCTTATAAATGCTGGAAAAAGGGTCAGCTCCTTTTAACACTCAAGAAAGTAGATGACTCCTTGGGCCATGCATTATTTATCCAAGAGACAAAAAATGAAAACTTACTGCCATATCTGGGCTGGAACTACACAATTCTTGCTTTTCAGCTCTGACAGAGTTTAAAATCATAAATCAATAAAAAAAAAATTTTACAGCCTTATGGAGAATTATTTATTTGATGCCTTTCAACCCCTTTCCCACAGATACAACATTACAAACCTATTGATACTTCCGTGATAAATGTTCAGATGTTCTCTGTTCCTTAGTGCCACCAGCTCTGACCTTTGCAACCAAGACCCACAGGTCTAATTTACTCTGATTCCCTCTGTATTTTATTGGTAAGAAAATGCTTCTACCCGAGAACAACTATTTTTGGAACTGTTGGCTCCAATCTACACCCAGAGTTACCTCTAAAACACTTTCCCCTCCCCCAATTTATAGGCAGAAGCACACAAATGCATGCTGGAATTACTTCCTATCCAATAAAACAAGCTAATTCTCGGTTTCATATGACTCAATCCTAATCTGTCTTGTCTTGAAGCCACAATGCTATGTTCACTCATCCAAACTTTCTCTTGTGTGTCAACCACAAGTTTTAGTTTATGGATTTGTCCTATTTCTGTTTCTTTGTCTTATTAATGTTAATTTGCTTTGCATATATTGTTTGCTTGCTTAAATATTTTTTGCCCTGTTTTTTGCTTTTCTTGTTATTGCTTATTGTAAGCTTTGTCAATTCTGTTTGTTGGCCAGTTCTGCCATTTCTTTACATTTAATCATGGCCACTCACTGTACAGGAACAAACTCCCAAATGGATTCTTACCAAAATACTACAAGTTTAACCTCCTCAATGCTAGGGTCATTAGTTATCTATCGTCATAATCTTAACTTTCTACTTACTATTCTTTTGTACCTATCACATGATTCAATCAGTAAGACTCTAAAAAGAGTGGCTCTTGAGCCTTGTACTCAATGAACATTAATGAAAGAAAAAGATTACGAACTTGAGAATAGCTGTAGAATTGATCCATTGAAACATTGTGGTAATGATATAAATAACAGAAAGATTGAGTTCACTGTTTCAAACAACTCTTTGAATTATAATGACTCTTCTCAAAATTATAGACTGTAAGTCTGGAAATATATTATTTTTCGTGATTTTTTTCCTTTGATTTGACCTATATTTTATTTTCTAGTGACCTTTTCTTTGAGCTTCTTAGATTATTTGGTATTTTACTCTACATCATTTCCCTTTATTCTGTTTCTTACTTTTCTCTTTTACTTCATAGATTTTTGTTTGTTTTCCTCAATAAGTAATAAACACCAATGGGACTTGAATGACTAACATGCTAGACATCTCATAGTATATTCTATATAATATAGACTTTCTAAAGTCAGTTTCTATTTTTATTTACACGAAATTGCTTATTAGAAGAAAACAAGCAGTAATAATTGTGATTTTAAGAAACACTTTCTACAGAAATTTACAGAAGCAGTTTTAACAAGTCCCATGAGCTAAAGTCTAGTTTTCATTAAAGGAGTCATCTATCATCTGTGTGTTAAAGTAGAGACGAAATGGCTGTCTGCATTTTTATTATGTGAACAATATTTAGTAATGCTTCAGAATGCTCCATAATTATCTTCCAAAGATTATACATAATAAAACTTGTGGCCTGGCCAAAGATAAATTGTTTTCTCAACAACTTTAGCTCACTGAATTGAATATTATATCAGAGCCAGACATCTCTTCTTCAAAGTAGCCTTCTGCAAAAATATTAGAAACATCTCTAACCTATAGGCAGCTATCATGGTTCATTGAGTTGTAGTGATCTTTTTAATGGCTATGTTGACATAAATTTGGTCTGTTGTAGTTAGAGTGTAGAGACTTACTTGATAAAGGGATAGAACAGATTAAAGCTGATTCATGACAAATAATAGCAAAGAGATAAATTATGGAATTTCTTTATTGAAATGACAATCAAACTTTTCAGTTAAATCGTTCATCATTTTTTTAGGCAAAAGTGTAGAAATATCAAAAAATAATTAGTTCCATCACAAAAAAAGAAAATTCAATGTCAAGTTGGATAAAATGTAGTCCCACTATTTATCTATCATTTTTCTTCCTTAGGGAAAAAATTTTTGCTTTGTTTCTGTTGAATGAAATCAATATAAGTAAACGAACAATTTGTTATTGCTGAATTCTTACACTTATGATTTACTTTTTTTTATTTCTTTTGTGTCTCCCTATTTTCACCAAAAATATTTTTTATTCTTGCCTTTTGCTAATATAAATTCAGAATTGCTAAACTTTCAAAAATTCCTGTTTTGTTTCCTTTGGAATTAAAAAATATCACTTATTCATGAACAGAGAATTAATTTGCATATCTGTAAAAGAACTTCCCTCTTTTCTTGCACAGAATAGGAATTTTTTATCTTCTTCAAGAAAGTCTTAATAAACTTTAAAACATGTTCTTCATTTTTTCTGTTGTTCAGCTGAAAAGCTTTTGGGAAAGCACAAGAGAATTTACAAGTGCCCATCAGAAACAAGACTCTTATTCAAAATCTGGGTCTCCATTCCCCATACCACCTGACCACTGTGCAGTATGACATATTTCTTTGTATGATACTCATTAGACATATGTTAATTTTTGATACTGTGTTATATAAGAACACCAGTATTAAGGTATTCCTTAAGTCAGTGGTTACCAAACATTGCAGTTTACCTCATTGGTGCAGTGGAGGAGGATAGCAGGTGAGACAGAATGAGTGAAAGACAATCAAAGATTTAGAAATAGTTTCAAAAAATTCATATGACAAAAATAAATATGATTTCAAGATTTAAAATGTTATTTTGGATTACTTGTAATTGCATGCATAAGTCATAGTATAAATAGTTATAAATAATTTTTGACCAATTTTAACATTGGGATATTTTTGCATTATATCAAGTTTTAAAAATATTAAATTGGAGAGGAGACAATTACCAATGATAATACTCTGACTTTGAATCCCCTGTTATCTCCCTTTAACTCTCTCTCTCTCTCTCTGTTTTTTTTTATTTATTAATGTCCTTTTTATCACATAAAATTTGGTAAAGCATGAGCAAATTTTCATTTAAAAAATGCAGCCGAGAGAAAGGAAAAGGAAACACCTAATATTAGCATTACTATTACCGTTGTAAAGCAAGAATATATATCAGAACTTCTCTTCACTCGTGTAAATACATTTCATCATGTTTAGACATATTAGTAACTGGTGATGAAAAGTGATTAATTTACAAGAATATAAAGTGATAAAGGCAATGGCTTTGAGTTTGATCATTGCAAAAATGATGATGATGATGCTGCTGCTGCTGCTGCACAACTTCATGCAGTGAAGATCACATTTGAAACAACAGTATTTCTCAGCTGAGAAAAATACCTTACTCTTATTATTCTCTAGATCTTGTTCTATCTGATTATTACCAATTCTGGAATTTCAAGAAATGTCTTGAAAGACTAGTTCTTAAAATGCAAAAAGATGTGGAAACCAATATTTTACTCCATAGATTTTCTCCAAGCTAAACAACTTTTATAAGAGCATTATGATTCAGAAACATATAAAGGAGATTATTGATAATGAGGTAACAAATGTTAATGAATAAATTCTAATTAAGCATGAACTTTTAATATTTTTCTGACCCAAAATTCAGACATTGCTTCAGATTTTCCTAACCTATTGAACTCCAATTTGATAATTTAAAAATCTAATACAGACAATATAATCCAAATAAAAGCCTTTTAAGTTCAAGGTCATGAATGAGCATATGAGATTTTATATTGTTTATTGATAGCTAATTTATAAATATTTTAGGCTAAATGTTTTGTATGGCATAGCACAATTTTGCACTAAATGAGTGTTACTTTATCATAAGATGGTCAAAGATCATCTTATCTTATAAAGTAAATAATAAAGAAATTTATTTTTTAATAAAGTAAATTAGCATTCTAAAATACATTTATAAAAAATAATTTAGTTTATGATTTACAATATTAAAAATAATTAAAAACTAAAACCTGGTTCATATTTTACATATTGCCTTCTCAAATGTTTTATTTGAGGAAAAATATTCACTCATTAAGGTTTTAATACTGAATAAATTACTTTTATTCGGTTATAAAAAAGTTGTTTTTCTAATACTGAGTTGTCTCAGTCCTGAGTTGTTCAGGTGCTTAGTCAGTGGTATTGAGTTGTCCTTTCCTGCTTGCAGAGTGTGTTGACATAGTAAAAATCACCAAATTTAGAAACATGTAGGTCTACAGTCAATAAGTGTCATGTAATGCTTACCACCATAATGTGCAATATCCATTCTCAGCTTGTCACTTTCAATTCTCCTTTTTAACAATGCCAATGATGCCAGATCTATCGATTGAAATATCCTGTATTTTTAGATCACTGATTCTATAGTCACCCATGATATGGAAAAGTAAACTCAATTAACAAAACACAGTCTTCTTTTTCACAATAGGATGTTCATGAAACTGATGAATGTCCATTATTTGACTAGTGCTCAGCTTTTTTTACTACAGCAACACACACATAGGCATTGCAGGCTTAGTTTAATTCACAGAACTGAACCATTTCCATGGTGCTTCAGTTTGTCCACTACGTCCTATTTAGACTTCACCAGTGAAACATCAACAGAAAAATTATACTCTTTTATTTATGTTTCTAATTATCATCTCACTAATCACATAATTCTCTAACCTCACCTTGCTACACAGTGTCAAATATGCAGTTATATACTGAATATACCAAGGAGGAACAAGTCTTTACATTCAACACTGCTTACCATTGAAGAGCAAGGTTAATTCCTTTTAATATAGCATCAAGTTGCACCCTGTTAGTATTCTGTGCTTCATTCAATGGATGCAGCCAGTATGTATCCTTAATCAAAGATCCATTAAATACCAATAAAACTCCAGTCTACAAAGAGCTTGAATCAATCTGCATATTCATTTCTTTTCCATTTACAAGTCAGTTTTCTAAAGCAGAGTCATCTTGTTATGATCTGATGAAGGTTTCTAATACTGTACTCATCAAAGGATCTTCATCTTCTTTTTCACCTCTAGAACATTGCAATTGCAGTAACAGTATCTTTTATGATTCCTGTGACAATACTAAGCTACCAGAACACTGGAAAGTGCCACAAAAGTTTATCACAAATAGAAAAACACATCTTTTCATAATGACATCATAATTTTCCACAACTTCTTCATTTTTAATATAATTTAACATTCACCATCCAGACTTTGAGAACTACTTTCCAATTACTCTGGATCTTTATTAATTAGTGTATAATTCAACAAATGCTCCTTCATACTTACAATAAGCAGGATAATTTAATTAATAAAAATAGTGTTAATTTCTGCCAAAGTCACCCTTCAGATGGAATCTTCTTGCAACAATGCAGTTCTTAGAACATATCTTATGATTAAAGTATGCTAAAATGCTAGATTGAGACCAAATTTTAAGCACAGAATGAGTAAAATGACTTCTGAACATAGACTTACAGGTATTCTTTCCCAAGGTTGATGGTAGATATATTTTTATCTTAACTTGTTTGCAAAGATGTCCACATTTGCTGCAACACATGTTAATATTATCCATTCACTTCTCTGTAGTTCACATCTTCTTGTTCTCCTTCATAAAGGATATGAAAATTCAATCCTTGAGACATTCAAATTTCCCCTTTAAGTAACATAGCAAGCAACCCTTGTCAATTCATACATAAATCATATATTCCTTTTCCTCCCTAACTTATATAGACATGGAATATTTGGAAAATCTTATTCTCAGGCTCCTAATTATTCAACCATTTCCAAAATGCAATCCAGATTTTTTGCTTGTCATATGAACTAAAATTGGTTTAACTGATCCACATGCCATGTTTCCTTAATAAAGCACACTGTACTTGGCTGATTGATCTGAAGAGGATGCAACAGCTTGATGGCATTCATTCTGAAAAGGTCAACGCCCAATGGCATTTTGTCTACTATCAAAATTTCAACCATAGCTGAATCTACACTGTACAGACAGTTTTTTTTTGTTTTTTTTTACAGCTTATAAACCTTTCGGGGGTTTTTAAAGCCAAAACATAAGCAAGTGAATATTGTATTAACAATTTTTATTGAATAACAATAGTTATTCCAAATAAAAGTCAAACTATTTCGCCCATTACTGGAGGATGAGATGGATTCATACTTTTTCCAGTAGTATTTGCATGTAAGTGAATGTAAAAAAATTGATTGGAATTTGAACTTTCATTTCCAATTTTTTATCACACCACCCACATATGTATGCGGGGGAGGTAAATTTGAACTTGGCTCATTGATTTCTTGTTCCAAACTGCTGACCATTGCACCACCTGCACATCCAGTGAAAAAAAGTCCAGCACAGCTAAATTATCCAACCAAAATTTGCTCTCTGGAAAAAACAGAAAATTCAACACTGATAAATAATCTTCTTTCAATTTACCCTGAGGGAAGAAATACAGTAGTGATGCCATAGAGTAGTTTTTCTCTGGTTATATATGAAACAGTTCATCACTGGTCACTGCTAGGTGGCACAGTCTTCATTCCCTCTTTTCTTGACAGGTGATACAATGTTGGCAACAAAACCATCTGTTTTTAAGTGAGATGTTATATAAGCATTCCTACTAACCTGGTACATATTCAATGTTCCAGTTATTATATTACTAAACAGTGCTCATGTGGAGCAATGAGAAAGATGAGACAATGTATTACAATCTGTGTTGTTTGTATAGAAACCTAATAAAATCAGAAGTAGAAGACAGGGTTAATATTTTATTGCTTTGAAGCATTTGAAACTCGGGTTTCTGGTTCAAGGTTTCAACAAGATTATTTAATATTACTTCATATCTGAAGTAGATTATAACAGGGAAAGCCTTTTCAGTTTTATCAATGAATATTTTATAGAAGTGTACAAAGAAGATTAATTGGGAGATGCTTGAAATGAAGATGAAGATTTCTAAAAATAATTAAATTTTACTTTTGAATCCAAGTTCATGAGCTTTCAAAGCTTGAACTCTCTAATATGGAGAGTAAACTTTCTAAATTGAATTAAGTGCAAGTAAACTGGTTTTAAAACCATCTTATAAAAACAAAACAAATAACTTTGAGTTTCAGATAAACAGGCTGGGACAATTATAATTTTTTGAGAATAATTTGCCCCAAACATCCTTATTCCAAGCACTCTTTTTATTTAATATTTTAGAAACTTCCTCTCACCCCTTAATTTCAGCTGAGCATTCTAGGACTGCTGCAATCCATAGAAATTTTAAAAGAGGCAAAAAGGATAATTGCACAATGACAAGATATGACTGTGGAATTTTTGTTGACAAATATAAACATGAGTATAAAGTGAAGAGAGAAAATAATAAATGGAAAGAATGAATCATTATTTCAAACAAAACAAGTAAAAGCTGATAAAAGGTTGTTCATGAATTTTATGCTAATTTGAAAGATTGTACAAATGATGATCATTGTTTCCATAACATGATTAAAGTTGCTCATAACAATTCCCCATTGTTAGATGACCCAGCAACACACACTGATTTTGATAACATGGATGTAATGAAAATCTTGATGTATTTCTTTCAAAATATTTAAATAGAAATATTCCACTAACATTTATTATTAAACATTAATGGGTTTCCACCTATACCTTTGGTTCAGAATTCAGAAATTTTCCAGTCACCCCATTTATTTGAAACTTGTGTACATCAAAGATCCGATGACTATTTTTGATATATGGTTAATAAATCCAGATATAGTCATGATGATTAAAAACATTAGT
Organism: Acanthosepion lycidas; assembly: GCA_963932145.1. Lineage (NCBI taxonomy): Eukaryota > Metazoa > Mollusca > Cephalopoda > Sepiida > Sepiidae > Acanthosepion > Acanthosepion lycidas. Next base: position 64,510,408 of record OZ010583.1, read on the forward strand.
CAGGTATGTGGATGGTTGAATTCATTACATTGACTTACATAGAAATACCCTTGAGAAAGGTATGAATCCATATCTTGTCCCACAACTATGGGTTAAATAGGTTATTTCTAAGAAATTTTTAATGCAGTATTTCAATCAAAAAAAAAAAAAGAAAAAAATACTCTGACAATCAAAAAGTTTCAGCTATAAATAATCCAACATGGATTGATAAACCATAAAAAATCACTCAGTTCAACATTTACACTATTGGCTCTGAAGGATTTTACATGAAATTTAATGAGGTATCAGAGCAAGCAATATAAAGGTTGAAAGATATATATATCTGTTTCAGAGACTATGCTAAAGCATTTGATATGGTACAACACAAAGATCAATTTGAACTGCTAGGAAAGCTTTATTTATTTGGTAAAGTTATAAGAATAATTCAGAACATTTACTGAGAATAAACTGCCTGCATACAGACAGAAAATGAATTGAGTAATTACAAAAATAGAGAAGAGTGTGAGAAAAGGATGTGTCTTCATACCAGATTTATTCACCATTTAGAATGAGGTAATTGTAAGAGAAGTACATGTCATATCAGGATTTATCATTGGTGGAAACAATCTTAACAATATAAAATATAAAGATGACACAATGTTGATGGCAGACATAGAAATAAAGCTGCAGGAATTTCTAGACAATGTAGTAAAAGAAAATGAAAAGAAAGGAATAATCATGAATTTTAAGAAAACAGAATGTATGGTTGTTAGCAAAAGAAACAGTCCAAGATGCAAGCTATAAATTGGTGTTGTGAAAGATGCCATTCAAAATCTAAATAAATTATTAAGAAGCAGGAAAATGTTAGTAGCAAAGCAGAGTGCCAAACAGCTGCCTAATATCAATCTTCCCATATAGTAGTGAATGCCGGACAATTTCTTCGCAGATGAAGAGGAAATTTGAAGCAATAGAAATGTGATAGAAGAATGCCCAAATTGTCATGGATGGTAAATGTGAGCAAAGAGGAACTTCAAAAAAATGGGAACAAAATAGGCACTTGTAGTTAGAATTAAAAAGAAACAGTTGAAATTTCTGGGATATATAATGAAAAAGGTGAACTTTGAGAATTTGGTGCTAACATGATAAGAGTCAAGAGAAGCAGAGGGAAACAGTGAGTCACTTACCTAAACCATAATCATTGCAAATACAGAAGTTGAAGTATTAAGCAAGAAAGAAATGTTATGAGTAAATAACTCAACATCTTTAAATATTGAGTGAAATCTCTTAGACCTCAAGCAGAGTAAAAGAAGATTGGCTATAAAAGATTTGACAAATGTCTAGATGCTGCTCATTAACCTAGATCGGGAACAAGCATGATACCACAAAGACCAATTTAAAAATAAATACCTGATAAAGCACTTCTGCAGACAACTTTAAAAAATAGATTTGAAGATAAGTCATTGCTTACAATTTGCCAAGCTATTACATCATTTTAATTAGATTTGGATAAAAGCAGAATCCCACAAATATAAAATAATTAATTCTTGTTTATTTTATTAAGAAAAGAAAAAAAGACTTTCCTTGGTGATTTGTGCAAAAGCAGGCCACATTAGACATTACACTCTTTGAGAGTCAGAAATTTACACTATATTAAGGATTAATTCTTTAAATATAGAGTATAAATAGATTTTTGAAAATAAATTGTATGGTCATAATATATTAACTAAATTTGAAATATTTTAAAAAATAATTCTTCATAAAAATTGAAAAATAACTCCTTTTCCCATTCTTTATATTTCACCAGTAATAAAAAAAGAATTTATATGTGTGCTTTAAGTCAGTGAAGAAAAATATCTTCAAATCATTTCACATACAATATTTCATGCAATTGTTACCCTATATTTTACTATCATTTGAAATTTTATCCACCTATTTACCCACCAGACAATATGGGTCATGGAGATTATCAGTAATCTCCATAAACCATTGTATTGTTTACCAGTGGTCCCCATGATCCATTGTGTTGCTTACCAGTGGTCTCCATGACACATGGGTTTGTTTACCAGTGGTCCTCATGACCATTCTATTGTTTACCAGTGGTTCACATAAACTATTGTGTTGCTTACCAGTAATTTCCATGATGCATTGAGTTGCTTACCAGTAATTTCCATGGTCCACTGTATTTCTCATGATCCATTATGTTGCTTAGCAGTAGTCTCCATGATACATGGGTTTGTTTACCAGTGGTCTTCATGACCATTCTATTGTTTACCAGTGGTTCATATAAACTATTGTGTTGCTTACCAGTAATTTCCATGATGCATTGAGTTGCTTACCAGTAATTTCCATGGTCCATTGTATTTCTCATGATCCATTATGTTGCTTACCAGTGGTATCCATGACACATGGGTTTGTTTACCAGTGTTCTTCATGACCATTCTATTGTTTACCAGTGGTTCACATAAACTATTGTGTTGCTTACCAGTAATTTCCAAGATGCATTGAGTTGCTTACCAGTAATTTCCATGGTCCATTGTATTTCTCATGATCCATTATGTTGCTTACCAGTGGTATCCATGACACATTGTGTTGTTTATCAGTGAAGTTTATCAAAAACATTTTTTATTCTCTCAGACTTTGAACCTGAATAAAAAGAAATATGTGTTATTTCTCTTTTATTTATTAATTGGGATGAAAATAATTTGGATATTTATCATAAATTTTTAATAAGACAACAAACTTTTTTACTACAGATAATGTAGTTGACCCATAATGAGGATCTATGAAATTCTGGTTAGTGTGTTAAAAATTTTGTACTAGAAGGATGAATGTTTAGTGATTAGTAATAGTTCTTCATTATAAACTGTAAAGAACAAAAATAAAAAAAATAAACAACTAGATTTCTTAATTGAATTCCATATGTTTATTTGTAAAATTGCTCTGATTCAATAAAACTTTATATTGAAATTTATGAGTGATGAGAATTCTACTTTAGAATATTTGATGAAAGATTCTCCTGAAATTAAATTCCTGCTTTTAATGTGCTTAGGTCAATTTTGGAGATGAGTAGAAGCCAATGTAAACGAATTCATAGGAATTAGTTCCTATCATATCTACTAATATATTAAGTTGGTGCAAAAATAATGACGGTTTTTGACGTTAAAAACTACGTTAAAAACCGTCATTATTTTTGCAGCACCCTAATATCTATATCTCATTAAATTTCATAAATCGCTCTAAGCAAACTTTTTACCTTTTTCATCCTATCTCGCAATTTTGCATCAGATTTATATAATTTCTCACTATACATCGTGTTATATAAGGTACCTATGAATACTAATGGGTATGTTCCAATCCTCAGAAATACATTGGACACTATTGTAAGCGGGGGTAATATGCTAAGTAGTCTACCACTATCAGTGGTTTACCTACTTCACGTTGCTGGCGAGTATTGTATTTTGTTGATGTTATGAAGATTACCATTTCCAACATTTAATTGGTCATAACTATATAAAAATACATATTTGGTTTTGCTGTGGACATGAAAGAAAACATCCTACCTTCATCTGTTATGGGTTTATTAAAATTCTAAAATTAGCTTTTTAAACTGATAAATATTACCAAGGCAGTTTATAGTAATAGTGGAATCAGGATGAAAACATCCTTTTAGCATACTACATTTTGGTCTGGTCTTAAGTAAAACTTTGCCAATAAATTATTATTTTATCATTTTCCATGTTAATATTGTATTAGCTTTTATCCTATCATCTTCATCAGTCTTTTGACTAGTACTTTCAGAACATCCTGTCCCAGACTTCTCTGCTTTTATTTTGATACCATTACCAACTTTGAAGTGTTTTATAATTTTACTGCTTACAATAATTGTCCAAAATATTATTCCAATGTATCTTCATTATTTTCATGTAAAGTTAGCCTTTCCACAACAAAAGCTCCTATCACCCATCTATCAGGTCAACCCAATGTTTGACATTCATTCATTGACTGCATTCATCACAATTACTGTTGAAAAAATCAGTTTTCTTTTAAAAAAAAAAATTAATCTTTTTCTGTACTTCTTCACAACTTACATGTTTCTATTTGTAATGCTTACTTAAAGATGGTGATTTGAATTGTTTTCATATCTTTAGTCAGTGTTCTTAAGATTGTGCATCATTCTCGCTTTACATTTGTAACACCATTTCTTTTCTGTGCTGGATTCCTTCTGAATATAAGCTCTTGTTAATCTCAGCAATGTTTGACTCTTTATCATTCCTCTTTATTTCATCCCTGCCATCCATTCATCTAAATTCATTAGAGAAATTACTTACTGTTTCCCTTTCACCCTCCTTCCTTTAATATATGCAATGAGTGTTACATTTTTCAAGCTTGCATTTCTCATAGCATATTTCAGAAATTAGATATTTCTTGTTTCTCTTTTAATATTATATCTTTCTTTTGAGCAATGACATTTTTTCTGTGTTTGAAATTGAAAAATAAAACAAGCAAAATTGTGTTAAGCATTGAGTATTCTGCTTATGTCTTCTAGACTGCTTTCTATTTCTACAACACACCATGAGAGTCATCTACAGAATTACTACTGTGCAATGTAGATGCTTATATAATAAGCGGCAGGTGTTAATATATTTGCATAGGTGTGATATCCATTTCATCAAACGATGGTTGTTGCACACATGTGCCTGTAGGCTTTGAACCAGATTACCTGTTACAGTTATGGCAATTCAAACACTTCATAGTAGGTAAGCGATGTTCTGTGTTAATGCACTCCACAGTGATCCCTGATCACACAGGTGACAGCTGGGAGATGGTCACTTCTGTCTTGTGCTTCTCTGCAGTGGAACGGAAGAGGTTTGTGTGTTTAATGCAAGAGGACTATCTATCTGTTGAGGTGAATTAGAGTTTGGTGAGTCACTATCATCTGCCATGTCACTGGGTGTTTGTATGGAATCCTTGCATTCTACCATGATTCCTGGTTCTGTTGACTCACTGTCTTCACCTTCCACCACATTCTTGCATTCTTATGACTCACCATCATGGTACCTCCTTGATAGGAAAAGGTCCCTAATATGGTTTCGCATCCTGTTGACTAGAATTGAGTGTAGACCATAGTATCCAGTCACTAACTGCTTTCCAAATTTGGACATGCAGATGGTGCGCAGGACCTTCACCCACACTACATCTCCAATTTTGTAGGTTACATTCTCCTTGCATGCGATCCCTTTTATCCACACATGGTCATTGTAGATTCCTTTTGCTGGGGCTGTGGAGACTGATGTATCATTCTTCATTGTTATATGGTAGAGATACATTACTTCCTCCACAGAACTGGTGCTTTCTAGCGGCAATGTGCTTGATAGTAGAACAAAACTTTTCCACTTTGCCATTCCCCACCAGGAATTAAGCACAATGAAAGTGCAGATGGATGCTTCATTTTCTAAATGCACTCCTGCAGAATGCCACACTATTATTAGCAAGTAGCTCAGTCATGGACCTCATTCAAAGAATATTGACTCCAGCTGCTAGATGATGCTGGAAGAGTCCTGACAAAACAATGGGTGCCAGATGGACAGCCGAGTAGGGCTACAATTGATCAGCATTGGGTAGTGTCTGTTGCCAAGGTGGATCATGTCCACTCCTATTCGGCACCAAGTGTCTGTTACATCTAGCCACCCAGTCTTCCACTGTACTGAAGCGTTGGATATTGCAGTATTGACCCAACTCACAAAAGACGGGTTGTGCTTTGCACCAGGATCTCCACTTTGCTGATGGATACTCATTATCTGGGCAGAATCATCAATGGCTGCAGTACACGCCAGCTGTGTAAGCTCTGCTTCCTTTCATATTGCATCAAACCATCACTGTGGTACCCTGGTAAGATGATTGGCCCGGCTTGCTCTAGCCATATTCTTTGGCCAGCACATACCCCCCCACCTACACCCCCATAGTGCTGAGCCAACATCTTATTAGCATCTCTGTGGTGGCTTAGGTGCACACTTTTACCCTCCTGGTTAGAGTGTCCAAGATCCACTGGTGCCCAATCAGTTAGTAGCACTGTTGCTTTTCATTGGAGTGCTAGATTAACACTAGATGCACCAATTCCCTCTTGCAGGGTCCTCCTGACATACTCTGGTAACTGTTACAGTGAGCATGCATTTTAGTAGGGCATCACAGGTCTTTAGATCCCAACCTTTGGTTGACGCGTTTGCCTGTCACTTCAGAAATGCAGTCACTGGTCTGAGCCAGCCACACACTGGAAAGTAACCAGTGAGCTTCCTGCATACAGAAAATGAACTTCAATGAATAATGGTGGCTGGAGGTGGTGGGATTTTGCTGAGAGTCTGAAATTGATAAAAGGCTTCCAAACTTGTTTTGTTGAAACTAAGCTTTTATTGGCATAAATATCGTTGGTCTGCCACTGTGGCATGTTTAATCAACTTGCCCTAAACCAGCACCACATCAATTATCAACCACATTGTAAGGTGCATTACATTCACCCCAAAACCCAGCCATGTAAGGTAGTGCCTATGCTCTCTCAGAAGTACAGTCTGGAATGACCACAATAACTTGTGGATATGCACATGCAGATAAGCTTTTCTTAAATCCAGAAGTGATACATTATTCCCCTGCCATCTCTTAATTTGTGTGAACAAACGTCAGAATTCTCAGTGAATGTGTTGATATATTTATTTAGCTACCAGGAGGACAGGATGAATCTTTACTTTGTTCTCTTGGACCACAGACATCAGTGAAATTAAACTTTTAGCTGGCCTAACCTCCTTTACAGCATATAGTGTCAGCCAGCCATTATTCAGCCAGACTTGCAGCTCATGCTTGTGTTCACATTGCACCAATTTGGACACTGGATATTCTGCCATTGTATTGCACAGCACTGTTGGGGCTTGACCTCCCATCCACCTCCAAGATGCAATCCAGACCTTCACCTCTGTTCAAATTCAGCACTGAAGTCGTGTTTGTCAATGATTAATGCCACACGGTGGTTCACTGTGACAGAACACTTCTGCGTCTATTGGAGTGATTTGTACCCTTCCCATCTCTTTTATAGTGTTCATCCCAATCAGCAGGTCATATCCCAGTGGCCTCTCACATGTCACCAAGACATCAACCTTGATGGAATTACCACCAATCAGGCTCATGTTGACAAACCTGACCCCACAGGGGTTAGTCTCTTTGTTGATGGTCATCGCATTCACAAACCTTCCTGTCCATGATTGGCACACATCTTTGCTGGCTAATGATCAGGAACAACCAAAGTCAATGAACACTGTGTGTGATTTCCTATCAATTTGGACTGTGATTACCGGTAGTACCAATTTTTTATCTGCTCCAGGAAAGAGATTGGCACTTATGTCTATTCCCCTGTCTTATTTCTCAGACAAGTACATGCCATGTTACCCATAGCAGGACAGAAAACAATGCATCTCTTGATGCTCACATGCCCTGCTTCCTTCCTTTGATGTGGCAGCCATTTATAGGCATAGCATGTAACATTCATATGAGGACAAACAGGGATGTCAAGACACTTAGTCCATATCACTTGTGATGCTGCTGCCACTACCGTTGTCTGTTCCAGCACATCGTCCTTTAGGATCCCCTCATGCACATGCCAGCATCTGATCAATGGACAGCATGCCCATTCTCAATGATGCACAAAAGAGTTATTTGACCTGAACTAGCCCAGCCACAAATGTGCATCTGAGTGTGCAGTTGCACACCATGCCAAACAACAAGATTCCATAGGTCTGTCAGATAAATATCGATGCATTCAATCCGGTTGCATCCAGTGCGCTATGAATTGCTCATATGCAGAAATCTTGTCTCTCTTGTGAAGGCCATCTTGTCTCTTGTGAAGGCCATATATAAGGCAGTCTTTATTTTGTTTGCATCCACCGTCTCCTCATTTCTCAATTGCTGGTAGATGGCAAATGTGCTTCCGTCAGTCTCAAGGGAATGTGGTGTTCCAGCCGCTTCACATTGCACAGTCTGCAGACAAGTTCCACCTTTCCAGCCATTTGACCACTGACCCAGAACTGTCAAACAGGGGAATCAGCTTCAGATTAAAACCACTGTCCATCTTAAATGCTGAAATAACTTGTATTGAGTATTCTTCTTATGTCTTTTGTACTCCTTTCTTTTTCTACTACACACCACAAGTGTCGTCTACAGAATTACTACTGTCCTCTAGCAAGCAATGTAGACGCTTATATAGTGAGCAGCAGGTGTTAATACATTTGCACAGGTGTGAAGTCCATTTCATCAAATGACGGTTGTTGCACATGCGCACATGTAAGCTTTGAACCGGATTTCCTGTTACAGTTGCAGCAACTCGAACACACTTCATTCAAGGTAAGCCATGCATTAAAACATTTAACTTCTTATATTTTGCTAATAATATCGTTTCATCAAAGGGACAATTTTATTTGAACAAACCAAAATCTACATTACAGAAATTAAATGTTTAGTGTTATGCATCTTAATTTTTTAATTTACCTGCATTATTATAGAGATTAGATTTTGACTAATTTCAATCATTTTTTAATTATCCCTATAATTATTTGATAATAATTAAATTATAATTTAATAATTAATTTTTAATTGTTTTATTCTTTATTCAATAGAAAATGGAGATAGTAGTTTGATAATATCTTAACTGTGGGTTAGGCATAAATCATTGTACTTTCAGTGCATCTTCATCTGAAGATCTATCACTGATGTTCACTTTTTATTAAAATGGCATTTTTCAAGTCAAATAGAATTGTTCTTCTGATGATGCCATATTACTGGTGAAAAATATCAAACTACATTTTTCCAAATTGTCTTTTATATTTTCAATTTTGTCAGATTCATCCAATTTTACTTAACATAATATTTATATGTACAATATAAACAAACATTAGTATGCATAAAATAGCTCCCATCACCAGGTAACTTATTGTAAATATTCTAATAAAAATTATAATATAAGCTGGTAATTATATAGTATATTTATTATATAAATATATCCTGAATATTTTACTAGCGTAATACCTATTTTATTGTGTAAACATTGACTTGCATTATAATATCTGAAATAATGTATACAGATTCAGCATTGCAAGCTGATGCACTATCTCTTATATAATAATATATATATATATATATAGAGAGAGAGAGAGAGAGAGAATTTCTATACGTTTTCCTTTTTTCTTTTCTTCCCTTTATTTTTCCCCTATTCTTGGCTAGCTCAGGTTTTTGAGCATGAGACTTGAAGTTTTAAGATTAAACCATTCATTCCTGTACATGCTAACTGTAATGCAACTGATATAAAATATTTGTACATAAAGTTCAGTGACAAGGCAGAGATTCTATACTAACCCAGCTTAGTGGAAATAAAATTGATTTTAAACAACAGTAAAGGCTCTACTTGAGCAACTAATTTTTTTAATATCTGTATGATATATACTGAGAAATCTCCAAATAGAAAATAATAACACTTAGTGTTTTATATGTATGGCTAACATTTCTATAATATTAAGGGGTATCAAAAGTATTTTCATTTTTACAAACCTTTACTGAAGTTATCATTTTACAACATATATCTAAAGACTATTTAAGACTTCAAAATATTGAAAAAGGTCACTCTGAAAGTAGTGTCTCCTATTTTGTTGCTATGATGTCATAGATAAATATTGGTGATATCACAGAAGAGATTAAACCCTCCCACCAATAATCCATTTTTTCCTTGGTCAAGACATTAGTTTGACATGAAAGTGTGTACAAAGCAAAGTTGTATCGTTGACTTCATCCATGTAGAAAATATTGTACTCATTGACATTCATTTACAGTTGCTGAACATATATGGAGACTAAAAAATGCTTGTGAACACAGATAATGGTTAATGTGTTTCAGCAGTGGTTTTAGCAATATGTATGACTAACCATATTTCAGGCAGCCTTGCATATATTCTTGTTCATCTCTGGTGAAAATGCATAGCCTATAGCTATGACTATGTGGGTAAATATTATTTTGTAGCTGAAAATTTGCTCTACCCAACAATGTTTTTGTACTTCCTGTATCTGTTATAGTTTATATGAAATAAAGATGAAAAATTAGTTTGGAGTGTTCCTTGCATTGATATATCATTATCAGTAATATTTCACTTTGTTTTGTTTTTGATGTTATAATAGCAGAAAAAATATGAGATTCAGTCCAATGAAGTTGCTTTTGGAATTCAGGAAATTAAAGAAAATAAAATATTAACTATTTTTACATGTGTTCTGAAATAAATATTAGAAGTGGATGATCACCAGTTGCCAATTCTGATGCTTTAAAATGAGCATACACAAACTTGACCACCAGCACTTGACAAGTTTCAGAACTTGGATCATCAAAAGATGTGAAACATTACACAAGTTGCAAAAATAATGTTGAGGAATGAAAAAATAAAAATTCTTTTCATTTGCCTGAGTATGGCTCGAAATTACACAGATCTACTTTGTTTCATAAATTTCTCTGAAATTATCAGAAATTTTATTGCTCTCATTCTTGTAGATGTGGGTGCATGGCTGAATGGTTATGACAACAAAACCCAAGTTCAAATCTCTCTATGCTTGATTGATCAGGGAGTTGACTTTTTGGTGTTATCAACTTGGGCAGTTGATCCCATTATGTGGCACATTTGGAAAGTGCCTGAAAACAATTAAAACAACACACAGGTTGATCCAAGCCTTTTGAATGAAAATGGGTAGACAGAATTGTTCAAAAACCATCAGTGATTGTGATAGCACATATGTCAAAAGTCATCATGAGTTTCTGCATTACTGACTTGTTCAAAAAAATTATCATACTTGATTATAGACTCTCTCTACTACTAAATAATAAAAATAAATAAATGGACTTGTCTACAAATCATTTGAATTAAATTTTTGAATATATTCTATCAAATTTTTCTGCAATAAATCACACAAAAATTAAAAACATTTTAAATCCATATTTTATCAAATCTTTTTAAATTTATTGAGTTAGGTGCAAACAGTTTTATTGAAACTTGTAAAATAAATGACATTTATTCTTTCAGGATTCCAAAATCAAACAAATTAAAAAAGACTTATTATGTAATGTTGAAGACTTGAAAACAAAACTAACAATATGCTTTTTTTAATTTTTATTGAAATGTTTATTGCTGATGACATGCAATTTGTCATATGAAATAGCCAAAGTCTATAATGAAAATGGAGCAAATGACAGATTATATATTTAAAACATACATTTTTCATTTTGAATATTATTTATCAGATCATATATTCACCTGCAATTAACACTTTTTCAGCTATCAGATATAATATTTCAATTTGCTCTTTTTCAAAGCACTAAATTCCAACTTTTACTCAGAGTAATTAATGCTCTGACTTAATTTTTTAAAATGTGTACATTTTTGTCACATTGTATTTAATATCAACCCCATAAAATTCCATCAATGTTGTATTCATTTCTTAAATTTATTAAATTGAAAAAGATAGCTTATTAACAAATTTTTTAGGGTAATTTCCTTTTATATGTATCAAAAAAGAAGACAAAACTTATCTTTATTCTGTATTGAATAAAGAAAACCTGTAACAAGGTAATGCCTCTTTGTGTTTCATAACTTATATATCTTAAAAATTAATGTTAAATTCAAATAATAATGATCTGGCTAACAATATGCAAAACCGTTTTTAACTTTTGTATGTGATTAATGCAAAAATTTAATCTCGAAAAATGGCTGTCAACAAATTTCTTCACAATCTACTTTTACTTTAAATAAAAATGTAAATATATATATATATGAGCACCACTTTAGTTCCATTTATTTTATTTTTCTTATTTCTATTATCTGGTTTGCACATTCTTATATGATAAGTTAGCAGAAATAAAGGAAGAGAGAAAATAGAAGAAAGAATTTTGATTTTGATGAGGATTATAGATTGTTCCTTTTGTAACAAAAGAGAAAAAATTGAATCCAAGACTGCACTGATTCCATGAGAGATCAAGGTCAGGCTTTGATTACAGAAATGACTGATTTCTCTCTCTTCTCTCTTCTCAATTTTCTTTTTTTTTTTCAAGTGAATTTTCATCAGGAAAATCAGGTTTGAATTTCAAGTGATCATCTCCTGACAATTCCAGTTCTGTTTTCCAAATTTGATTTGTTTTATCCAAATCTAATCAGCAGGAAATAAGATTATCAACAAGTGAACAAATACAAGAATTTATCATTTCATTTTGACAATCATTACAAATCTTGATTGAATTTTCATTTTTCCATGAAAATTTCTTTCTCTTTGTCATGATAGATAGAAAGATAGACATCACATATCCACACTTTATATAAAAATTTACATTCTTGGAAATATTGAGAATGCTTTACATAATGTATGCCTTGTATACAAAAATATATGTACATATGAATATATATATTATCCGTTGAGAAATATTTTAAATTTAAAGTGTTGTGTTTATAAAGAAACTCTCGATTAATGAATGCAAATGGAAAATAGTTTGAGAAATACATATCAAGATTTGAATGTGAAATTATAATACATACATATAGCTCAAATTATATACATATAGAAACATCCATTTAACAACAATCAAAAAATAAATCCCTAATACTTTAGACATTAGAATATATTGATCTCTGTATTATATACAAACATTTGTATGAACTTAGAATGGGGTGCTGAAAAGAGGTCAACTTGACCCATTTCCTAAAAACAGTATTTCAGTTAACAAATATAAAATACTAATTTTGGGAATTATTTCAGTTGAAGAACTTTTCAGTACCCTTCAAATACATAGAACTGAATATACACTTATTCTTTATATTTGTTAAATGCTACCAATAGCTAGCTATATATATATATATATATATATATATATATATATATATATATATATATATATATAAAATTAATGAATATTTATTCTTTAATCCAACATATTTTCATTACTTCAAACATTACTTTTTACTGGTTAGCCATATTTAAACAGAAGCTCAGTTTATTTAAACAGAAATAATATTTAAAATAAAATGGAGTGTCTACTTGAATACAGGTATCCACTAAAAGTAATATTTTAAGTGATATATATATATATATATATATATATATATATATATATATATATATATATATGTGTATATATATATGTATATATATAGATGTTTTTGTTGTTAGCTATTTCTTTCAGGGCTTTGATGTATCTTCGAGGAAGTGCGGTGTCGTTCATATTTTTGTGTGTAGCTGTGATTAGGCCTTGGATATAGCCTTTGATAAAATTGGAGTCATTGTAGTGATGTTTTTTTTTGCCACTGGAATACCAAAATATGACACCGCAGATTACATAATTAAAAATCATTACCACAATGATTCTATTTTTACCAAAGGTCTAATCACAGCTACACGCAAAAATATGAACGACACCACACTTCCTCAAATATATAATATATATATATATATATATATATATATATATATATATATATATAAATATGTTTGAAACAGTACAGAAACGTATTATGGCATAAAAAGCAAGAAATTTTATATTATAGGCCATGATAGTTTTAAATGAGAAGGGACGAAACCAGTTGACTGGTGTGTGTTTTTGTTTTTATTTTAAATCTATCATGGCCTATAATATAAAATTTCTTGCTTTATATATATATATACATATATATATATATATATATATATATATAAATAATTTTATTTGCATTATTTACATGCAGACTATCATCTTTATCTTGTTGTTATCTTCTTTTTTCTTTTATATGCTGTGTCCCTTCAGGATGTAGGCGATCATGGCCCGCCACCTCGTCCTGTCCCTTGTAGCTTTTAGTAAGTTTTGTCTTTTTCTTATTTCTCCCAAACCCTGCCATCCATTGGCTCAAGGTCATTAAGTATGTTACACTTTCACATGTCCCTCATTCTCTCAATCTATCCTGTGAATATCAAGTTTTCCAAGCCCTCCTTCCTCATTACATGCCCACCAAAATTTCATCTGCCTCTTCCTGATGTTAAGTATAAATTTCCTTTCTGTTTCCATTCTCTCCAAAACCTCATTGTTGCTCACATGTTCAGTCCATGATATCCTCAGCATCTTTCTGTAGAGCCACATTTCTGTTGCTTCAAGTCTCTTCTTCATCTTTGAGGAGATTTTGTGGCATTCACTGCCATAGAGGAGGACAGATATCACATAACAGTTCAGTAATCTTTTTTGTTTCCAATGAAACTTTACTGCCTTTCAATACTCTGCTTAGCTTTTGAAATTCATCAATTGCCATCCCAATATGTCTTTGAATCTCATTGTTGCACTTTTCTTCCTCTGTTAGAATACTTCCCAGATATTTAAATTTCTTTACCTGCATGATTTTAGTATCCCCCTGTAATTTCCATTTTGGGCTCATCTTTTTGCTGATGACTATACATTCTGTCTTTTTGTAATTTATACTTAGTCTTTTCTTCTCACTTTCCTTCACTACCTTCTGTAGGAGGTTTTGTAGTTTCCTTTCCACGTCTGCTATCAGCATTGTATCATCTGCATATCTTATATTAAGAATGTGGCTGTCAATAATGAACCCTATTAAGACTTCTAATTCTCTCAGAATTGCCTTGCTGTATAGGTTGAATAAGTCCGGTGAGTAGACACATCCTTGTCTTACACCCTTTTATATTTTTGTATATCTGCTGAACTCATTTTTTGTCCGTATGCTATTATCACAACAGCCAAAACATTGTGATAACAACAACAAAGATGAGGACAATAGTTTGTATGTAAATTATGTAAACTCCCCATCCCAGAAATTCAGACAGAAAATATAAGTTATCTTTGAGACTTGCCATCACCAAGAGGACTTGATATGAACCTTGATATCACCAATGTAAGAACACATCTGGTCTTATCAGGAATGAAAAGCTAAATTTATTTATCAGCCGTGTAATTCTTCTGTGTCTCATGTCCTGAAGAGGCATGAGTGATCATGGCTCTCCATATCTTTTTGTGATTTGTAACTCTTAGCAAGGTTCAACTTTTTCTTATCCTTCCTAGTTCCTGTTCTGCCATCCATTTATACAAGGTAGGTTATTTGCTGGTTTCCACTGTCCTGTTTTTCCATCAATTTGTCCTGTGAGTATTAAATTTTCTTAGCCATCTTTCCTCATTATTTGTTCTAGAATTTGTCTCTTTCTGGTTCTCAGTATTAATGTCTTTTTTGTTTCCATTTCCTTTAAAATTTGTTGTTACTTACATGTAATAGAACTTTTAAAAGCCTTCCTGGTACTAAGTCATTGCAGACCCTATAAAGTGGGCAGTGGCAGCAGATGCATGTTTATGATGCAGACAGGGATATCCTCATAATCTAGTGTGTGTGTGTGTGTGTATATACACACACACATATATATATATATTTATATATATATATATATACACACAGATATACAAGGGGTACTGAAAAGTTTTTGTCCTTGTCCACATTGAAATCTGATTAAATGATTAAATATATATTTTTTTCCTAGAAGGACTTCTTAATGAGGCTGAGAATCCTTTTATGTCTTCTGATTTGTCTGTCAAGGAAGTCTGGAATCACAAATCTGCATCCCAAAACATGGAGTATATCATGTATGGAAGCAAAAAAGTTAGTCCTCAAGACCCTCACTAATATGGAGTTAACATTCTTTGAAAGTCAGTTCCTCACAACCCAGTTTGGTTTTCGTTCAAGTAAAGGATGCAATGATGGCATATGTATCATCAAATTCTAGGAAATTGCATACCTCTCAAATAGAAAATTGTGTATCTGTTATGTTGACCATTGCAGCATAGGATCACATAAATACAGACATCTTCTTCTAATTCATTAGAAACTGCCTTCCAAGCTCTGACTCAACTGAATCTCAAGATCCAATAGAAGAAATATATTGCTGCACAAAATCATAGCTTGCAAGGAACTCAATACTGAAATCTTTCAAACCCCATCAGAAGTATGAGAAAGAGGAAATGAGCTCTAGTTTATTTGAATCTTTTCTTTGACTATGCCCTACCCATATACACACAGAGATGTGAAGAGATAAGCACTGATCATTTAAGCATTCCATACTTCATCTCAAATGAAATTAATAGAAAACAGCATTTTTGCTTTCCCTCTTGAGGTCAATGTACTGATGATGAAAGAGGCTATGCCAATGACATAGGTATTTATAGCTGGGATAAGAATGATCTTGAGCAAAATAATCAACATTTTCTGCCAAGTATTCCAAGAAAAAGGACTCAAGATAAACCTTTCCAAATCAGGCAGTATGATCTGGAATTGGAATAAAAGTACTTATGACATGTACCCTGAATCAATCATAAAAATTCAGGATGTGAAATTAGCAAATACTAAGCATTTCAATTACTTTGGTATATGGATCAGCTATAGCAAACTTAGTATAGGAGATAAGAAAATTGAACATAGAATAGGCTGTGCTTGGGGCAGTTTTGCACAACATTGCAAGTTGCTATAAAACCAACACATTAACTTCAAAACTTGAGTCAAGTACATAAATGACCTTGTCAGATTGAATATCAGTGTCATGCATTTGTTAAGAAGTATTTAAACTGTCAGCTGTATATAAATGCTTTCTAAAAATCAGTGATTAAAAATGGCCTCAATTGAATGAAGATTGTAGATTTTAATGAGGACCATTCTTCTTTGAACCTTGTGTACTGGTGTTACAGAATCACAAAGAACTGTACCAGAAAACAGAAACTACATCTCTGGAGAACTTTGAACAACAGCGACAACCAAATTGGTATTCCAGTTAACTCAAAGAGAAAATAATAACATCATCAAGATGTTGACATTCCATACAACTTCAGACAAAAGGTTGTGAAGAAAGCTCCTATCAATAGTGGAAAGAGCAATAACAGTTACTGGACTTGAGAAACCTATTTTCCTGAAAATCTTTTTAAGAGAATTTCAACCAAAAGTAGAACTGGCTGTTTGGTCAATGAATATCGAATTTTTCCCCTATAATAAATGGCTAATATTACTCTATCTCTCTCTATAGACACACCAATTTTATATAAAAAGTAAATGAATCATCACACAATTTTTTATTGTCTGTATCATCATCAGCTTAAGCTTACAAAGAATTTTGGTTGTTGCTTTGATTCTTCAAATTATATAATCTTTGAAATTAATACCTGTATATATTGATAACATCTAAAAATCTTCAAAGTTTTTGAAATGGTTAGAACTACAGTCAGCCTTTAAAATTCAGTAAATTTTTTACGGCCTTTTGGTCAAGGGTTTTTAGATTTGATTTAGGCTTAAGATTTCTCAGTCTGACTTTCTTTTTCCATTTTATTTTCTCTCCATTCATACAAACAAATAAACATCTGTTTTATACTTGAGATTAGCCCATTAGATAAGTTTAGTTACAGTTTGATTCTAGAAAGAGACAAACTATTAGGTTGGTGCAAAAATAATGTCGTTTACTCACATATGTTACTATGTGAGAAAACGACATTATTTTTGCACCAACCTAATAACTGCAATTTAACCTTCAAGCTTCACAGTGAATATTTTAACGAAACCATTGAAATATGCACACTCAGGGCTGATTGATTGTTTTATGTCCTCTGTGATGTCTTATAACAAGTGCAAGATATTCATTGATAGATTTTTACCTCTAAGCAGTTTTACATTTAGGATATTTTTTTTATTTCTCAAACAAAGTATCAATCATTTTCTTCTGTTGTCCTTTTATTTATGTATATTCCTTATAATCTACTAATCTGTCCTCATTTTCTGTCCCTCTGCTGTATCCATTAATTCATCTCTGCTTTCCCTCAATGATTTCTCTGTTTTTATTTATCCTATTAAAAACCAGTGAAAAAATACAAGGCAATATATAACAAGAAAATTAAGAGCTAAATGATGCCCTATATTATTTTAAATGGAGTGTTTGAAAACCTCTCGCTGCAAATACTGTGATAATGCTTCATAGTACCAACAGAGGATTAAAACACATTCAAAATGTCGCGTTTTCATCTGTTTTAATGCTATTTCAATATTGTTGTCAAATAAAGAAAGCATTATTCTGTTTTATCACTGTTTAATTATATGCAAAAAGAAAAGCTATACAAAGCTGTACAATTGAGAAGAAAATGATAAGCCATGTATTTATTTATGTACATGCTAATTACATTTACATTTCTTTTTTATGAATACTTTTCCTTTGTTCTCATCTGTATCAGCTTATTTCATTTACTAAGCAAATATGGTAAAATTGTTGAACATCACAAATAACAACTTACTTGGGCCCTGATTGGTATCAACATTATTTTGTATAATGAATGGATTATCCATAGTTGTAAAAATCTATGGATAATCCATTGATTATCCACAGTTATGGAAATCCTTAACGTTTTTGTTTTACAGACTAAACGACTTTGTACAGCTTGAAGTGGCTGAGTTTTGAAATTATAGTTGTCTTTCTTCTTGACTTGTTGTCTACCATGGCTAGAGAACCAAGTCTGCCATATTATTTAACTCATAGTCGAGGGGATGGATTCATACCCTTCAAAAAGGTATTTTTGCAAAAGTAAACCCAATAAACTGTTACAGAATTTCAACTTAGCTTCCTGATTTCTCATTCCAAACTGCTAACCATGATACCACCAGCACATCAACACAAGTATATTAATACAATATTAAAAATATCTTCTTTTTTTTCAAATATTATTATAACTGACTGAATATTATCATAATATTTGTAGTAACTTTATTTTTTTTTAAACTTTACTAGTATAAAAATTTCTGATTAGTTTAGCCAAGAAATAGCAACTTATATTATTATGATTTCATATCAGAAACTTGTCAGGCACAATATATTGCACTTATTTTCCTCATATTATGCTGGTCAGCATCTGGCCTGACACTCATTCCTTTAACCTACCCACCCCTGAGTTAGGTTGTTTTGCATGTTGCTGAATTTGTTTCTCTTTGTTGTATGAACTGAAGTCATCCTCTATTAGCATCTTTGCAATTTGTTGTGGGTGCTGGAAGCATAACAATCTCTACTTTACATGTCTCTCCTCCTGACCCTTTTTCTCTTCACCCCAGTAACCTCAGTCCAGTCTTCTATCAAGCAGTCCTGTCGTTCCATATTAGACAGAAATACCAAGCAACCATATAAAGAGCAAGAAGTAAATGCTTTTCAGATAACAGGTTGTTCGAATCCTGTTGTTGACCAACTGGTTGCATCACAGACATACTAATGGCCAATGACCAATTCAAATTGCTGTTTACTTTGGAAAATTCTCGGACCAAGCATATTTATGTGGCTTAATCAAGAGGCCAAGGTTCAGAAGAGAATAGTAATCTCGTCAAAACATGGACTTGGATTATTGGAACTGGCAGATGCAGGACAGATGAACTGACAATACAAATGACTATCAACTAAGGTTGAAATTAAATAATTCTATAATATAACAAATAATGGTTATTTAGATACAGAAAATAAAATTTTGAAAAAATAGAATTCCTCAGTGATAACAACATTTTATTTGTTACTAGTTTGGTATCAATTGTTATTTAGGGTTTAAAAACAATTTTTTTTTTAGTCCCCAGATTTATGATCTTACTACTCAGCCCAAAATAAGAACAGTTCCGATCCAGTGAGAGGGGAATATTGGATTTCAATGTTTAATTCGAAATGTGTGCTTGTGTATACATTAAATGACAAAAAAATATCTAAGTGACTCATGCATGACACAGAAATATGTATATACATTACATACGTGCATGCAAAGTCACATGCAAACAGTGCATGATGGTCAGAAAATCAGCCTTTCTTTTATAATATAGAACTCTGAACTTCATGGTAATAAATACAAAGAAAATTTAAGATTCTACTGAATGTTCAAATTTAAAACTTTTTTTTTCATGAATGAAGTTGTTACAAAAAGCCATCAAGGAAGAAACTTGTTTTTATTTTTGTCAACTCATCACACTGCTATTTCAACATTGTTATTAAATAAAAACTTAATATAAGAAAAATCATTATTGCTATGATTGGATAATAATATACTTAGCACCAACACAGCATCTTTTCTTTCTCTTTAACAAGAAATATTTTGCTGGATCTAAAGTGACTAATGGTTCCAACCAAGAGAATACTGTGTAGAATTTCTGCTACTATCTTTCAGTTTCAAATAGATGGAACCAAATAATTATTTGGGGTGGGCGACCCACCTTGAACATGGTTATGCCAATCCCCACTTTTATTATATAATCAGATGAAATACATTCTCTGAGAATATCTTGCAGCCTAATTTAAAGAGTTGGAGGAAATTTTTTGAATGTTTAAAAAAAATTTGATCAGAATCATGATGTCCCAGGTGGACTTTCCAAAAAAAAAAAAAATAGTAATCATCATCATCCTGTCCTGTTTATTAGAAAATCAAAGATCTTTATGATGAGCCACATTTCTACAAATTCATTGTGTTTATTTCACAATTGCCATATTCTCTCAACCGGTAACTTTTTCTACATACAAATGCATTATAATTTACATCTAATTGTTCATTTAAAATAAAGAATAGTAAAAATAAGAGAATCCTATTTTTTTTTTATGGGGGATGTTTATTTGAGTCTCCTTAGGAAATCATCCCTAATTATTTTCGATCTGTGCTATTGCTATAACTGTGTAAAACTGGGATTAAAAGCAACTAAAAATTTAAAATGATTGAAAATTATTTACATTATTTGGAATTTTGTATTCATCTTTATTGCCATATTTACAATGTTTCAGCCATTGTACACTCCAGCCTTTTTCATGTTATCTTCTTGTGATTCATGGACCCTTCCTTATAGCCAAAAAAACTAGAATAGCCTACAGGTTATCTCAAGGTCACTGATTGGCAGACATAATGGCAAACAATTAAGCTTTTTAAGCTAATTGGAAGGTACCACAAATCAAGGATGCAGATACCTTCTTAATCCACCAAAGTAATATAAATACAACCCTGCAGGCCATAAAGTATTACCAATGACTTCCATGGCTTCTTCACTTTATTTTTTACCAGAGCTCATATTGCAATTTTGTTATTGTTATTGCTTTTCTCTGGCACTCCATATTACTAGTTTCAATATTGTATTCATTTCTATGTTTGGCCGACTTAGGAGATTTTTGTGGCCTAGCGTATATGCTGATTCCTTAAGTTTTCATATTTTCCAGTGATGTTCTCTATTATTTTAACCTCATCCCACGAGTGGGGTGGGGGTGATACCTCTTTTCTCATCATATGTGGTCAGCTACACCTGATTTTTTTTATTTCCCCTCGTGTTATGGCTTTACAATGTTCTTGCAGTCTTACCTTAAGGGGATGGCCAGTTTCTCCTTTATATTTCTTACCACAGCTGCACAGGATAGTGTACACACAGTCCTTAGTCATGTTCTCCTCTATGAGGGCCCTTATGCAGAAGAGGTGTCTGCAAAGTGTCAAGCCACTTTTGAAGGTCCTTCAATAATCCCTTCACATAGGGTAGGCAGACCAAAGCTGAGTGTTGTTAACTTCTTGTACCCTTCTATCCCTGTTTGTTGGAGCCACTGCCATGTACCCAATGGAGTAATTACACCATAGGCTATTGCTTATACTGGCCAATTCTTTTTCATATGTCTCAGGATTGCCACTTATGACTTTTGCTTAATGTTGTAAGCAGCAGACAATCCCTTTCTTTATACTGTATGGGTGGTGGGAGTTGAAGTTGAGGTGCTATCCGGCGAATATTGGCTTACAGTATACAGATGTCTGTTTGAGATATTAGTACATCCTGGAATGCTAGTTTGTTGTCATTTTCTCTCTACATTGTGAACTGTATCAATGATCTTATTGAGTTCACATTGTCCAGTAGCAGCTGGACCTCTTCCTGGTATGGCCAGAGTATGAAGATGTCATCTATGTATCTTAGCCATAGAGTTGGCTTTAGTGATGTGAATTCTAATGCCATTTCTTCAAAATATTCCATGTATATGTTTGCCATTGCTGGTGATAATGGTGAACCCATTGCTAAGTCTTCATTCCAGCAATATATAACTGATCCCATTACAAAGTGTGTTGTGTACAAAAAGTCAGCATCTCCATCAGGTTATCTATTGTATACTAGTTTGTTCTCCAGAAGAGGCATGGCAGATGAAACTAGAACAATCTACCCCGGTGGATGAACTAAAGGGTTCAGTTCAAAATTCCAATCACCTGAAGAAGACGAGAGCATACAAGGTCCAAAACATTGTGAATATAGCAATAAAGATGAGGACAACAGTCTGAACAATGTAAATAATATAAATAATTACAATACCCCATCTAAAAAATATAGACTGATATTGATTGAAAATTCTTTATCAAGTTAATAATGCTTGACAATCTTCCATCTAAAAATAAAGATAATACTGTTGCTACTAATGCTACAATTGTAAAAACAATAATAAATATGGTACCAAGAGTGATTAGGTTTATAAAATTAAATTGTGGGATTACTCCACTTTCTCTGTCAGGTGAATTCTTTGAATGCCATCTTGGTGGCTTTGTATAAAATAGCATAAAAGGAAAGCTCTTCAAATACAAGATTTTGTAGTGAGAGGATGTGTTTCTTTTCCCCCTCCAAGGGCTTCTTCATTCCAGTTGAATCATGTGTTGTATACAGCACATTACTCTCACTACATTTTTTCCATTTCAGAAAAAAATCAAGCAACCACAATTATATCTCCACATAAGAAAATATCCTTCTTCAAAAGACTGAGTACATGATGCTCTAAGTCTGGATGTGCAGGTGGTGCAATGGATAATGGCTCTGAATTGATAAATGAAGAGCCACATTTCAATTCCTATTAGGTTCATTATATTAACTTACATGCAAATAAACTTGGAAAGGTATGAATCTACCTGTTCTCTCTCCAGGTATGGATTAATTACTAAGACTTTTATCACTAAATCATTATTATCTTTAGAAAGAAATTCTTACAATCTAAAATTTTATCCGGCTTTAGATAAGCCGCAGAAAATGAATAAATTAGTTCAACAAGCCCATAACCTAATGTTGTTACAATCTTACTTCCTTTTATTTTGTTCAAATTTTTCTTGTATTTTGAGATGTTGTATTAACTTGATAAACCAATTCCATTCTTGTTTTGTAAATGAGTGAGATAAATCTTGAATTTATTTATTTTGAAATTGTTAAAACTTTCAAGCAAACGTCATAATATTTGGTCTCTTGCTAATCACTAAGTTCCTTGTAGCTGAAGTGGTAAAGAGCAGTTGGTTTGGTTGACAAGGCTTCCTTGAGGCAAATAGAAGATGAATTAAAATTGCACTGAGAACTGTTATTTCTTCCTATCAGCACAACTTGATATCTTGGGTGAAAATGTAATAAAATGCAACTAAATTTAAGATGAAAGAAAATCATTAGACAAATTTAAAAATGAATAATCTTTAACAATGTTTCATCTAAAAATAAAGATAACATAGTCCAATAATTGAAATCATTAACATTAACTTCATGAACCACCACTTCAATTCTATAGGCTATCATCCCATGGGACAATAAAAAATATCCCTAAACTTGGGCAGTGGAATGAGAACTCTAAACTCCCGTAGATTAAATGAAGGGTTTAGTTTGGAATTCCCTATAGGTTACCTGAATCAACATAAACCTGATGGTGACTATAGTTCTCAACAAAGATGAGGACAGTAGTCTGTATATTCTTTTTCTTCATCAGGATGTTAGCAATCATGGCTCTCCACAACATCCTGCCCTTTATATCTCTTAATAAATTTTGCCTTTTTGTTATCTCTCCTGAACATTGTTCTGCCATCCATTTATTCAAGCACATTAGGTAGGTTATATGTTGTTTCCTCTATCCCTCAATCAATCCTGTGTGTATCAATATAAGTTCACATCTAAATAGCGTAAATAATGACAACTCCTCATCACAGAAATTCAGACAGAAATACTTAACAATCTGTTAAAAACATTAGTGACAAAAAAGAAAAATATTAATCATGTAGGTCTTTTTACTTATATCCAGATAAATATTTATGTGTGGCACAATGATATTCATAGGCTTGTTATTCTTATCGCTTTTGTGATGGAGGAAGTTGAAACCTTTTGATAAAAAATAGGATAATTGGGCGTAAACTTTATCTCATGAATACAGAATCACAAATATATGCAAGATTTTGCCAGCATTTTGGAATAAAAGAATATTAATCACATTCTATATTAAGGTCTGTCATGAGTGCAACATAGATATGAATTCGGAAGTGTTTGTCTTCTATCTGTTCCACC
This sequence comes from Acanthosepion lycidas, assembly GCA_963932145.1. Taxonomy (NCBI): domain Eukaryota; kingdom Metazoa; phylum Mollusca; class Cephalopoda; order Sepiida; family Sepiidae; genus Acanthosepion; species Acanthosepion lycidas. Next base: position 64,534,763 of record OZ010583.1, read on the forward strand.
AGATGGACAAGTATTAATATATAATTTTATATTGGGATTTTCTGAGATGTCTTTGTTTAGCCAGAACTGATTGAAGGATATCAGGCACGCAACTGAAATGTCCATTCATAGTTTATCTGTTTTTAGTTCCCTAAAACTTATAATAGGTAAACTTTTCTTATTCCAGCGATATACTTTCAGTAAATTTAGATAGGGAATGAAAAAAATAGATAGTGAATGCAAAAATCTGTCAAAATTACTTCAAGCACTAGAATAAGGTTTTCAGAAATTATTCATTCATGAATTGTTTTGTACAGCTGGTTAAATATTAGATATTACAAGTTAGAAAAGACTAATTTGACAATGAATTTGATGAATTAATAATGCTATGATTAAAGTACCCTTACAGCTTGCATTCAGCTGCAGCTATTGTTTATTTTTAGGAAAATTAAAAGAATGCAGAATCCATTGCCAACAGGGATAATTTATCTTCTATCTTCTATATATATAAAACTGACTCTGTGTGTATGTGTGTGTGTGTGTGTGTGTGTGTGTGTTCACAAACTACTCGAGAACCATAAGGCATATTTCTACCAAATTTGGAACATAGATTGTACTTGATACTGGGTGTGTTTGGGCAAAAAAATTAGTCATTTTTCAAAAATCAATAACCGATAATTGATAAATATAATGTTTAAATGGGAATTTCCACTAGTTTGGTTGTTTTTAAACTTTCAGACTTGAAGGCCGATTTTAATGAAACTTGATAAGTGTATGCCACTTACTGTCACGCTTATTATACACTATATTGATTTTTGTTTTTCTCGACACTGGGACACCAAAAAATTCTAATTGCTTCAATTTTGATGAAATTTTGCATGTTTGTTATGCTCTTACAATGAGATAGAAATTTGTTGTCAAGGGATGACCCTATAAATCCCTTGATGCCTCAATTACTTTTCAAGTGTATTTTGTAGCAGTATTCCCCAATTTCAACGAAAATTGCAGTACATATTGAGATTATATTGAGTAACTGAAGTAGTCACTTGGAATTCACTGAAAATCAACACTGGGACCCCCATGAGTTAGGGGACCAGCAGGGAACCCCAAAATTTTCAATTAAGTCTACAGCCTTGGCCATAAAGTCGATTAAATAGAAAACTTTATTATTTCAATTACTATTAGTCTTAAACCTGTCCTTTGGCTTGAACCAAAGGGACCCCCAAATTTTCAAATTGCTTCAATTTCGACAGAATTTTACATGTATGTTACAATCTTAAAATGAATCAAAAACAATTATCAGATTTTGAAAACTACATAAGGGGCCCCCAATATGACCTATGAACACCTTGCTGCCCCATTAGTCTTTCAATTGCAGTGGTTAGCAGCATTCCGATGAAAATTTGCACATAATTTGTTGTTAGATCAATCAACTCCAAATCAAAACTGACACCCCATGTGTCATAAATACATTATGAAAAATATCAGTTTAGTTTAGTTTGCATTAACTTGACAGCAAAAATTATATCCTCCCTTAAGAAAAAAATAATAAGTACAAACAAAAGTGTGCACTGATGAGAGAAGTGCACGTAGGCATAAGATGCGTGTGCAAGATCAATTGAGATGTGTAGTGTGTACAATTCATTTTGCTCCATGTGCAATGATCAATCGAGTTATGTAGTGCGTACTATTGATTTTGCTCCATGTGCAATGATCAATCGAGTTATGTAGTGTGTACTATTGATTTTGCTCCATGTGCAATGATCAATCAAGTTATGTAGTGCGTACTATTGATTTTGCTCCATGTGCAATGATCAATCGAGTTATGTAGTGCGTACTATTGATTTTGCTCCATGTGTAGTGCTCATTAGTGCTATGTGATGAAATAAATGGAAAAAAATCTCATTCGCACCAAAGTTGTCATCCATTAAAAAGGTAGGTTGCCTTCGTGCATGTATATTTTGAATTTTTGATACTTTAAATTTAAATTTGTGAAAATCATATTATTAAAAAGTTTAAGTGTAAATGCCAATTTTTAATTATGTATTTATCATCTTCTAATCAGCGTTTAAATAATGCTTACTAACTCATATATTTAGAAACTTGAGCCCTAAAATTTTGACAGTTTTATTCTGAAAAATGCACATAATAATGTAAAGACCCTCTTTTGATTCATTTATAATTATGCTAAACTTAGCGTGTATGTTTTAATGTTCATAGTGAGTAGGTTTCTAGCTGCAGGTTAATTTTTATTTTTATCACTAGAACATTTTTTTTGATAGTTTATTTTTAGATAAACTTTATGAGCTTGTTTATAATTGTTCACCACGTTCTCGTGGTCTCCCTTATAAACTTGTATATTGTGGCTATATTTCCATTAATGTGTATAATATTCTTGCTTTTTAATTGATTGCTTCATTGTTATTCAAAAAGTTTAGCCAAACCCCAACAACAGCCTGACAGTAATACCAAGAAAGCAAAATCCTTCACTTCGGACGTACTACTACTACAGCTAAACGCATGAAAGCATGAAGAAGAAACGCTTTGCAACAAGAAACTCAAATTAGACTGACACAAAATGCTATTCATACAGCTTATGCAAGGTCAGCAGAAACTAATGAGCAACAGTTAAGTAGATGAGGAAGGAACACTGCCAGAACTTTTGCTACTCGAGTTGTCGAAACTGAGGGGCAAAGAAAAATTCTATACAGTCATTGTGAACATTGGTTTTCATCCTTGGCATGGCTGCTAGAAGTCTTTGTTGAATTTCTTCTCCTTCCAATGCATGTTGTTCATTTGATGTAGTTTGAGCAAAAGCTGTCAAGAAAGCATTTCTCCTCAACAATTTTTGAAGATTGATTGTGATTAATGTACTCTTCATTTGCTGACAAATTTTTTGTATCTTCTGTGCTTCTGTAAAAAACAACTTTCTCCTGGTATAAATGTTTTCACACTTCATGTCATTATAATTTTTCACCATATAGATAAGGGGCTCTAAAGATAAATCTTCTTTATTTTAACTTTACAGATTGGATAAGTTTTGTGATCTTTTTTTGAATAAACTGAGGAAATGCTGGGTAATGCTGCTAGTGCTAATTAAAAAGTTTCATTGCTATAAATTTTAAATCTGTATCACCCAAACCAAACGAAAAGGACCATCAATGCATTTTTATAGCAAAATTACCAATGATACATTTTTATAATAAAATAACAAACAATTAATTTTTACAGTAAAATGACTAACAATACATTTTTATAGCAAAATGACCATCAATACATTTTATAGTACAATTGAAAACTTGAAAGACATTGTTAAAAGAAAATAAAACACAATTTCCTATGATTAATCTCATTTTTTGTAAGGAGAAACAAGTTTTTGCTCCATGCTTGCATTTGTAAGATTATTTGGTAAAAAAATTGAAACTAAATAATTATCATTTAATCATAAAATGATATCTTTCTCTTGAATTAATTATAAAGTTTGAATTTCCATATTTAGATTTCAGCATTAAATGACCTATAGAGGTGTTGATATGCTACTAAACAAAAACAACCAACCAACAAATAAAAATGAATGTTTTTAAAGAATTTATTGTTAGTGCTGTGTATGTATTTACTTGCTATTATATAATTAATTATTATTAAACTGCAATTTAGTAATGAATTGAAATAATATCTTCTCATTTTTTTAAATGTTCTCCAATGCTTGACCATGACTTAAAGTCTCAGGTGACAGGAGGTCACACCCCATGAAAAGAACACAGAAAGCGACTAAACTAAAGCACCAAAAAATTAGAGACAGCATTACAGTCTATATTTACGCCACATCCACCCTACTAGCAGAAATTAATTCATTTGAATGATATGTGTTATATCATAGGTAATTAAGTAGTGTAGTTGTGATAACCATGGTAAAGATTTAATACTCTTCAGCAGTGGAATTATTATTAGGGCTAGAAAGATAGGACACACTATATCTGAACTGACAACTATTCCAGGCAGACAAGGGTACCATTATTGATACCGTGTCCATAGCATCTTACCTGGGTTAGAAATTGTAGTATGCGATTCAAGTCAGGAAATACTAGATGGTCTGAACTGAATTTAATATCAAGAGATGTTAACCTGTATTAAACCAATATGTACTGTGCTCACCCTAGATGATACCAAAATAGGCTTGCATGAACAGGTTCACCTGTAAGGTGACCTTCTACCAACCAGGTTCAGATTTATGCCTTATACAGGATATTATCTTCCAGGTTAATCTGTGCATGTACCTGACATCTCTGTTGCTCTGGTGTGACACGGAATTCAAAGTCAAAGATTTTTGTCCAAGAATTGTTACTTTGTAAAACAGGTTCCTGTGTGAATACTTTCTTGAACAATTCATTCTTGACCTCTTCAAGTCAAGTGTCAGTCATTATCGATCCTTCTCTTCTTCCTCCTCCTCCTCCTCACTTTCTACTTGCTCCTTTTACACTGTTATCATACACTTTTTTCAGAAACCACCTACATTAAGTCACAGTTTAATGTAGGATGACAATCCTTAAAAATTATAAGCTTTTATCAGGAAATTTAATCAGAGATGATCTACTGAAATTATTCTTTCCAAATTTTCTGAAAAATGTTCATTTTCATATTAATTGTTACAATCTGTTTAAATATTTCAAAAGGATATTTGTATCATGCATCTTGTAATGATATAAAAAAACACCAATTTTTGACATAGAAATAGAAATTTGAATGTAATGAATAAAAGTACACTTGTATTCAACATGTATGCCTCCTCACATAGACATGTGTACTTATTAACAAGAAGCATAATGGTACTTATTAATTTTTTATGAGTATTTCCTTCATTTTCAAGTTCATTTTCTTGTTAATGCATCTCCTAAAACATTAGTATAGATCAGAAATAAAGAATAAAATCTATTAAGACTAGAATTTATATTCCTTATTTTATTTTTACAATCACACTGCAAAAAACACAAGTATTAGTCATTCAAATCTTGCCATATGTCATTTATTCCTTATTTTATCTAAATACCTAAACAAGTAACTGAAATTCAGATGAAAGAAATTATGCAATGATCTGGGTGTTGTGATAAAAGCTTTTGAAATTAAAAAGAAATCTGATGCTGTTTGATCAGCAAAAATATGCCAAAAATAAATTTTCTAAATTGTTTTATATATTTAACATTTTAGGGGAAAGAGGTGGGAAGGAGGTATGACAAAGTGGGAAAAATTTTTGTGATGCATTTCATCCTTTAGGACTTCATTGAACTAAGTTTATATTTATATTTTGATGCACCTACACATTTGCATAAATGAAAGAGAAAGACAGAATTTGATGTAATTTTTTAACATTTCTTATTCCTCCAGTTTTATTTGCAGGAAAATACTCCAGGAAATCATATAATCTCATGAATCCTAGAATTGTCAATCAGTCATTTTGACTCAAATTAGGATTGAATGATGCTTGTATCATTTGGAAAAAATTAAATCATCAACTGATGATATCCGCTGATCTTCAGGGAAACATCAATGTGATGATGCCTGCCATTTAAGGGTTAAATCATCTTAATTGTTTTATATTTTGGTAAAGATACAATGTAAGTAATTTTATCTACCATCATGTATAAAGGTTGCTATTTTGATCTGCCTCTCTCTACTGTTATTTTCCAACTATACCTCACAACATACATTTTTGTAGGGTTAAAAAAGAATAAGAAAAACACATAAAATGATACATAAAAGAAAGATTGTGAAGGTTTTGTCTCTTTAATATGGTCAGCGCTAACACTTATAGAAATAGACTCAGCTAGACTGGTTTTTGAATTTGCAGATTGAGAATCCACTTCCAATAAACATTCACTGCAAATCACTGCACTTTTTCTTCTCTCACTCCCTTGTTACCTAGCATCAAAAGGTTGGCTTCCTTTGTTAATGCTACAGCCAACTCTTTCAACACCCGATAGACTCTACATTGCCAGCTGCTCCTTCCACCATTTGCTGATCGAGCAGAGCCTCAGGTTATTAGTTTGTTTTGCTACTTTTGCCATATATTGCTTCTGGTATTTTGCTAACTCATTTCTTTGCCTTTGGAATCTTAATTAGTGAACCCTAAAATACTGTCCACCTTTAGTTATTACTTTACAGGGAGACACTAAATTGAACAGGCAAAAAATAAAAATGCTTACCTTTAAATACTCAAATATTTTTAGCACATAATCAGTGAGACTTTATTTAAAACTGAAGGTGAAACATTTTACCTTTCACTCTAACTGCACTTTAAATTATACCAGACAATCTTAGAAAAAGAAAACTGAATTTTTGAATAAAGCCAGAATGATTTAAATTATCCTGGCTTTATTCAAGTAGCAGGTCACCCAGTGAGGAATAAACTTACTGCACTAGGAAATTTGTCTGTCAAATGATGTTGTCATCATACGTACCTAAATTTCCTGGATGAATAAATGTATACTTCCTTCACTTATTTTCTGGTCATGTAAATGTACACTTTTCTAATTTATTGATATTGGGATACAATTTCTGCTTATATTTTGGCTTCTTACAGCTGAGTAGGTCTGTCTTATCTTCTTCCACAAAAGAATTTCCATCCACCTCTAAATATATTTCTTTTGTTCAAACTCACTGGATGCCCTCCTACTAAAGTGTCATACCAAACTAGTGTCCAGGAAGCTGTATATTTCTTTTATTTTCAGCTCCCTTTTTTAAGTTTTTTTTTTCTCTTTTGACTATAGTTGGTCAAAAATGCATATTATAAAGAACATCCAACATAATTTATCTTAATTATTTACTGATGTAAATTTAGTGATGTCAGTAATTATATACAGCTATGCATTCACTGAGATATTTTCTTGTCATCATATATTTTTATCCTCAACTGAAATGCTCTTTAGCCTTTCAAAAAGACTTATGGTTGTCAAAGTTATCAAATATTTTTGTAATTTCTTAATCTGAGATATTGTTGGATCTAAATGTATATTCAAAGCTTTATCAGGTCTTACAAGTCACGAAAAATAAGATGCATCATTAATCAACGAAGCATTTTTCATTATATGATAAAAAACCAATTCAAAAAGTTATTAAAAAAACCTCATTATTTCATATGGAAGAGTTCAATGAATTCAAATTTTTCTTATGGTTTAATTTTGATTTAGATTGTCAATTTTGTAATTTTGTATTATAGCCAAGGTATGGATAATGTAATGTAATGAAATGGAATGTGAATTTGGCATGCTGGGTTCAATTTCTGTTCAATTATGTTCATTCACTTAGAGCTAATACCCTTGGAAAAGGCATAAATCTATTTTCCTCCAGCTATGGGCTAAATAGCAGTTCAGATTGAACCCTCTTGCTTTGAGTGGTAACCAGCCTATGAGAAGGAAAAATTCTGAATTCTAAACTAGCCTGAAGACAGATGGGCTCTGTCAAGCTATCTTACCCAGTATGTACCAACTGTGCTATGCTATGCTGTGCCTTATGACCCTAATGGGTTATTGTTATACCGTACACATATTGACTATAATGGTATGTCCCAATTCTTCTAAATACAGTAGTATATACTGTATGTTGTCTTCCACTTGGGATTCACCTTGATTCACTTCTAGCTCAACACTAGCAGTTGATTACTTACTTCATGATACTGGCGAATCTTGTAGGTTGTTCCTCTTATAAATATTATCATTCCATTTTCAACCTTCGTTTTGGTTATTCTTATTTAGGTTACAACAGTTGTGGGATTTGTGATGTGATTATATCCAAAAAGTATTGGTTAACACAAAGGTGATTGTACTGGAAATAATAATGTTTTAGTTACAGTTTGTTGTGTTCTTTTTCCTGACATGTATCATCCTTAGAGAATGAAAAAGAAAACCCAAAATTTATGTCAGGATTGGGACAACATATTGATCATAATCACAAGATCTATATGATAAGATACTAAAAAGTTCTTAGTCCAACTCATCTCCCAAAATCTGACTAAATGAGCTAACATCAGGAATATTTTTTGAAGGGCTCATTATTTGGTCCTAGAATTTCTCACAAAATCAATAATTACAAATAAATAATAAGTTTTTATTTTTTTATTTTAGTACCATAATGTTTATCTTATGATCTATTTTTTGTTAAATAAAAATATTTAATATGAAAGTAGAAAATTTATACTTTAGGTCCATGGCTTCAGTTTTGAAAGATTGCTTGTCTAAAAGAAGGAAAACTTAGAATTAAAAATATATTGATTCTAAAGAGTAATTAACATGAAAGCATATTGGATGAAAAAGTATTGCTTATTGACAGTCTTGTTTTCCTATTCATATAAAAACAATTTCGTTCTAAAGAACAGTGCTTATTGTTCTTTTGAAATCATCAATATAAAAACATATTAGACTGAAAGAGTATTTTTTCTTGACGGTCTCATTAATATAAAAACACATTGGATTAAAATAGTGCTTATTGATAGTCTCATCAATTCATTAATGTAAAAAATGATACTAAAAAACTTTTCATACAAATGTTTGATCAAAAAGCATAAGTAAATATATTTATTACTCATTCAATAAAATCTTCATTTATTTTAATTATTTTAATTTCCTTTTTTTAGGAAAATGTGAAGAGCTATTTACCTAAAATTTGTTTATGTTTTATATTTGAATTCAAACTGAGCTAGAATAAATAAATAGCTAGAAATATGAACTCTGTTTTTCAAGAATTTGTTCAGTTAGTGAATAAATTTTATGATAGAGGCCATAGAAACATATAGGATTAATACAATATCCCATATATCTAAATAAACTATTGTTTTGTATGTTAATATAGGCTCATTAACATTCTATATCCTTCACCTGTCTTTCAATCAATGATTTTGCTTCCTGTTTTAATTTAAATATTTCTTGCAACAGTTTTTATTATTTCCCAAAGATCTTCTTGGAATGTATATTCTTTTCCATTCTTTGATATATCTCTTTTAACAATAAATCACAAGTTATCTATTGTATTGCTATCATGAAAGACTAAGAGCTGTTCCCTCAATATGGTGTTTCAAAGACTTCTAGAACCTTAACTTAAGTTATAAAAAAACAAGGAAACATTCTGATTATTAATAAATGTATATCAGTTATTATTAATCAAGTAATTTTATTTAGTTATTATTAATTGATTTATTATTAACTAATTTTAATTAAAAAATACTGTGAACTATTGTACACTACTAATAAATTGAGTAACAATTTATATTAGAATAATTTTGTAACAACATTAAAGATGTGTTTTCTCACCAAATTTATTTAATCTATACTATGAGAAAATACTAAAAGAACTAAGAAACTAAGATTTATTATTGAAAAACATAATCCTAAAAGCATCAGACTCATAAGGAAAACTGAAAAAAACTCTTAGACAAGCAAGTAGAATGCTCAGTTTGTTGATTTCAATCCCTATTTTATAGGCAGAAGCACATAAATCTATGCTGGGATTTTTCCTAACCAATAAAATAGGCCAGTTCTTGGTTTCACCTGATGCAATTCTGGTCTGTCTTGTCTTGAAGTCAGAATGCTATGTCACTTGTCTGAACTTGCTTTTGTCTGTCAACACCAATTCTTAGTTTGTGAACTTTTGCGATATTTTACTGCTGCTTTGCCTTTGCAGCATATATTGTTTTCTTGCTTTATATCATGTTTTGCCCTGTCTTTTTTTTTTCTTTTCTTTTTCTTGCTTATTGCAAACTTTGTCAATTATGTTTGTTGGACAGTTCTGTTACTTATTTTGTATTTCACCGTAACTACTCACTCCACACAGTTAACTGTATGAAGATAGAATGCATGGCTATCAGTGAAAGAGACAGCAGCACAAAGTGTGAGCTACATACCAAGGACATTAAAATGAAGCAGGTACAAAAATCTATCCGGATAGTGTAGTAAGAGAAAATAGAATGTCTTGTACAGTAATCTGAAGACAAATGGGGAAAAGCCAAAAATGCTTTCCAGAAATTAAGCAAAGTATTAAGATATGGGAAAATGTTCCTAGAAACAAAGAAAAGAGTGATGAATTGCTATGTTCTCTCTATCTTCTGTTATATCAGTTCATTTTTAATTGGATGAAGAATAAATTTGAAGAAAAAGGCATGTGGTTCTACTAACAAATACTAAGGATAATATGAAGAGAATATGTGAATCATTTTTTGGCAAGGTGGGCAATAATCATTTTTGTATAAGGAGTATTGTCTTGCATGGATATATTCTTTAAAGTTTCTTATTTGTAACCTGTACCACACAAAAGAAATATCTTTTCCAAGAAATTATATTAATTTTCTTCATTTATCTTGATACCATGAAGGTATCAATGATTTTACTACCTACAATATTAGCACAACCCACCCATCAGGTCTATCCAATGTAGTGCTTACATTAATCAGAGAAATTAGTTGAAAAATCAATTTTCATGTACTTCTTTCACATGCCTTACATGTTTCTCATTTGACATTTATTTTAAACTGATAGTTTGTTTATCATTATGTCTTTAGCCAGTTTCCTTAATATTATAATTTTTTACTCAGTTTGTATTCACAGCTCCAGATTCTCCAAATATTTTTGTGCTGGTCAATCCACTTTTCTTACCCTTTTTATTTCTTTTTTTACTTTTCATGACATTCTTGATGTCAGTATTTTTCTCCTTCTAATCTTATCAATGTTTTGTTTTTTTCTTATTATTTTTTCTATTTTATTTTCTTTATTTTTTATTTAGCTTTTAATTTATTTTCTGTTTATTTATCTTTTTGATTTATTTTTTTTCTTTTTTATTGTTCTCTGATTTCTATTCAAAATCTTAGCAGTTTCCAACACTCTGTTTCCATCATTCAATAACTTCACAATGTCTTGTTTCTTTTTTAGGTTATATTTTTCTTACAACCCATGACTATCTTTATATATGTGAAATTAAAAAACAATTATCAATGTCTATACTATTATATGTATGTATCTACAATAAATGAAAAGAAAATTAGGTTTGCATAATAAAATCTTGCACCACCAAATAAATTACTAATTAAAACAGATATTATTACCTGAAATTCACATGTCTTGGAAATTCTGCTAACATATATGAGAAACATTGACCTACATAATAAAGCCTGACAGTTTATGTAAACACATCCACTCAATAAAAAGATTGAACACCTGCAAAATCTTTTGTTTTCTCTTTTAAAAAGACTTTGAAGAACTCAGGGGAAAATGTTTGTGAAAATTTAATTACTGTAATCTTTTCACTTTGTTTTGTTTCTTTATTTCCCCTTGAAACAATCCAAACTAATCAATATTTTTTTCTTTTAATTTCACTATTTTTCATAATTTTCATTTGCTAAGTTTAAAAATTTATTACAACTTATTTTTGATTAGGCCTTAGTTTTCAAGCATTTTTAACTGGGTTAATTCTGAAGGAAATTCAGTGAATTCATTTCTGATATATATTTCTTTACTTACAAAATTTCTTCAAATACCTTATATATGAACAAAAAGTAAAAAAAAAAACAAAAACAAAAATTCAACTTTGGGAAAAGAGATTAGTATAAGTGAGCAAATGTTTTTAGCTTTTTTAGATGTAATTAGATAGTACAAGATTTAATCTATTTATATAAGTTTCAATGATTCAATGACCATAAACATTTGTTACTCTCTAAGAAGAGAAGGCTTTGCTTACTTTATGATAGCCATATCTCCAGATTGATAAAAAGGAAGGTCAAGAACAGAGATTTGCACAATCCCTCAATAACCATTCACAGAATTGTCCATTAGAATCATAAACAGCCAGAAAATATGGAAGAAAAAAGAATTTTAAAAAAAGTAGAAGACTGGCTGAAATCACTTGTCCTCAAAGAAAAACAGAAAATCACTTGTTCAAGAATTTTAATTCTAGTGAAGAAAAAAGTATTTCTCGATATATAATCAGAATTTATCTCAAAGAACTTGACATTTTATTAGCATTCCTCCAAGAAATACTCAATTGTCAAAATAACATTGCTGGTAGAAAGAAAAGTATTGACTGACTCAAATACAAAGAGTCTCATTTTGTCCAGAGTTTCAACTTCACTGATGAGTTAAGATTTTCCCAGCTTCAGAGATGTCTCAGAAAATCAACTGAAAAACTCAAAGAAAACTGCTTACAGTTTGGAGGTGATTGCATAATGATGTAGATTTATTTAACTCATAGAGATGTTGGATCACTGATTCTCTGCAATGAAAATATCCCTGCCAGTTACTAAAAGGAATAAATTCAAAAAAGAATCTCATTCCTTTTATCTCACAGCTGTTCCATCCCAATTTGACAATATATGAACAGGATAATATTTGACTTAATTCTTTTAAATCAACCAAAATTTTCCTTGTCAATCACTAGATATCAACTCTTTTTTTGGGAAAAATTCAAAACTATGTGTGTGTATATATATATATATATATATATATATATATATATATATATATATATATATATATACACACACACACACACACACACACACACACAATCTCTATCTCTCTCTCTCCATATATATATATATATGTTATACTACTTAATCCAGATCTCTTTCTGATTCACAAATACATTTCACCAGACATGTTGACCAGATGTGAGCACTAAGAAAGCAAAACAAAAAATAAAAAAAAGTTGTCTTTCATGCTGGGGCTCCCTGCATTACATCCAGTCCACAAAAAAATACCTGCTAAAATCACAAAATGCAATTATCCAATCACAAACATTCCCACTAAAAATAAAGGATGTCCCTGGCAGTCTAGGCCTGTTAAAACAAAGATATAAAAATGGCACTCATCGCCAATGACAGCCAGTTTGGTTTTAACACCTTGGCCTCATCATAGACAACCAACCACCAAATCATCAGACACCTCACCACAGGCCTCTCTCCTGACACCAACTGTGATTTTGGCCAACCAATCCAAGAAATAAGTCAGCTACCAGCCCTACCAACAACACCTTTACACCTAATCGCTTTCCTTATCAACAGATACTAAGGAATCATATATTAACAATTCTTTGCCACCTTTCATACAACTATGTACATATTCTAAATTTTGACCAAAACACATTGTTGCAATCTTAATCTTTTTCCTTTCCTTTGCAACCAAATGCTCATTATAAAATACACACACACACACTTTATATATATATATATATATATATATATATATATATATATATATATATATATAAAGATCTAAAATATTACAAATACTGACCTCTTCTACTACTGTGGTTTCTACCAATGAAGGCTTCCTGAGGCAGTGAAAAGATCAATTGTTTTTCTATCACTCCATTTTTCTATCACTCACCATTTATAACCAGTGTATAAATGGAGCGATGGAAAAACAATTGACCTTTTCACTGCTTGAGGAATCCTTCATTGGTAGAAACCCTGGTAGTGGAAAAGGTTAGTGTTTGTAACATTTCAGATCTTAACTAGCTCTACACCTGTGATTTTTTGAATAGTGTGTTGAGAACTTTTTAAATATAACTGTTTCCTGGACAAGGTAAAATTTGTTTGTAAAAACAGTTTTATTGTATATATATATATATATATATATATATATATATATATATATATATATATATATATATATATAAAACACAAGTTAATATATTTTATGTTTCTGATTATATTAGAAATCTTGTCTTGTCTAATTTGTTCTTCATATACTTGTGCATATTTTTTGTTGTATACAGTAATAGTAACATTAACTGTTTCTTTATAAGCAAACATTTGGTATTCATTGACTGAGCAGCTAGTACAGTTGTCAGTTGAAATTCATAAAATCTTCCTCTTAAAACAATTTTTCAGGAAAATAGGTTTTTCAAGTCTTGTATTTATTATGCTCTTCCCAATATTGATATTAATTTTATCAGAAACAATAATGTGTACTTCTGCTTTGAAAATCTTTCCTTCTTGAAGTTTACATATCATTTGTTTTCCTGTTTGCCAGACATTAAACAGTTTGTGTATTAATGTGTACACACACATGCACACTTGGCTTCTAACTGGAATTGTGTTTCTATCTATTTTGTATACTCCCAAAATATTTTTTTTAAGTTAACACATTATTGGTTTTTCTGCATTAGACTTCAAATCTCCCAAAAGAATAAGTAAGTAAATATCTCATCTATTTCAAACAAGTGTATTGGTATTTCCAACAGTAGGCCATCTTTTACTTAAGCTCAACAATAAATTCTCAAAATGATCCTCTCTTTTTGTTTCTCTTTTATTCACTCTTATCTAATTCTCGGTTCTTAGTGGGTCACCCACTCTCTGAAAACTTATCCCTCTCCTTATTCGTGATCTATCATTCTGTTTAACTCAAGTTCTGTCTCAACAACATTCTCTTTCTTCTCCATTTATTTTTCTTCAATAACACATGGACACATCTGTACTTATTCAAATAGTCATGGTATTCACAATCAAAATGTAATATTGCCTTCCTACATCTCATCTCTAAGTTAATTTTGAAAATCATTTCAGATTGTGCTTTGTCTTTATGTACATAGCATTATCTGCTGTTCTACCAGGTATGTACCTCACCCTCATAAACTTGTCTTTTATCCTTATCTTTATGAGTGGAGAAATACTGCATATTATACAGAAATGAATCCTGCTTTTACAATTAGATGCCATCAAAAGCTACCAATCTGTCTCTTGTCTCCAGCACAGTGTGATCATTAACCCCATTGCATCTATCTGAAGTAGCTCACCATTCACTTTTATATATGTATTTTCATAGAAAATGTGCCAGGAAAACATTGCTACATCTTATCAATGTGCGAGTTATGTTCCCTTTCAGCTTTTTAGTGGCAAGTAATAATCATGTAAATATAGAAAAGCAGCAAAGCTTGAGACAGGATCTTTTATATTGATAATGCAAGAATATAAATAAAAAAAATGATGTGTTTTAATTCAGGAAGTGTTACTAATACACCATTTTTTATTCAAAGTATATTTTATCTTAACTTTATTTCATTGATTTTCTTTTTTCTTATTCCTTTCTTCATTCATTGGATTTATTTCTCTTTTCCTTTTTATTCATTATTTTCTCAATTTTTACCAATTCTTTCTCTGGAATCTGTAATTTTTAATCTATTTTCTTTCATTGACTTTCTCTTTATTTCCATTGTTATATTCTTCATTAATATTCTTGACTTTTCTCTTTTATTATCAACTTTTCAGCTTTTTTCATATTTTTCTTCTTTTCCTTTTATAATTATTTATTGAGTTTTCATTAAGTTTCTCTGAAATTTTCCCTTTTTAACCTTCCCTTAATTTTTGATTTCTAAATTTTTCTTAACTCTTTCATTTTAGTATTTTTCCTACATTCATTTGTTTGTTGTTTTTTTTTGTTGTTGTTGTGTTGTCTTTCCTTCAATCATGTCCATCAAATCCTTTCCATTTACTGAAAAAATCATTGCTTTTCTACTTCTATCCTCCCACATACAAAAAAGAAAATAGTTGTCAGTCTTTAACTGATGAATCCAAGCTAATGCACTTATTCACATGATTATAAATACTCATCATTTCTCTCTCTCTATCTCTCACAAACAAGTGAACATTTCATAAAGTCTGACTTTAGGATTCATACACACACACACATATATATACTTAGTCAAAAATGTACAGGATCACATTTACAAACTCAGCTGCATGCAAATGTACCTCTATAAAGGTGAGAAGTATTAAAACAGGTAATTGTTTCAATATATATAAGTCTACATACATGTACAGTTATCTCCAACTATAATCAATATTTAGGATATAGGCTGGTTCATCCCAGAAAGAATATAATATATGTATCTGCCTCATACTCTCCTTCTCTTCATATATATATATATATATATATATATATATATATATATATATGGTGAACTTATAAATCAGTACATGCCAGTTTCATGCCTTACGCATTCATCAAACCATGTCTTACTCCATTTTGTGTGGGTTCAATATACAGGTCACTATGACCTTCTGGAAAGAGGGAAGCTATTCCTATTTTCCAGTTTTTCTTTAAATTTTTTGTTTAGATTAATAGTCTTGATTTTTCTGTAATAAAATAAGAAAAACTGCATCAGCTTATAACAGCACCTCAAAACAAATAACCTGTACCAGGAGGAATTAATATCAATAATTACCTTTCCAGAACATGATGAACAAAAAATAAATGATAAACAAAAAATCAGAGCTAATTTCAAAATGCAGGTACAAAAACAAATTCCTACAATTGTCTCTCTATAAATGTTCTATCTCCAATATTGAGCACTTTCCCAATAAATATAGCAAATTTTAACTACATACATACATATATATATATATATATATATATATATATATATATATATATATATATATATATAAACTGTAGTTATCTGTTATACATGCATAAAGACATTTTATGCTGTCTTTCAAAATTATATAAATAAATGTATATTTAAACATGTAGAAAAACAAAAATTCTCACTAATCTATGCATAATTATTCAGAAGTCATTTAATTCAAATATATACACAGATGCATTCTAATGTATATTTATACAAAAATGACATATAAAGACATATTAAGATTCAGTATAGAGATTTATACAGTGTCCCTTATTGCACATATACAAAAACACACAGTAACAAATTTGCAAATCTATAAAATGATCAATACAGAATATGATATAATTTTCAAAAAAAAAAAATAAATAAAAAATAAACATAAAATTGAGCATGTTGGTTCTTCATAAGTTTCTCAGATTGAAAATGAAGCATTGTAATTTAACTGATTTGGCATCGCTGATTGCCACAATTTTCTTGTTCTTACATACATTACTTTTTTTATATATTGTTCACCCAATACAAGGCAGAAGAGCCATTCAAAGTAGAGGGTTACTAAAGGAGGTTGTTGTAAGGGCATAAATGGATGAAGTAAGAAGTGCATATTATGAGGATATGTAGGATAGATAATAGTTAACCCTAGACTTGAAGTGTTTAAGAATGTAGTGATTGGGGAAGCATCCTCCTCGGAGTCTGTTTTATAAAGTAATAGTTCTGGGTAAGAGGCTGTTTGAATGAAACTCCCTCCTTATCAATATAATATAAAAGGAATAAGAATGATTCAACCCTGTATATGTGGTATGGCAGGTTTCAGCTGTAAAGGGGTCTGAATTGGTACAATTAAGGAATGTAGCTTGTCTGAACAGTTGCCATGAAAATCGTGATCAAGAACTGAGAGGCTAGCTATGTTTTATCTGTGGGAAAGGGGTTGTAGGGTGGGAAACAATTCATCACTCTCAAGGCCATGTAAATACTTTGGAACTCTATCACGGATGGACTTACTAGCTCCAGGTTGATGTTACAGCAATACTTTATTTTTGGATAGCATGGTTAGAGGAGTCAGGTACTTTCTGGAGTGGTACATAGAGTTGAGCACTTTCCAACATTTTTAGCACTAGATCATATATAATAGGTTAAATGATTACTTATCTGGTACAATTCCAATAAAAGATACATATCTGTTGCAAAATAAAATCCTTATATTTATCTTGATAACATACATCATAGGACAAAACATGTTGGCTAAGACAAGTTTTACTTTTGTCTTTATTTATACATATCTGTCTATCCACACATACACACATATGTGTTAGAAGTAGGAAGCTAAATAGAACAACAAATGACATGCATTTATATACGTAGATATAATTTAAGCAGTCAATGGTTTTTTTTAAATCTGACAGTATTTTTTCTTACCCTAAACATAATTCCATTAGGTTTGAGTAGACATCTCCATTTTTTCAAGCAGTGAAATTAACATCTACTAGCCTAGAGCATCAAAAGTCTTACTAAAGAAAATGAACTTCTAGGCTCAGCTCTAAGTTTCTGTTCAGGCATGTTTATTGAATAATTTAAACCCCCACTTTGTTAAGGTTTCAATTTATATCCTTGTTCAAAGATTAGATTGCCTCTATAAAGAAATTATAATAAAGGCATATGATATTATACATGAATTTTAGATATACTTAAATGAGGTGCCCCAAAAATTTTATAAAAAAAGAGCATATGATGATGAAAAAAAGTGCCCAAACTTTTTATTGCCAAAATGTTTATTATTATTAAGAAGAAAAACCAATTTCTTAATTTTTTTAATCCTATCCAGTATGTTCAAAATTTTGGTCAAAAAAATTTTGTGTTTCTTGGTTAGCAGTTGGGCCAAAGATAAGTATGGGAAATTTAGTGTCTTTTTTGCTGCAAAAACATATTGTTTTGAAAATTCTTGTGAAACTCAAATAATAGATTTTAATTAAATTTTCAGGACTTATTGACAAAAAGAATGAAATAGTTTTCGAATTTTTTTACAACATCTTGGTACAATATATATTTTTTTTACATTTGTTAAGCTCCACTAACTTAATTTTATGAAATTTTGAGAAATTAAAATTTCAGCCCCTTCATATTTATATTAGTTAAAAGCAGGACTCCTTGGAGAATTTAAATCATCAATTTATTTTCATCAAACAGAAACACCATTTACCAAAAATCTACTCTGAATCATAAAATAAAAAATGCAATTAAACTATGACATGATTTAATTAGAAAAGATTTTAATTGTTTTTATAAATAAAATATATTAAAGACATTGTCTTAAGAAAAAAAATTTTTGATGAATAATGAATTTTTGCAAGAATTTTTTTTTTTAAATTTTAATTAGAAAAATTTATTAAGTTTTAAATCTTTTAAAATTCTGTATTAATTTAAGCCCTTTAAATGACATTACTATTAAGTGAAAACTATATTTACTATATAAATGGAAAAGCTTATACAAATCATAAACATAAATATTTTTTTTAAAGAATTTTGAATTTTTTGGTTTGTATATAAATGTGCCAATTTTTGTAAGTACAGGTGACCATACACGACCTTATCAGAAAATGAGTGATAACTATAGCAAATTTAAAGTCAATATTTTGATAAAATAAAACATTAGATTATGAAGAATATTTTCCTATATTTTTTAAGATTACTGAATACATAAAGTTGTATAAAAAAAGTCACTCACATTATTTTATTAAAGTATAATTTTCAGATAAAATTTCTATAGAACAACATTAGACATGTTATCAGGCTGTCAATCTGTCAAAACATCTACTACCAGGTGAAAAAATACATTTCTGTGACATTTTAAACTTAAAGTAAATAATATTTATTTCAAATTAGATTAATTATGATTTAAATCAGCTAATATTTCTCAAATAAAGAAAATTACATTTCAATGAAAAACAACTTAAAAAGGGTACTAATCAGATATTTTAGCAAAAAACTCCTTCCACTCAATTTAAATTAGTTTTTGAAATATAACAAAGTATTTTGCTTATTGGAAATATTAAATTTAATCTATTAGCTTGAAATTAAAACTAAAATAAAAGCTTCAAGAAAGATTTTTCATTTTTAAAAAATACCAGACCCAGACATTTTTAAAAATATGCATACACAGTCATTAACTGACACTTATATACTTACATTCATTTTCTTTTTTTTTTTTAGACAAAAATAATTTGGGCATCTAAATAGATATATGTAAAGCACAAAAACATTTATATTCCTATTTTTTTTTTATATAAAACAGATTAGAAGGAGACATCATAGAAAATGAGACCATCTAAGTGGAAGACATTTACTGCTGGAAGATGACAGTTTCAGGAAACATAGACAAAATGTCCAAAGTGTAATTAGCTCTTATTGATATTCTTCACCTCAATGGCAAATGAGTATTTTCTTCAAATTCTTTGTTTTCACTTTTTGTTAGCAGCAAAAAACAAAGAAGTACTGGTTTATTTTTTCATGAAATTTTAATATGGATTTGGGGGTATTTTATTGAGTATTGACAATCCTTTATTTATTTTTTTTTTAACTTGTGGATTTTAAGAATAGAGTTATGTGGGGTTAAATAAAAATTTGCTGATTGAATTCAGATTCCAGCTGAGACAGTTTGTGTTCACTTCAGAAAGGCATCAATGTACATATTGTGCCAAGTTATGGTTTAAATAGCATTGTAGACTGGACCGTAGCCTTGGTTGGCAGCCAGTCTAGAAAAAGGACATTCAAAATTGTGGAGATAGCAGCCCTAAATTCTATCTAATAATCATTCCCAAGAACAATCATGGCACTGCATATTTTATAGATATTTAGAGAAAAGAAAACTATAAAGAGCTCTTTTGGAGTGAAATTTTTCTAGGAACATTATGCTGAAAACTGATCTGTATTAATTTGAAAAAACAGATATTTGCATCTCATGCTAATAATTTGGAATTAAAATTAAAAGAAATAACATTAAAATGTATTTAATCAAACATTTTCTATATGAATTGCACTATTCTGTTTCCTCTGGCATTACTAGTATTTCTGCCAAAACAATATTATACATCAAAATCCTTTTAAGAAGGATAACTTTGCTAATTTTAACAATGATAACTGCACTAATTTCTATGCGCATTCAAACATGTCTTTGTGTGCATGTATCGATGTATCTGCTGTACATGTACGTAAAGATAAGTGGAATGCTCATAGGTAAATAGGTTTAGTTGAAGAAAGTGTGAGTGGTCACAAAGATTATTAAAAGTAGATAACGACATTACTGAGTGGTTTAGTCACTTTACTGGGAATGGCCAAGAGATAGGAAATTTCATATGAGAAAATATGGTTTAAGTGATGTCACTTAGGTCAGAAGGGTTGCAATTGCAATGATGTCATCTGAATGTGGGTATTTTATTTGGTGACCCTAAGAATAAGCCACTCAGAAGTGGAATCATCAATAATAAAAGAAAGACAGTCAGTGGTTCAACTGGGAGTGACTTTTCATAGATCTTTAAGAAATAATACTAATTGGCAGAATATCATGTCTGAACTTCTTTTTGCATAACAAAAAGGGGAGAAAATTCAGATACTGTTATGCCAGCCACTTGTGGGATATAATATATATTACAAAAAGTGAGGCGTAATGAGTAAAATCAAATGAGGTAGGGAGAATCTGAACGTAGTAAGAGGACAAAATCATAGAATCCAAAGAAATGAGATTTTACAAAAAAAAAAAAGAAAAAATATCTCACAGGGTCAGTCAGTCAGTTGGTAGCAGTGAGAAGTTAGACTGCTGAAAAATAGAAGATTTGGGTGACTCTTTTTTTTTTCTTTTTTTAAAGACCTTGGAAACTATCCTGCATAATAAGTGTGGATGCTGAGCAATTTCCTCACTCATGAAGAGGGGGCTTGAAGCATCAAAGATGTTGTTCCACAGAAGGACACTGAGAACACCATTAATGGTGCATGTGAACAACAAAGAAGTTTTAAGGAAAATGGAAACAAATGGACACACTTATATTTAGAATCCGAATGATGTACTTGAAATTTCTGGAACACAGACCAAAAAGATTTGACACTCACAAGACATAAGTGAAAAAGCATGGGGAGCAGAGGGAAACAGCATGGGGAGCAGAGGGAAACAGCATGAGGAGCAGAGGGAAACAGCATGGGGAGCAGAGGGAAAAAGCACGAGGAGCAGAGGGAAACAGCATGGGGAGCAGAGGGAAAAAGCATGGGGAGCAGAGGGAAACAGCACGGGGAGCAGAGGGAAACAGCATGAGGAGCAGCATGAGGAGCAGAGGGAAAAAGCATGGGGAGCAGAGGGAAACAGCATGAGGAGCAGCATGAGGAGCAGAGGGAAAAAGCATGGGGAGCAGAGGGAAACAGCATGAGGAGCAGAGGGAAAAAGCATGGGGAGCAGAGGGAAACAGCATGAGGAGCAGAGGGAAACAGCATGAGGAGCAGAGGGAAAAAGCATGAGGAGCAGAGGGAAAAAGCATGAGGAGCAGAGGGAAAAAGCATGGGGAGCAGAGGGAAACAGCATGAGGAGCAGAGGGAAAAAGCATGAGGAGCAGAGGGAAACAGCATGAGGAGCAGAGGGAAACAGCATGTAACCAACTAAATGTACTTTTGTAAATGAATGGCATAAAAGAGACTGGAAGAGATAGTAAAGATATAAAAACATTACTTAGGGAAATAAAGAATAGGAAGTTGTAGAGATCCATATCATCCATGTT
Source organism: Acanthosepion lycidas (assembly GCA_963932145.1). Classification (NCBI taxonomy): domain Eukaryota; kingdom Metazoa; phylum Mollusca; class Cephalopoda; order Sepiida; family Sepiidae; genus Acanthosepion; species Acanthosepion lycidas. Next base: position 64,556,881 of record OZ010583.1, read on the forward strand.
CTGAAGGGACATGATACATAAAAGAAGAAAGTTCATAGTTTTGGGTGAGGGTGGGGTGCATACTGATGAATGTTTGTGCTGGAAAATCCTTGGAGAAATATTTTACTTGTAGAGACTAACAAAAAGTTTGCACTGGAATGACCTCATGGAGTGAACAGTATATTTTCACTTTCACCTGTAAATATTTCATTGTTTAATTTAAAATTATTTGTTTCCAGTTTTGTGCCATAAAGGCAAAACGTTGAACTGTTTCTCTCTCACTAAGTGAGGATTTTTGTGGCTATTTATTGTTATCATAATTATTTTTTATTTTTTTTTAGTGGGTTTTCCTCTGTCCATGGATCACTCAAGGTAGAGGGTTACAGTAAGAGGCAGTTTATGCAATAGGAGGAAAAATAATAGATAATCCTAGACTTGAACAGGTAATGCTTGTAGTAACAAGGGAAACATTGTCTTGGGAGTCAATTCCATAGAGCAGTGGTTCATGGGAAGAAGCTGTTTGAGTGGAACTTACTTTGCACTAATGGAATAAGGAAAGAATGTGGGTGGTTTGCTACAATGTGGGTGGCATTGTGGGTCCTAGCCTTGAAGCTTAACTGTGAATTTATAATTCATTCTGGCTGTCATCTGCTATTTGTTGTCTGTTAATTTATTCAAAAGCAGCTGGTATCATCATCATCATCAGTAGTAGTAGTAGTAGTAGTAGTAGTAGTAGTTGTTCTTCTTCTTCTTCTTCTTCCATGGCCAGGTGTGTTTGTTGAGTTGCTGTGCAACTAAGCACCTGACCAATTTCCTTCACATATCTGGGTTAAAAATTGGAGAGGAGGTATCCATTATGGAAGTGGACCTGACAGAGCCCATTCCTCTCCAAGTCAAACCACAGCTGATATCCTCCATCTCAAAGGCTTGCCTTGGTTACAGACACAGTGTTATAATCAAACTGGCAGCATACATATCTATGGAGCTCAGTCTACCCCATTGTATGAGATGGCTGCTAACCCTACAAGAAGGTTCATCCATTGTTTGACAGGTCTTGTTTTTAATCCCACTGGGTTTCTACCTACTTTCCTTACCCAAAAAGCCTGGTGGGGCATGTAGTTGATAGTTACAAGAAGTCCAGTCTAGAACAGGTCAAATTGTTGTAGATCATTTCCTACTCATCTGAGTAGCTGACCTTTTATTCAGGTTTTTGGCCACACATGCAAATTAGTGATAGTTTTAAAACAGCTAGAACCATGTAAGTGCTTTAAGTAAATTGCAAATGGATCCAATTGGGCAGGCAAGACATTGTGGCCTCTAAGCCATGGGTAAATTAGAATTCCTTGGTCCTCTTTCACCAAAGGGGAATCAGTTTAGTCTCCATGTACTGGGTTGCATGGTATAAATAGCTCTTAGAGAATGAACTGACATAAAAATAAATCTCTATTAAAAACTACTTTTTGTTTATCATCTTGCTTGTGTACATTTTTCTTTCTTTTTTGTGTTGGTTTTTACTTTGCTTGTTAAATCACTTTTATAGTGTTTACTAAAACTTAGAAGAATGAAATAAAACATGACTGCTGCTGCTAAAATTTACTCATCAGTTTGTTAAATGGTGTGTTCATGGGGTTATTCAACACATATTTCTTGATGTTAGGATGAGGTGTGTGTGTGAAAACAGGTAGCAGCAATCTGCAATAACACAGCTTTGAAATGTTTGTTTTTATCGATATTTGCCTTTACCCAACATTCCTATGCTTTATTACAACTCTAAAATGATTGTGAATATTTATTTTTTTGATAATTACATCAATTCTATTTCCGCAAATAAATTTTTCTTTTCTATTACATTAATCCTGAAATTTTCACTTGAGCTTTTACAGTAAATACAAAAATTCAATTATTTAACAGTTTTTACAAACAATATCAAAAACCTTGCTGAAGACCTTGACAAAAGTAAGAAACTTTCAGGAAAATAATTATACATACCAACTGCAACATGTCCTTCCAAGAATAATCTGTAGATCTGATGTGGTGATTATATAGAAGTCTCTTCAAAGCAACACTTATCAATTATACTTGTGTGTATATAATGTGTGTGTTTGGTTGAAGATCACTTTGATTAAAATTTTCTTTATTTAATTTCTTTTTGTTTCCATTTTTCTGGCTTCCAGGGAGAATTTGAACATAAATTGCTCCATGCCTTTTAAGCCAACTCATCTTTCATAAGCCATTATCACCAACTAGCACAACAACAGAAGAAAATCTGATAAAGACTTATCAATGACATAAAGACCTACACCATATAAAAAATAACTATAAATACTAGAAGCCTTAATCATAAAAAAGCAAATAATACAGCATCAATAAAATTTACACTAAATATATTTCACAATTAAATAAGAAAAAAATAACAACCACACAACATACTGGCATAAGAAGAAAAGCTGACGTGACATACATTGACATATGAAGACACAACACTTAAAAACCACCAAAAAATAAAATATATGCTTATAGATGCAATCTTATCAACTTTAAACATTATTTGATAATTGCTTATTTAAAGTCCAATTGAAGACCAATGAAATTCTTTTGTTTAATATTTTTTAATTTATTTTTTTTGGTTTGGATCATTTTTATGGTTTCTGGAGAGAAATAAATAAATAGGTATAAATGAAAAACTGCTGCCCAGAAACATCCAGTTTAAAAATACACCTACAATTTATCCTTATTATTATTTAAAACAATTAAGACATTTAACCTAATAAAATCATTACTATGTAAAAAAAAAAAAATGTTACTTATTAAATCCTTGGAAGATTGCATCTCCCCCACTAGTAATAAAAAAAAAAAACAATGTTAAATACTTGTACTGATCACACAGTCACTGACCCTCTCTTGTAGATTAACATGTCATTGATCAAAACTTAGTATAATTCATACTCATTTAACTCAACGCACCACACAAAACCACTATACAATTATTAATATTAGACAAGAACTATTATATGAAAAAATAAAATATATAAAATAATACATAGCACTAATTGTAAAGAAAGCTGCCTCTATTTACTTCAAGATACAAAAAAAAACAATCAAAATTAAACAATATTTCTCATCATAGCTGAAAGCATTTCAGAATATGTTTTAATTTTTTTTTAATTTAATATCTTTGTCCTTACATGATGTCAGTTTATGAGACCTTTAATGGAATAATATTTTAAATAATTTAAAATTTATATCCCTTACAACATATAGTTAAAAAAAAAGTTCTACACATGATGTCACATACATTTGATATATGTACATTTAAATTAAAATCATCACATACCACAAATAGCAATATGAAATTGATCAAAATCACTCTTGTAACTGATAATATTAATGTTCCTGAAACTGATCAGTGAGGATTGAAAGCATTCAAACAAAAGCATTATGGATTTTGAAGAGTTTTGCTATAAATTTGATCTGGGTGTGGAACACTTTACTTACAAACTGGAAAAATGCAATAAAAAACTGATATTGTCAGTGAATTTCTTACTATCTAAGTATATATATCTATTAAGTGAAGTAGATTTAGCAAAGATATTTTTCTCAAAATTAAAATCCCATATGCCAATTTCTCAGCACTGAAATATTAAGAGATATATACATTTATATCTACAAAGAATATATGGTTAAAACTTCTGTATGAATTTCTGGGATAAGGAGTGATCATTATTTACACTTAGACTAATGTCCTTATCATTGTTTTTATTATCTCAACAAGTGAAACATAGTGATAATTACAACAAAGATAAGGTGAATAGTCTAAATGTAAATAATGGTAAGAAATATTTTAGTTCCCAACTCTTCTTATTAAACAATATTTCCTGCATAAGAAAGTCTAAGTGAGATATTACTTAAACTGTCTTAAATACACTCTCAATAAGATTCCATATTCTAATTCAACATTAAAAAAATATCATCATTTTTGACTGGCATTTTATGGATTTCAAGGACAGATCATTCTACTGGGCAAACTTGTCATGATATTGAAAACATGGTTGTCATGATTGGCAGTGCTCACCATTGCTACTTCTTTGGCTGTTTTTGCATGGAAACAGAAGCATTCACAACTGATTTGACATTCGCAATGGGCAGGATGTTTCTGTCACTGTTTTGTTTTGAACCCCTTTGTGGAGCTTGAGATGTAGGATCACTTGTAGATGACTTTACTTCAGGCTTGGGGTATCTTACTTCGTAGAGCAGCCATCACTCTGCATTCTATTGAGACTAAGCTTTCAGTTAACTCAATTCATTCTTATTGAGCAATGACTATGCCGTCATAGTTGTCATCGCAATATATGCAGAAAGCCTCTGTATCCTGCCATTTCCTGCTTAAAAAAAAGAAAGTTTCTTTGAGCATTCCTTCAAAAGTAACACACAAACAGCAAAAATCTCAAGTTATTCTTTTGTTCAAATAATAAATTTTAAACATCTTCTTGCCATCTTAAAACTTCTAATTTAAAACTACTAATTTTAAAAGTATTAGATTTACTACCATAGAGATAAAATCATCAAGTTTGAAATTCAAATACTTCTTTTCCTGAGAGCATGAAGACTTATTAAGTAAATGATACTTATATGTTATCACTAACAAATACATTGATTACATTTTCAACTATAGTTTTTCAGTAGAAATCTGACAATTTAATAAATATATAAATTTTTGCCTTTTTTATAAATTTCTTATGAAATTCTCTCTCTCATTTTCTCACACACATACACATGTACATAAGTGAAAAAGTGAAAAATAATAAAAAGAAGTCTCTCATGCTATATTTAAATGTTTATATATTCCAAATGAATTGCTCTTAATGAAATTTTAGAAGCATATAACTGTAATGTGTGACTCATACCAGGAAATAACAAAGGTTCTAAAGAGAAGTTAATGTCAATAGTGAAATTTATTCTATGAGGTCTTGATCTATGGTGACACCAACAAGTAGCCTATTATAGGTTTAGCACCTGGTTTTGCATCAGAGGAGCAAGGTGTATCAGAGAGTTGACTTGGAAGGTAACCTCATAGCCACTAGGTGTAGAATCATGTTTCAAAGGATGTCATTAGCTGTCCCTGATATGTAAACAGTTGGTTAATACAGCTACATTTAGGACGTCTGCACATGGGACAACTTGATAATAGGCAGTTAGATAAGCACCCCACTTGATAGGGTAAAGCTAGAATATTTCCCATCTTTGCACAAAGGCCAGTATTCAAAGATAATCCCCAATACTTGCATCAATATTAATTAAGTCTATAAGTGAATAAACAGTAATGAAAGAATTAGTTTCATATTCTTATTACTCTTGCTGGGATTCCAATAACAGAAAGTTAATTGTTGTATCAACTTATTGTAAGAATTTTAAATTATCCTTTCCACTTAAATTGTTGTCTTTTCTCTTTTTGCGAAAATTCAATAAATATAATTAATACTTTTCTGTTAACCCATACCTTTCCTGTAAATATTTTTTCTGTACACAAAAGCATTATATATTTGAGGGTAAAGAAGAAAAACAACTCTTTTATTTTTGCCTTGAAAAGATTGTTTGTTTTTAGTAATTTATGAATGAAATTAGCAAACATAGACATACTGGTTTTAAATGAATGCAGGTATTCAATTTCACATTCCAAACAGGAGGATAAACTCAAGAATAAAATAGACACATGTTGTACCATGTTAACATATATGGTGATTTATTTATTAGAGGCAACACAACAGTGTGCCCTCATGACAACATTAAAAATTAAGAAACTTGGAATAGATAACTCCAACACCTTTATCTAAATAAGTAAGTGTTCATTTGACTAGAGTGGAATTTTCAACATTTGTTATACAGTATTTTAGAATCTCTTAAAACTATGAACAAAATATTGCAGTGATATGCAAATGAATATTATGATTTTCATCGTGTCATGATGTCTTATTTTTGATCCTTGTAAGTTTATGCATTTTCATATATATATATATATATATATATATATATATATATACATATACAGGAAACTATCTTTAGTACATTTAGTATCACAAAATCTCCCTCTTTTTCCTATTGTTGCACTGGAATACAAGTCTCTACTAAATTCTTCTCAAAAGATTTACAAATCATTGCAAAATAAAGCTGAACAAAAAAACAAGATGCATTGAAATTAAAAACTAAGTATGAAGCATTGCTAAATATGATCTCACTGACTCTAGGCAGCTTACATATCTTTATCTTGAATTATATTAATATTATAAAAGTAAAAAGGTTTATTCTTCATGAATATCACTATTCTGATATTTTCTTTTCATTTTTAATATAACAAAGAAAAATTTCTTTATATAAAAAGAAAAAAAAAAGTATTTTTCACATAATTAGACTTCCAACCTTAAGATAAGTTTGTAAAAATCAGATGCATTCATATCCTTGCATCAAGTACATAAATACTTTTATTCACAGTTGATATATTGATTATATTAGGGAACAGACACTACAGACTGAGGAGAAGAATTTTGCCCAATGACCAAACAATCATATTTCAACTTCTTTAAAAATCAGAATATTTATTCTTGTAAGAATTAGAAACCTTTTTGATATTTTTTTTTAGTAATAACATCGCCAACATTTGCTCTTGTGGTTAAACTGTAAATCTAGAGATTTTGATTCAACTATTTTTTTTTATAAGGACAAGATATTTATATGAATTCTTTGTAACTTCTTAACTGTAATTTCCAATTTTTTTTATATATCACTTCATTATTGATGATTTTACAAAAGGTGTGTCTTAGCTCTTGACAAGAGAAACCTTTTGTTCTTGTTTGAAACCTAATTTCCTCTCACATTTGTGAATCTGATGTAATGAATCAAAATTACAATGAAAAGAATTGGCTCAGATTTAACAACCTATAGTCTAAAGAACTGACCATTCTCTTCACTCAAGTGGCCAGACTGTCTGCAAAAAGATTAAAATCTTGTGATTTGTCAGCAAGTTTTTGCTCCCATGACTTGATAAGTTCTTATTGAATCAACAATCGGACAAAATTAAATCACTGACCTTTCTACCTGAATGTTTCTATTCTTAACATGAATAGCTTACACTGTTATGCCAAACATCATGGTCTAGGTGCTTGGTATTGTTTCAAAAACCCTGTCAGGCCAGCAAAGTGCAGTAATTTGACATGGCTTCAATTCCACAAGTGGTCAGAATTCCTCTGGAAAGATTTTTAACTGTGTTATTTCAATAACTTTCCACTGCTCTTGATATTTGCATGCAAATCAACCTCATCAGCACATTTCATAAATTCTTTGAATATTGATGCCACATCTGGTTTGGTGCTTCTGCTATATATTTAGAGATTCTTGATAAAATCAAAAGCAGATTATGCAATGTTATTGGTTCTGATATGGCATCTTTCCCACCACTGTAACAAAGCTTCTCTATGACTTTTCTATAAATCCTTTCATCGTGACTGTTTGAATGAATTTTACTCTATTGTATCTTGCATAATAGAATCTGACACAATCTTCATATATATTTATGTGTGTAATACCTATATATATATATATGTTTGAGCTAATATATTCAAGTACATATTGACTATTTGATATTTGGTTTGGTGATATACAGAAGTAAATTCTGATTTTCAAATGAAAATATATATCTCTCAAAGTTTTCTGCTTATAAAATCCTTAACAATGTCAATATATTATGTATACATCAGCAGACAGACATGTGAAGCTATCAAGAACATATAAATAATAATAGCAATAAAATCAATAAAAATAGACCTACATATTTTCATTAATTCTTTTTTAATCTTTCATGGGGTTTCTACAATCTCTGTTTTGTTCTGGCAGATGGCCAGTAGGGAATACCTAAATTGGGTCATATTATTCATTAGGAATAATGAAGCAATTATCCTAAATTGAATAAAATGGATAATATAAATTTAGACATGAGCCAATTCTACTATGGCCTTTGGAAAGCCTTTTACAGTGACATAATACACTTTGTTTGAGTATTATGAAAAGAAATATCATCATTATATCTTTTTGTCTGTTGTTAGCTTACTGGATGGAGCAGTGAAATCAAGAAGTTTTATAGTTCATTTCCTGATGGCAGAAATATATAGGACTAAGTTTTGAACATGGTATTATATGTTTGATCATTCAATCTTTTATATTAGAGAACAGCACCTGAATTAAGTATTAAATAAGTTTCCTATTTCAGTTTCTGTTTTCTCCATAACACTAAAATGTCTAAATGATGGTATATTGGATAATGTATCAGCTTTTCTGTTAGTCAACTTTTATTCTTCCACATGGAATCTTTTTTTTAAAGAGAGCCTTTCTTTTATATTCTTTTGCTTAATGGGTTTCTTTTAAGAAAATTTATTTTACTTCTGATTCCATGTTTATGATGATGTTGATGACTAGAACAAGCAAATACTATAGAAAAATAAAAGTCATAATTTTATATTACACAAAAATACTATTCACAAATGAAACAGAAAACATCACCTGAATTCTTTCTCTTTTGTTTCAGATTACAACGTGAAATAATCATGTTTTTGACATTTAAGATTTTAGTATTAAAATTTATAAGTTCAATATATTTCCAACAAATAAAGGTTTTTGATATTTTAAAACCCTTTAGAACTAAATGCTCATAATAGCTATAAAATGTTTTTGTGTTTTCTTCAGTTAGAATGTGGGGTAATGACTGCTGTCACTCTAGTTGAGTGAAGGAGGACTGTCTTAATTAAAAAGAAATATGATTTTTTATTATTTTGAAACTTTAATGAAAAGTTTTCTTTGGTTCTACTAGACAGTGATGACTTCAATGCTCTAAAAGCTTAAAACTATAAAAATCTAATTCAGATCATAGTCAAAACAACAAGATACAAATATACTCTATTCTGTTATTTAAAATGAAAGGTTTATTTCAAACACATACACACATGCATTCACACATACTTAAATATTGCAAAATGTATTTTGTTTTAACTCAAATACATAAGGTCAGTTTATTCATATTTGGCTAAACAAACAATTTCCATGAAATCAAAAATATCAGCAAACTCGTCTCCTGTTAAAACTGAAAACTGTTGTTTTTCAATCTTGTCTTCTTCTTGACAAGTTTTTTTTTTTGAGGATGTAATTTTTATTTCATGCGGGTTGAGAAACAAAGCATTTGGAAAACAAGGCAGACAATAGCATGTAGATGCCTTACTATAAATTGCACCAACTGTATCATTTCCCCTATCTCTCAGCATGATGCCTAATACCATTGTTTTGATGTTTTGTGGCGCCAGCTCACTTGGTTAATTTATCATTTTTGAAAAGGAAAAATAACATGACTGTAATATCTGCAGAAAATTGAAGTTGATCAAAAAATTTTAAAAATCAGTAACAAATTTACAAAGAATTATGCTAAAGTGTCAAAATCTTCCTTGTTTCATTTTGTTTATTCTACACACGTACTCATCATCTTATGACTTAGGTTATTATTGTGTTGACAAATTCTAAAGTAAACATACAAAGAAATCACTTTTCTTGCTCTTCAGTACTGAAGACACAAAATGTATTCATATTGCGTATCTTCATTCTTTTCTATATTTTCTGCCTATTTCATGAAATCACATTTTTTAAAGGCTGTCACACAATTCATATGCCAACGTTAGTTCTATACTATGGCAATTAAAATTAACATCATTGTGAAACTTTCAACGTTCACTTTTCAGAAATTCATGTAGAAGCATGTTCAAAATCAGCAGAAGAGTGTCATGTCAGAATTTGCATAACTCATTGGGGTTTTAAGGACACCACACATGTACATCAGCCATAATAGCAGTTGTATGTCTTCAGCAAGATACCCTGAGACCAGACCTGTTCAGTCTGGTTTTGAATGCCATTTTTTTTTTCAATGTTCTATCCCAGTTGCCACACATGGCTATATAGCTCAATCTGTCCTCCTATTAATCCATAATTGGGTAGAGAGATGGATTCTCGTGCAAAATCTATCACTGAACCTTTAGGGAAAGCTGCCAAAATAAAACCTGAAAGTTTATATACACAAGAAACTTTGTGGATGTGGGAGTAAGTGCACCACATGACACTATGAGGAGATTTTCTAATAAATCTCTGGCATTTGAAGGTATTTTTAAAAACCTACTAGTTGATGCCATAGAAGCATATTAATAGAGAAATTCGGCAAAAGTCCATGAGTCATATTAGACAAAAGTTGCCTTGAGATCAAAAGTTTCGCCAACAGCTGAAACCACGTATTTTTTCTTTCTTGTCCAATCATTAAATATCATTTTCTTTTTATGAACAATAGAAAGGTACACTGTGAGTAATAATATTTTTAATTCACATGAACTTTCTCACTTGCAAATACATGTCATTTTATGAACATTTTAAATAACAAGATGCTATATTATAACCAGTATATCTATACACATCTACATATAAACATTTTGGCATATAAACCTTTTTATACAAATAAAAGTTTAACTTTGTATTTTAGATTGATTTGACTACATTAATTGTTGTTAGAAGTTACTCTACAACTTGCAAGCTTTGACAGATTTGCAACTACTTTAACCAAATTTAAATAGATTATTTTTCACTATAATTAATGCATCTAGTATGCATGCTAGAATTATTTGAAATTTTACTATTTATTCAATAATTTATTGAAGTTCTTATTTACACTGTATAATCTAAATGAAATTAGTTGCATCATTATTTGGGCCATATATAAAAATAATTGTTATAACTTTTTCAATACAATAAGCTATTCAAAACTGATCAAGAGATAAAGTTAAGTGTAGTGTTAGTTTGTTTTGTTAATTTCTATTTCTTTTTTATGAACAAACATTAGAAATTGACTGAAGTTTGGAAAGATTTTATAAAACTTCATAAAGCTTGTTTTATTATAGTGAAGAGAGTAATTTATATGCAAATTATATGAATTACAAAAATATTCTTTTATATACCATGCCCTTTTATAATGTGGTTGATCATGGTTCTCCATAACTTTTTTCTTTTGTACAATAAGAATATATTGTCCTTTTACCATCTTTGTCCTGTTTTAATATCAATTCACTCAATTACTTACCGCCCCCATTCCTGCTTCTTTTGCTTCCAATATGTCCCGTGAGTGTTAGATTCCCCAAGACCACTTTTCTCATTATGTGTTCCAGAATTTTCAACTGTACCTTTCTGATTGAAAGTAGCTTTTTCTTTATAATTGCTATTTTAAAAACTTTTTACTCACATGTTCTGTTCATGTTATTCTCAGTATTTGTAAGACAAATTAAAAAGATGATCATGTAGAGGTTCAGATCAAATTTATCACTGATGAAATTTTGAATTTCTTTATGTTGCAGAAGAATGTACACTATATATATATATATATATATATATATATATATATATATATATATATATATAATAACTTCAATGTGTTTTTCCTCTATATTGAACTTGAAATATATTTTTTCTGGTTCATGTTATTTGGCTGTTTTACTTTTTCAAAATATATTGCCAACTGCCACCACCAAATATACATATATTGACAAAGGGGAAAAAAGTAGCCCAAAAACATTCAACATTAAAAAATATCAGATAAAATGTTATCTTTCTTTTACAAGTTTCAAGTAATATTTTTGGAGAGAAAACCATGAGCCCTCATTAGAAAAGTCTCATTTTGTATTTCTTGATGAGCAGAAAGATATAAATGTATATTCAAGTTGATTTGCCACAAGGCATCAATATATATAGCTTTATAAGGAATTGTGAGAGTAATTTAAATATGCCCATAGATTTATATCGACATTTGTTTATCGCAATGCAGTTATATATGCCAAGAGCTCAACTGAAATCCAGTAATGAGAATTGAAGATGTGCAGAGGCAAAAATACATACAGTAAACTTTTTACTTGAATTAAAATATTTGAACTGAATACTGTTCCTTATGAAAGCTTTTATACACCAAAAATGCAGATAAATCCATGAACATTCATCACATTTAATAAGATACGTGTTTGCACACATGAAATACTTTGTATACATGTATAACACATTATGTACACATGTGAGTAAGTGTTTGTAGATATATATATATGAATTTATGTATATATATATATATATATATATATATATATATATATATATATATGTGTGTGTGTGAGGAATTAGAGAATCAAATTTTGATTCTAAGGAAATAAATTATAAGTTGTTTGTTTCTTAATATAATTAATTTAAATATATATATATATATATATATATATAGGGCAAAGTAGAAATGTCTTTGTATGAAGCATTTAGGACTTTTCTGGAGCTAAGTGATAGTGATGCAACTACACATGTACACCAAGGAGAGTTGACACTGAGAATTTTAAATTTAAGTAAAAAAAAAAATTTTAAATATATGTTTTGGGTATAGTTTCACCAAATTTCATTTAGTTTCTTTTGCTTTTTATCATTTTTGTTATTAATTATTTCACATAGTGATAATAGAAGATCTACCAAGAAAGGTGAAATGTTGTAAGAAGTTGGACATAAATTTACTCTGGATGATCTACCTATTAAAGCAATTTCTATATATTTTTACCTTAGTAAATTGTTTTCTTTTTTAATAAGAGTAGGATTTTTAAATCCAAATTATGTCAGACTCATTATGGTCAGCAACTTAGTCACTGAGTATGTGATTTTGTAAAAGATCCTTTTCGTGTTCATATAATCTATCCTTTAAATTCCTTGTGGTTTCAAATATGTATTCTTTGTGTCAATTATGATAGAGGTGATAGAGTAGTCCAATGAAATCATAAAGGATGAAATGCATCACACAAAATCTTTTTCCACTTTGTCATAGATTTGCCTAAAATTGTTCTTGATGTATAAAAATTTATATATATATATATATATATATATATATATATATATATTAGGAATGGATTTTTCATTTATTAATCCAACATATTTTTCTTACATAAACATTATTTTTAGTGGATATGGGTAATTGAGTAGATGCTCTGTTTATTTATTAAACTGTATATTTATTTATTTACATCTAACACCCTGAATATTTGAGAGAAATTATCAGAGAAATATGCACTCTCTCTTGCAAAATTTGAACATGCATTCCCTGAGAGGGAATCATCATTAGATCTGATGTGCTTTGACCACTCAACTCCAGAGAATCTATGGCCAAGCAAAGCCCAAAGAGTGGGATAAAGAAATGCATACATACATATTTTTTTCCACTTCAGGTATGGCAATAATATCACTAAGATACATGGGGTTACTGGGAGTGAAAGAGAATGGAAAGACTTTAGTGAGGAGAAAGGACAATAAAAAGCCAGAATATGACAATTGGTGTTGCATTTAAATTTTTCAAGATCATGGGTGGCAGAGAAGCAAGAAACCATGAAAAAGTTCCACAGGCACAAAGTGCAACAGAAGAAACTATTAGAATAGAAATTATGATTACATTAATGCAGTTGAGGTAGCAAAGAGAAGTGGTCATTAGAACAATTGCTATGAAAATATTTATATAAAAGATAGATGGAAGCTACATCATGGTGGTGAGAAAGTGACTGAAGTCATGATGCCAGATCAGGACCAATAAACATTACAGACCTTTCTTTTGATATATATATATATATATATATATATATATATATATATATATTTAAATAAATTTTTGGAGGTACAGAACCATAATATTGCAAGGAATAGATACAAATTATTTCCTAAAGGCATTATGAAAAATAAAAAAATAAGAGATGAAAACACTTACAGAACAGACCAACCAGTTTCGTTCCCAAGCTCATCAGGGTCGACTGGGAACAATTTAACAATTATTGCAATATATATTTTGTCTCACACAAACACCCTACATACAATTAAAACATTAAAAAATGAAATGATTAATTGTATGAGGGAAAAAAAAAATTCAAACCACACGAATTTGCACAGCACAAAGGAGAAAAAATAAAATTGGGGAGTGTGAGGGGAACATATGATACACACTAGAGTCTAATAACGTGAAGCCCAAGGAGACAGTCTTTTTGCTTGCAAAGAGATGGCTCCCTGGACTGAATATACAGAGACTCAAGTGCCCACAAATGAAATGGAGAGTGCGAACTGGACAGTACAGTAAACCAATTCGGACTGAAATCCTTCACACAATCCCTGAAATTTATCAAATGTTCAGTGATCGCTGGCCCGGAAGTATTAACCAACTGGCTTTTACAGGCATCCGGATTAAGAACTCACAATGGGACATGCTGTCTGATCCTACAATCTAAACGTTGGGAAGTCCTTCCTATGTAGTTGCTACTGCAACCACATTTAAAAGAATAAATCACGGAAGAAACATGATGGGGAGGAAGAGGATACTTACGCGTAGAGAAAAAGGCAGAACGAGTCGCAAAATGAATCCTTAGTTGAGCCAAAAAATAGCACAGATGGACAGCAGACAAGACCCGCCTAGCCACAAGCTTGCCCCGCAAACCAATAAAAGGAAGCCGCAAGTAAATAGGACATTTCTGAACTAAATATTGTTTTTCCTTTCGAAAATGAATAATCTTATCACGCATACACTATCAAGAGTATCACTAGGATATCCATTTTTTAATAGAGTGCAGCAGATAAAATCCAATTCATCATCCAAATATTGTTGACTGCAAATCATCAAGGCCCTATGAGTTAAGGTCTTGATGAGATTGATTTTACACTTTCTGGGACAAAATGAGTCCCAACGCGTATACAAACCAGGAAACGTTGGTTTGTGAAACACCGAAGTAAGAAATTGAGAAGGATGCACAAGGACATCAAGAAAAGCGAGACAAGAATTACACTCCTTTTCGATGGTAAATTTCAAAGATGGATGAAGTTGGTTCATAACTGTGAGAAAGGAATCGTCTTCCACTTCACTATTAAAAAGACAAAATGTATCGTCCACATACCTACAGTACATAGACGGTGCATTGTCATAAGTGAAGAGGGACGACACATAAAAGCCCACAAAAATGTTGGCTAAAGTGGGACCCAAAGGGGAGCCCATTGCAACCCCATCAATCTGTCTGTATATAAAATTGTTAAAGCTAAACTCTACAGACATAGTGGCGAATTGCATAAGCTCAACAAACACATTTTCTGGAATATCCGGTGGTGACAGACCACTTCGATATAACATGTTACAACAAATATCAATAGTTTCCATTACTGGAACACAAGTAAACAGACAACATATGTCAAAGGAACACAAATTTATTTTTAGAAGGAGTATCACGAATAACCTGAACAAATGAAAAAGAATCCTTAATAGTATACAAGCTAAAATGTTCAACAACAGGTTTAAGAAGCTCTGAAAGAAAACTCGCAACCTTATGTTGAGACGAGCCTGACATGGACAGGATGGGTCGAAGGGGTACATCATCCTTATGAGTCTTCGGAAGACCATACAGACGAGGGCGAATAGACCTAACAGGTTTAATATCATCAGTGACATATATATATATATATATATATATATATATATATATATATATATATCATCAGTGATATATATATATATATATGTATGTATGTATGTATGTACACACCATGTTTAACAGCAAAATTGTCCAAATCTTCTAAAAGCAAAATTATCCATTTGTTAGATTAAGCTTTGAACCATTGTATCTTAGAAATGATTAAAGATATCTTACTGAAATTCTCCAAGGTTTTGATAACACTATTGGACTCTACTTTGAGCAATAAGAATGTATAATTTCTCTCCAAGCTTAATGTAAGAATCATGATGAAATCGATCATAAACGAAAATGACATGTTCTTCATTCATTCATTAATTAATCATAGCTAAAGATTGGAAGCTCATGAAGGACTGAAATAAAGTTCAATATATATATATATATATATATATATATATATATATATTATCCCAGAATCATTTTTCAACTTATTCAAGATGATCTTCATCCTCTCTAACCTTCTTTCTGTCCTGGAGTAACAAGGTGCCTCACATGTTTCACATACGATTTCATTTTCAATCTGTTGTCACTGCTCTTTGGACTGTCATAGCTGAAACCTCTCTCTCATGTGCCAAATGTTTTATAGATTGAGTTGGATCTTTTCTAATTGATCACTTAGACTCTAAGTTGAAATGATGATCCCTCTTCCTATTGTGACATCTTGATGGTTCTTGAAGGGACTTTGAAGATAGAAGCCAGAGTATGAATTTTGGTAACATTACTGAAGGCCTGAATGATATTTCTCCTCTCACTATTGCTCAGTTGGGAAAACAGTGGGTCTGACGCAAAACAATCTTAATGTGTTCTGTTTCTAACTCAAAGGGTTTTTCAGTGATTTTTATAACAAATGGTGTCAAGATGACTAAATCTAAAAAAAAAGAAACTCAATTAGTTTAGTGGTTTTTCAGATATTAAACATTTTGTGGGGTGGGCAATTATTCTGATACAATTTGGACAATATTGCTGTTTTGACTTGCATATATATTGTTTGCTTAGTATTATTTTACGCTGTTCTTTTTCTTTCTTTTCTTATTGTTTATTGAGAACATTGCCAATTCTGTTTGTTGACCATTTTACCATTTACACTTAGAATCATGACCAATTACTCTATAGTTTTCAACTATAAGACACCATTTTTCTCCTTTTTTACAACAGGAAAATGTCTGCAAAGTATATTTTCAGGACAGCTAAATATGCACATTACTGTTAAAGCAACTAAAACACATTTACCTCCCACCTGTGTTTGTAATACTGACCTTAGACACTAATGAGTTACTTGTCTTTAACTAAGAAGACAAGAGATTTGCATCTGGGAAACATATGACATTTTAATAAAATCTCATATGGATTCAAATCATGGCTAAACTTCACAGAAAATATTACAGTGTTCATATCCACTACTTGGTCTCTGTAAATGTTTAGTAAGTACCAATGAAGGTTAGTGGGTACAATTTTTTCAATGTGGAGCAATTCAATAACATGATGACTGCTTCCTATACACTTTCTTGTTAGATGAGATTTTGCTAGAACTGAGATTAACTCAGAAAAAAGAATATCTGGTAACTTTTAAACATAAAAAAAAAAAATATATTGATTAAATTAAAACATGAGAGACTGGTAACATGATCTGATTATTATGTAGTATATAGTATAATGTTACAAAACAATTCAATGAAAGAACAGTTAACTAATTAGTTTAAATTTTTCAGATGAAGTATTTTCATTATCATTATTAATTTGTATTATGACCAGCACACAAAAGAACAAGGATGAAAATTTCAACAGCATGTATTGATTAATTTTCAAGATAGACACATAATGTTCTATGCCAGCCTATGTAAATTTGTAAAAAGGTAACAAAATTGTTGATGTGTGCTTCTTCAGTTGCCATTGGTAAGAGAAGTGATTAGGTGTAAGGGCATTGTTGGTAGAACCAGGATTTGATGGATTTGTTGGGTTGGTTGACTGACGTGGTGATGACGAGAGAAACCTGGAGTGGATTAGTGAAACTGTATGGTAGCATGAGTGGGGTGTCATTGGTAGGATTGATCCATCTATCTTCATGGTTGAAATCGATGTGGTGTGTGGATGGGCTGGTGATCCTTTCATGGAGTCAAGGTATTGAGCTGAACTGCCTGTTGTTGGCAGGGCATACTGTTTTTATATCTTCATTTAGCAGGTGCTGACTACCAGGCTCATCCTTTTTATCTGTGTGTGTGGGGGGGACATTCATGATTAGCTATTGTAGTTTAGATTTTTGTGGGGATTTGTTTTATGGCCTAGACGTGATGCGCAGAAGACATTTTTTTTATTTTGGATTTTGCTTTCTTATCCCTCATGTCTGCCAGACATGTCTAATGAAATGTATTTTGTGAATCAGAAAGAGATCTTGATTAAAGTAGTATAACATTTTCTGGTTTTAGTTCATCTTATGATTGTTTCTTTTCCTCACAATAATCTGAGCCAATCTGTCAGAGTCTGACATCAGTAATAATAAAGTAACTTCTGACTAAATTCTCACTCTACTACACCTGAGCAACTTGACTTTCATAAACATTGCTTTAAATGCTTTGTCCAGAGAAACCTTGGTAATTAAGTGAAACTTAAATCATTCTGCCTCTCCTTGTTTGTGTACTTTTAGAATTTAATTATTTTGATTATATCAGCATTTGCTTCTTTGTATCAATCCAGGCACTATTTGATTTGTTAAGTACTGAATGAAGGAGTTGAACCAGATGCTGTTATTTGTAAGGACATAATGAACTAGGTCATGAGTGCCTCAGAGAGGCACTAAGTGTGAGCCAGAATTTGTTTTTTCAGAAAGAAGGAGGTTAGAAACAAATGTATTGTTAATGCCTAAAACATTTCTGGTTTCTTTAGCTATATGGTGCCATATGAAAGATAAGGAACTAATATTTGAAGTTATTACTGAATAGTCTACTTTGTTTTCCTTTTTATATTGACAGAAAGAACAGAATTTGTTCCTCACTTCTGTTAGGGTATTGAATGGATGTTTTTCAATCTATCTTTTTATAAAACAGTATACAAATTTATACTGATATCATAGTCTTCTTTCTTGTCCATTTCTTTTTCAGTTTAAATATATTTATTTTTTTAATTCATATTGCAGTTAATTGTTGCAGATAATTTCTTCCTGGCATGTTTAGGCCTCAGATTAATTCTTTTTTTTTTTGAGAGAGAGAATACAAAAGTCAAGAGAGAAAACCATGAAAATGAACATGCTCCAGGGGTGGGAGTACACATTACACATGTGCAACTATATCTAAAATCCATAGATAAAAAGCTGTAAAAGATGCTAGGGAGAGAAATGCACACCTTTTTATGGGCTTAAGGAGTGCCCCACTAAAGATGGTTTATTGGCAAAGTCAAGTGGGATCACACAGTTTACTATTACACTACTGAATTCAAGATTAAATGAACTTTGTATGTTATTAAATTTTCCATTTTTATCTGTTAGTTTTAATAGGTTTCTATCTTTACAAATATAAATCAGGGTTTTAAATGATATTGTATGCATGACATTGTGTTTTCCTATTTCAAGTTTCTCAATATATAACACTAAAAGATATATGCCTTTAATTTTTATGTATATGTTTGCTGTCACATCTTTTTTGAGTATACTCCTTAGAATTGACATGTGAATGGTTCATGATATGAACAGAATTCCACTGATACCTACTTGAATAGACACAAGAGGAATGCATTGTCTTTCTATCTTCACACACATTATATATAATAAATAAAAAATCCAATAATATTTTAAATAAAAGTAAAAACAATATGTATCAAATAAACATGACTATATACATCATAAAATTGTAATTCATCCATATATTTTATTCAAATGAGTAACTACTGATCTACAATATAGTGATTTACTAAGTATAGCACAAGGCAAAAAGAATGAATTACCCAATAAGGATCAAGCTCACTACTCAGTCATAGACAAGCTTGCTAACCATTGCCCTAATTACCTACCTACAATATAAACGGTAATTATACTTACATCGGTCATGTTTTTATTCCTCAGCAGTAAATGTAACCAAAAATCAACTGCAACATTTTAAAAAATATTATTCATAAAAATAAATAAGTGAACTGCATAAGTTCAAATAATTGATAAAACATGGAAGTGATTAATGAGATGTAGAGTATATTATACAGAGTGCGATGGGTAAATTGTCACCATTTAATATTTTCATTAATTGCATGTTGCTTATTGTTATACTCAGGACTAAAATTGTCAGGTGTAATCAATAAGAAAAATAAAAGAACCTATTTACTCAAGGAAACCTAACAGACGACATTCTTGATAATGTGGGAATTGCAGTCAGGTTCATTTATACGGGGTGCGATGGGTAAATTGTCGCACACATTATAATTTTATTTTTGCGCATGTGCATTGTTTGTTTTTGATTTTATCAACTGCACAGTATAGTAGGGTCAGTTGGGCATCTGTGTGAAAAAGAGCACCATGATGCAATTCACTCTGCCAGAAATTTGGAAATGGCATGCTGTACTGCTTGGAATTTCTGCTGGAATCTCCAATATGAACATTTCAGTGTTTGGGTGTCAATCTGAGGACAGTGCAGAGGATTCAGAAAGAGTTGGATGAGTCTAATGGTGATTACAAAGGTGATTGAAGTAATCACTAGTGATTGCAATGTTATGCTTCCATTCATCTTCCTGCAGAGCATCAGACTCAACATGGAAGCCTACATCAAGTGCCTTGAGGAGGTAGTGCTGCCCTGGGTCAAGAGGGTGGCTGCTGGAGGAGTCTATGTCCGGTAACAGGGCACTGGACCATGCCACACAAGCCAGAGAACCCAGTCATGGCTGTCAGACAATTTCTGCAACCACATTATGCCTTACATCTGGCCTCCTAACTCCGCCAGACTGCAACACGCTAGATTATTATGTGTAGGACACAGTTGAGCAAGAGACCAACAAAACTCCTTATAACACCAAAGATGAACTGAAGGCAAGGATTATGGTAGCATTCACTAACTTAAACAAAGAGACTGTCCAGAAGAGTTGCAGGAGTTTCCAAAGTCGTCTGGAGGCTGTGGTTGAAGCCAAAGGCAATTTTATTGAATAAATTTACTCTTTAGTATTTCAAGATATTTTGGTAAATATATCTGTTAAAATGAGAAGTCAGTGTTATTTTCATTTTTGCAAAGTTTCGATGGCAATTTATCTTTTGCACCGTATATATATATATATATATATATATATATATATATATATATATATATATATATATTCCTAACTGGTAGCACAATAACATCTGAACATATATGCACATATATAGAAACTCTGTAAATATGGACTGCTCCACTATTATGATTATATATATCAAAATTTGAATTATGTAATGGTTAGAGTTAATTTATTTAATGATAGAGTTGTACTACTAGTATGAAAAAATGTATACTTATTATTTATAGCTCTGTTATTTTACATTGAGCACTATTTTATTAATACCAGCACTCAATGTGCAATATTATTCATATATATATATCTATATATATATATATATATATATATATATATATATATATATGAAGTGGGATTTCCTTCATATTTTACCAGTCCAGTGGTAGTCTTTTATCTTGCATACTGAGAGCTGAGCTACCATTACTACTTGGGCATTTCTATAGTCTATGCCTTAGCTATTAGGTTGGTGCAAAAATAATGACGTAATAACGTCAAAAAACGACATTATTACGTCATTATTTTTGCACCAACCTAATAATTAGGCAGTCATTAACATATCATTATATATATATATATATATATATATAGGGAAGAGGTTATAATTGTTCCAATGATAGAAAAGTGTATATTTTAAAAAGTTTGAGGCTTATCTTTTTAATATATACACACAAATGTCCTGTTATGATGGTTAGTCTATGAGTTAAGAAAATGGGTTTATTAATGTAATGGTAATATTAGTCATCTCCCTACAAAGAAACATTTGGTATTCATTCTCTGAGTATCCAGTATTGCTGAAAAGGAAAGTGAATATAGAATAGGCTGTACCAGTGGTTATTTTGCTCAACACCACAAATTGCTACCAAACAAAAATATCAAGCTGAAAACTCATGCCTTGCCAGATCAAAACTTTCATATAAATGTGACGCATGGTATCAAACCTATTCACAAATATCTAAACTGTCAGCTGCATGCAACTTCTTTCTAATATCAATAGTTTAAAAAAATGGCTTTGAGCAAGTGAAGCCTGGACTGTGCACTGCATGAATGCAACCCTATGCTGAATTTGGCATAACCTTAAAGATATCTACATTGATCCAATCATCCATATACTCATAAAAATAGGTTTTATTAAAAAAACATAGAAAAGTTTTGTTTTGATAATGTTTTAGTGATTTTCATTTCTTTTTTTTTCATACAAGTTAATGAATGAGAAAAGATTTCAAGGCTTTAGAGAATTTCAAACACACAGGACATACTGAATGGTAGAGGGAAACAGTAACTGTGTAACTGGATAGATGGCAGAGTCAGGAGGCAAATGACCAAAATCAGTCATTTGCGCATAGGCTCCGAGTGGCACATTTGGCAGCATTTTAGAAATATTTGAAATATTATGTAAAGTATTAATTGATCACTGACAGCAATCTCCTCACATTTTTGAGGGATTTTATTTATGAGCCAGCACCTGGTTAAAGGAATCAATACAGACTATACACAAAGGAAAAATCAGTTGGAGTATGAATTCTGTGTTGTCAAATCAAATGGATTACTGATCAACTAAAACAACATTTCCCACTTTTCTGATGTATATTCTACAATGAAACCAAAGTAAAACTTTTCCCATTTCATGGGGTTTTATTTTAAACACACTTCAATATGTGTCTTTGAACCTTTCCATTTTTTATGGACTTTATTAAAAATGTGTGTATGCAAACTTTCCCCTTTCAAAGGGTTTTATCAAAGTCACCTAAATTTGTGTATGTGAACTTTCCCCTTTGAAAGGTTTATATAAAAACACTTCAAATGTTTATATGTGAACTTAACTTTCTTTTCAAGAGTCTTATTATATTTATCACATGATGTAGAAATATCCCAATAAATTTGTTATTCTGTTGTTAAATAAATCTTTATCTTCAGTTTCATTTAAATTTCATTTGTTTTGCTTCATTATTGCATTGTTACGTCAGTTTCTATGTATTTGTTTTATTCTGGACAGCACCCGGAAAAATTAGTAATCATTGTTATTACCTTAAATGAGTCAGCACCAACAACATAACACCTTCTCCACCCCCATAAGTCAATAATCTCTCAGCAAGTATCACTCAGCACGCCTCCCCCAACAGCAAAACAGAGCATAGGAGGGATAGTAAAATGTTAAACTTTGCTAAGAGCTACAAAGGCTAGAAGGTTTTGAAAAGTTAACATTGCCCATATCCTGAAGAACTTGACATATAGAAGAATAAGAAAAGATGTTGGGTTCCATATTGTGAAAATTAAATGTACTTATATTTTTAAGCTCTTTCAAACATCATTGGATGTTTTTTTAAGAATGGAATATGTTATTATTTTGAAATTAAAGTAAACTTGCATGTATTGTTTTTTCCATCATGGTGTTTGATTTTAGAATGTGAAACACTCAAGCACAAATAACATAACACCACAATTAGCTTGACATTTTTTGAAAGCTGCCTGTAAATGATGCTGACAGCATGTCAAAACATGATTTGAAATTAGAGTGTTACAAACTATGTAGGAATGAAAATGCATTAAAACTTTCTTGAATTTCAAAAGCATGCCAGATCTGTTCCTGAAAATAACCTGTGAGGGTTGAAAGTGCTCAAATATATTGCATCTATTATCTTGTATGAAGCAAGAGAAAAGAAAAATTATTAAAACAAATGTTGTCTGTGGTTTTTAATAAAATTGTCTTAAATGAAATACTCCTGTGAAAATATACATTATACAAATAAATGGATATGTAGCAGAGAGTGTGTCTGCAAATATTATCTGAGTTTATACCTGAAGACATCATCACTATAGCAGAAGGACTAAGGAGAAGCATTTTCATTGCAACGATGAATCTATTTAGTGATCTATTCTGCTTCAGGCGCACTTTATGTGTAATCATCAATTCATTTGCTAGGAAAAATTGCTAGCAATTTCAAAGGATCACTTGAAATTCATACAATTTCTAGACAAGCCACAAGACTGACAACAAACATTATATTTCCATTCATTCTTTTATATGGTAGTTGTTAGTTGGGATGGCTTGAAAAATTTTTTTAATTTTTTCCCTTTTTTGGTTTTAAAAAAATTGGATATCCATCACATTTACAGAAATAAAATAGACAAATTTTTTCATGATTTGATAAGATGATGCATATTTAATCATTATCTGTTTTAAATTTATCATTGAATCAAATCAGTAAAGGTAGATGATTAGTCGTACAGAGATTATAAATATATGACATCGTTTAGTATTGTAAAACGAATTAGTCAGAAAAACATTTAAAGTAACTTTAAGAATATTGATGAGTTTATGTGTGTTTGTATATAACATATGTATATATATATATATATATATATATATATATGAAAAGTATGTGTATATAAATATAAACATAAATATATAAATATATATATATATATATATATATATATATATATATATATATATATGTAATATATTATATATATTATTATTTATATATTATATGCACAGTACTAATTAGAAAGTGCTCAATATCAGAGAAAGAGCTAACATATTTGGTTGGATTGATGTGAGTTTGTGACCCTGGGTTTCACGCTTTTGCGATTGTCAGACGATTGCAAAAGCGTGAAACCCAGGGTCATGAACTCACATCAATCCAACCAAATATATATATATATATATATATATATATATATATATATATATATATATTTGTGTGTCTGTAAAATGAATGTATATTTATATAATGTATTTGCATTTAAGCAAATTAAATGTAAATTCTAAACTCAAACCAATCACTGAATGATTTAATTATGAACCTTAAGCTTAAAAACCATCCTATAATGATCTAGATATTCAATGACCATCAAATAATCATTCCCCCCATCTATAACTGGCCCTATTCAGCAGCCATTAGAATAATACAATATACTGGAAAACAGTCTTTTAATACATATATAAATAGTTAAATGATTCTCTTACCTACATGGCCTGATGATTACATTTAAGCATGAAACACTGTCTTCATCCAGTAATAATACCTATGTCACCACTGTTTATATTTATTATTTATATATGCTCTGCTCTTTGTACTGAACATGTCTTCTAAAATATATAACATACCTCAAAAACTCTCTTTTAAAATTCAAATATGTGTGTGTGAGTGTGTGTGTCATATGTTGGCTAATCTACCTAGTACAATAAACATGCTTTCTTGCAAATAGATTTATTTATCTTCATAATACTGCCTCTCTATTTGCTCCATAGTTTGTGTTTTGTGTACCAAGAAAAGACATTCACAACATTTCTGCTAATCACTTATACACAAGCTGAATATCCACAAATTTACAGCTTGCTTGAGTTGAATAAGTTTCCTATTTTTTCATTTCTTCTTTATCACTCTCCCAATTTACATCTTTTATTGGAGAAAGCAATAAAAAAGCTAACCAAGAAATAAATTAAAAATAAAACCCACAAAAATCTATCCATTGCAGCAAATTATTAGATTTGTTCTTTTTTTTTTCTTCATTTTTTTCCATTGGTATGCATCTTTCAGTCAATGCTGACTGCAGTAGCCATCTGTATGGATCTGCCATTTCTTTCATTACTGATTTATCTATTATCTATTTATTTATGATTAAGGATGTCTTTTGTTTGACAACTATTTCTTCAATTCCCTTGCCATTTTTCCTTTTAAACTAAAGACTAAAAGAACTTCACATTTTTAATTATGTATGTTTGTTATAGTCTCTTTATGCTTGGTTACTCATATTGATTTTTTACAACAGACTTAAAAAATAGCCATCTACTGAGATTCATCTTAGTTAAGGGGAGATAACCAAACAACTGCAACAAAGGTTATTTAATAAATCCACTCAAACCAGGCTGAAAAAAACAATGAACTGTTAAATTAGATTTTCTTAGGAAATAGATAAATACCAAGACATTGAAATAAAGGATACAGACTCTAAGTTCCATAATCTGATAAGAAGTTAATTATAATACACTATAGTAATTATTTTAAACCTTTTTTACACATACATATATAAATATTATCTACATAAGATATGAAGCATAAATATGGCAAACAAGGTCATGGCTAGCTTAGATATCAAATCACTATACACAAATATACCCATCACAAAATGCCTCAACATATTGAGAAACCACCTCGAAAAATTCAAAGAAAAGCTTCCGCTATACTAATAATAGAAACATATGATCTTAAAAGAAGTATATCAATAAATTTAGTTTGGTATAGAATTTAAATTCAGTGTATGGCCACTTATATAAGAAAGTTAATTTAACTTATAAAACACACACACACATATATAGTGTATATATACTGTAATAAAAATCTTGGAAAATAGAAAGGATTGACAAAATATTTCTATACATTCTCTATAAATTCATAATGAAATCTATTATACAAACTAAATTATTGAATATAGCATAAAATCTTAAGTTTGAGTGTAATAAATAGAAAATAATATAAAATTGTGCTAGCTCTGTATGAATAAATAAATTTTAAATGATTTATTAGTAGTTATTTTGTATATCAGTTCATTCAAACTAATATCCCCATTTTTATTAATTTTTAATTAATATATCTTTCATTTTATTTCTTTTGTTTTCGTTTTTTGTCTCAGACCTACATTCTACAATCATAAAACAACACCAGAAATAAACTTAATGAAAGAGTCTAGTAAGAAATTAATAATTACTGACAATATTTTATCAAAGAAATTTGAATAAAATTAATCTTTTTTGTTTGTTATTTTCAGTTACTATTTTATGAACATTATTTGTAATTTTATGAGCTATTTTATGAACATTTAAGTAAATATATTGGATGCCTACTGAAGTGCAAAGTGAACATGTTTTTTTCTAATTTGTACATCTGAAGTAATCTTAGTTCTTATTGGTCACCTTACTATTATAGCTTTCAGTTAAATGAAGCTAAGCTTAATAAATAATCTTATATAAATATGTATACGTTTTTATAAAGTTGTGTTTATGTCTGAGATTTTGCAGTATGCTTCTATATATTCTAGTGCTTATTAATATATTTTTATGTGTTCATGTATTTAGATATAAATATTAATTTTATTGAAGTAGGATAAATATTACATAGACTAACATGGCAAACAAGGGAAGAAAAGCCTAACCTACTTTCAAAAATCTGTAAAAATTAACAAATATTAGAGTTTTATTCTTTTTTTTTCTTTTTTTTGAAGGGCGTCATGTTTAAGTTGAGAATTTTTCAGTAGTCTCTCAGAAAATCAGTTACATTTATCAGAAAGGTTTTCAGTCGATTGGAAACTTCTACTCCATTGTTGACAATAACACACACACACACATATATGAGGTGTGTTCAAAAGGTATCCAACTTTATTTTTCCCACCAGAACAAAGACTGCATGGTAAAAAAAAAATTGGGGTGGGAGATGATACCACCCTTGCGCATGAATAAAATTTTTTACATCATTCGTCAGTTCCCAGCTGTTATACCCAGAGTACAGATGTGTAGTTTTAACAGGAAAAAATAAAAATACTTTTTGAACACACCTTGTACACATATATAATATAATATTATATGAAACTTAATAAACCATGCAAAAGCAAACTCTTCAACAAGAAAGATTTTCTATACTGAATTAAAAAATATTAAAAAAATCCTCATTAATAATGACTTTCCTAATTACATTGTTGATGAACAAATTAGGCAAGCTATTGGAAATATTAACATAAATAAAAATGAACATAATACATTTTCAAATGACTCTAAACATATCAAACTTCTATACTGTAATCAAAAGCATTCTAACTATAAGCAATAGGAAAAAATTCTAAAAAGACTCATATATACTAATATATCCCATACTGATCCAAGTAAAAAAATAAAATTAATTATATAATATACTAAATTTAATACAGCCAACTTAGTCATCCATAACAATTCTTCTCCATCAACTATCATCTTAAAAATGACCGACATTGTATATCAATTTAAATGTCCTTTGGAAGATTGCATCTGTTAAAAATGTTAATGTTGGTTTTACAACAACAACGATGATGAGAAGGCTTACATTTCACTTGAACAATCATAGTTCAATCTCAGAATATTTAAAGGAACAAACATGTCCACATTCATAGTTTAGACAGATATTAGTCAAAAATAAATCAGTGCTCTATCATGATAATAATAAGGAAAAACTTTCTGGAAGCCTTTTATATGAGAATTGCAGCCAAAAATAAATAACGTCAACTACATATATAGCAACAAAGTTCTTAAATGTTTTAAAAAAAAAAATCATAATTTTAACTGTGTTATTTTACATTGAGCACTTTTATTACCACCAGCACTCATTGTGCAATATTTTATACTTATATTCATATATATATATATATATATATATATATATATATATATATATATATATTGGTGCTATCCAAAAGTGTATATATATATATATATATATATATATATATATATATATATATATATATATATATATATGTACAGTAGAATGCCTGACAACCAGACTAAGAAAACCTACCAGATATGAGGAATTCATTACAAAGTCCGGATATGAGGGGGTTATATTTAGGTTAAAATAAAAGAACTGAAATCAGGTTTAACATTTATTTTTTATAGTAAACAAGATAATGGTGAGTGAAATATAACAAAATTGATTTTAAGGAAAAAGAAATAAATTATGCAATGTTAATGAAAATTCATTAAGTATGACAAGTATACAAACCAAATAAAATGTAACGAGGATTTTTTTAATTTCCCTGTCGCATGATAATTCTTTCTCTTCTAAATGTCATTCTCAACTTTTTCCACATTTCACTTTGCTTTTGTTCTTGAAATTGTTTAAACAAAAGACACTTTTTAATTTTGCATGCATTATTGCAATCATCATAGCTGAATTCTGGCTTTCTTTCCATAAAACTGACAACCTTTTCAATAGCTTTTTCAATTTCAGTCCAGGTTTCATCACAATCATGTTTTTTATTTCCTTGTTCATTGTGACATTGTGAACACTGGAGAATAGTTTCTTTGGAAGATTTTATATTATACAACGTTGACTTTTCTATGTTGAACTAAACTATTAGTTACAATGAACTTTCACCAGCGTCTAGTCAGTTTAAAATTTCCACTTTTTGTGATAACTCCAAAGTTGTTATTTTACTCTTATTCCCATCATCTTTTGCACCAATATAAGCCATTAGAGTAAAATAAGCATAAGCAATTATCCAAAGTAAATTTCCTGAAAAACAGAAATTTCAAATCAGTTACATATCACCCAAATAGTTCAAATATTCATATCAAAATCATGGTCGGGTATGTGGGATTCTGGATATGAGGTACTCCATATATAAGGGATTCTACTATATATATATATATATATATATATATATATATATATATATATATATATATATATATATATATATATAGTAGAATCCCTCATATATATATATATATATATATATATATATATGATTTTTGTTATTTCTTTAAATTAATTCATGCATATTCACGTATGTATGTATGTATATGCCTTCATATATCCATGTCAAAGTGATTGCATTCTTCTATCTCTTGGAACCATCCATTACTTGTCAGCCATAATTCCGAACCATTCCCCAAAAATGTCTTTCATCTGATTTACTCCTTTCTTTAATGGAACATTCCAATAGCATTGCTTCCCAGCCATCTTGCCAGAGATTTTTGTTCCTTGTGTGCCAACATCAATTCTCTCTGCTTTGTTTCTCAAAACTTGGAGCCATAACTACCCATGCAATGCTATCTGTCTGACCAGTGAAATATTATTCAGTTTTCCCCAATTCCTCTGATAACAATCAACATATATCAAGTTGTATGGAGTATTATCAGTGTTGTGTTTAAAAATGCCTTTTGATATTACCTCTGTGAAATCAACTACAATCTACTATCAACTTATTTTGATATAATGACTGTCACTCACTGAGTAGTAATTTGAGTTGAAAGTTTTATTTTAAAAATGTGCTATAATTTTATTGTTCTCATTATTTGCACTATTTTGGACAAAACTGTGAGCATAACGGTTAAACAAAGGAGGAATAAAAATCTATATCATCAAAGAAGAACTGATTCTCTGTCCATCACACTTTGTCTGTGTGTGACTTTGCATGCATGCATATATGTATGTAATGTATATGCATATAATTGTGCTGAGCATGTGTTTCTGACATTTAATGTACACACAAACAAATGCACTCACATATACACACACAATTTGAATGAGTTTGACATGAAATATTAGAATACTATATTTCCCCCACTCCCACCACACTCAGTTTGGATAATCTTTGCTTTGGGCTGAAATAAAGTTAGATACAAGAAAAAAGAACTATTACTTTTTTAAACCCTACAAAATCAGATTTCATTGGACATTTCAGAAATTATTTGATAATGGATTTATTTCATAAAACATTTCTTTTAAATTTTGTAGAAATATTTTTAGGTTTATCATTGAATTAAAATATACATGAGTACACACAATTTGAATGAAATTAAAATGGACATCTGTGTCACAAGGGCTAATTACCTTTTATGTCTGACAACAAACCCTAAGTAACAGGAAAAGAGTATGCCAGCTATTTGAAGTCATTTTTATGACTCCTCCTGTATTTAAACTGATTATGTTTTCTAATAAATGTCATATTTGAAATGGATAAACAATTTACATTTGAGATTTGATTACCTTACCATCAGTAAAATGACAAGTGCCAAACTAGAAAATTATTACCTGAATAATTATGCAAAAGCCAACACTTACAAGTAATAGTCACATGTAAAAGTAATTTTGATATTCATTTAAATGTTAATGTATATGCATAGATTCAGAGGTATAGATTAAAGTACATTTCACGTGCAATTACTTTCTGACACTAATTCATTGGATTAAGACAATCCTTTATTTGCCAAAATAAATATATGTGTGTATATAAGTGTAAAAATAAATCAATATTGATGTAGTTACATCAATAAATCCACAGCCTTATGATGAAAGACATCATATATTCCCCACAATGAATATATATTCAACATCATCTACTTTTTGTCAATGCACTTAATCCAATATTATGCTATTAATCACATAGATAAAACATCATAAAGTGAAAATTTCTAATAAAAATTCTACTAATAATTATTGATCTACATAGCTCACAATATTTTATATCCAAAAAACCTTTCATAAAATGAAATATGGATTGCAAACCTGCCAAGTTTCTGAATTCCTTTGTGGAGAGAATCCCTCATTTATGACATCATTCAGAGGCACCATGGTTGTTGATGAGGGTGGAAAATTTCTGTTTTAGTCCGCCATGATTGCTCAAATTGGACTTTCTCACAATTATTTTCTGTATACTATTTCGAGTTTTGATATTTTTTAGTAAAATGTGTGAGGTCTATGATAAATTCTTCATGCTGGGTTGAGAGTTGATAACAAGAACCAAATGTGGGAGACTTGGTAGTACAGGAATTAAAGAAAAATCATCCAAATGCCCAGAGAAAATGGAAAATATAAAATTGAATTTCTGGTATTGTAGTGATGTTGGTGATTTTTTTAAAGTACAAATTTTATCAAGTTGCCTCTCCATCTCTCTATCTTTACACATAGAGAGATGGAGAGTCAACTTGATAAAATTTGTACTTTAAAAAAAGCTTTAACATCTGTGAAAAGAGCAAAAGTAAATCTATTTGTAATATAATTTCATTGATATTTATGAACATATATACCATTGCCCAGGCCTGTCCCCTGGAGAGGTCACTACCATCTTACCATCAAAGGACTGAATTTTCACCAAACAGGGTGCTACCTTTATCTTGTGAGATAAACGGATGCCTACTTCTACATTAGCTTAGTCTAATACAAGACCATAAATGTAGGACACTTAGTGAGAACTGAACTCACCATAAATGTAATGAACTTGAGATACACCTTGAGATGCATTGTAGTATATATTCATCAGTGAATATCATGCAATGAGAATACTTACAGAAAAACTTACTGCTCTAATGAAGGGTGTGCTGAAATCTCTTAGTTTTACTAAGAATGGATTAAAAAAAATCCTGATATATGATCATCTTTTTGGAAATGAGCCCAGTCAAGTACTTTTCAGCACCCCACCATATGAATATTAAATGCAAGCATGTAAGATAAAAGAATGAATGTATGAATGAGCTTATTTCCTTCATGAGTTATTTTCCTTTATAAAGCCAACATTCTTAAAGTTCTTGTTCATTAATTTTTAAAGACTGATTTATTTTATTTAGCTAAAATCACCAGCCAATCAAGATGAATTCTCATTTACATAGATCATGTTATTTTTTTTACTATTGTAAAGCCTAACTTTCACTCAAAGTAGAGGATTACTGAATGCAGATGTTGTAAAGGCATATAGAGAAGGAAAAGAGATGTATATTATGAGGATATGTAGGATAGATAACAGTTGACACTTGACTTGAAGCATTTTCTCAGGAGTCTGTTCCACATTGCAACAGATTTATGGGTAAGAAACTGTCTGAGTGAAACTTCTTCCTTACCAATGGAATATAAAGGGAATTAGAAATGCTTGTAGAAAAAAAAATTTTATGAAGTGAAAAAAACACTTTAAAAAATTTCATATTGGCTTCAGTGAACAAAATATTTACTACTCTTATTCTATTATTTTCTGTTGTCTTTCAGTTGACTTCATCATTCCATCTACTAAGAACTTTGTTATTTTTTACAGCAAAGAACTTCTCTAGTTGCATTTTGCAGTTTTCTAAAGAACTGGATTTTTTCATTAGAAGAACTCTGCAAGGACCAGAATAAACAGACATCTG
Organism: Acanthosepion lycidas; assembly: GCA_963932145.1. Classification (NCBI taxonomy): domain Eukaryota; kingdom Metazoa; phylum Mollusca; class Cephalopoda; order Sepiida; family Sepiidae; genus Acanthosepion; species Acanthosepion lycidas. The sequence continues at coordinate 64,589,542 of OZ010583.1, forward strand.
AAGGTGCAATGTCTATTGAATATGGCAGATACATAGAAACTTGTCATCAGAACTTTCACAGTATTCACATGGTCAACAAAGAAAAATTTAGTGTGACATATTATTCTGATAGGATATTAAGCCGTTTTATTCTAATTCAAGATATTTTGTTGATTACTGTCTTAAATTCGAGAGAAGTACATGTGTGAATCATTTTTTGTTGTGATTCATTTCAATTATCTCATTGTCGCTTGCATCCATAATTGCTGTGAAGTATTAATTTTTTATCATCTGTCACAATTTGCTTCTGAAAAACAAAACATTTAAATAGAGTTCAGTAGGTGTTTTACTTTTGTGAAAGCCACACATCAAAATGACTAACATAACCAAATTGGTGCAAATGACTTTCAACTCTGCATTAAGGCCTTAAGATATAAAATGGTGGAGGGGGCTCCCTTCATTATGTACTTTCACCCACAATGTCAATAAAAAAAAAAGATATATTTTTAGATGATGCTTTTTTTGGTGTTAAGTATGAAAAACTTCAACTAAAATGTATATAAAAAAAATGCATCAAAATGTAAATGGGGTCCAAATACCCTAAATTGTTTCAAATTAACTCAAAGAAGCCCCCTTAAATCTGAAAAAAATAAGATTTCCTCTGTTCTTATATCTTTATTTATTTTTTTTAGTTTTATCTGGAGCCTAAGACTAGACAGGTGCCAAGGGCACTCTAGTCTTGAAGCCCCTGGGCTGCAGCCCATACTAGGCCATATGTAAATCCAGTAATGGCTGGTTATCTCTCTCATGTCATATAGCTTTGATTATTATAAAAATAATATTTTGATTTAATTGTTATCAACCTCAACTGATCTATCTAGTTACAAGAATTCCCCCAGCAGAGAACTTTTCAAAAACTTTAGACATGTTCACTTATTCATACTAGTTTTTTTTTTCCATAAACTGCAAAAAAACTTTTCTTATGTTTAAGTTGCACTTTAACCTTTCTTAAAATAAAATAATCTAATATTCTGAAAATGTAGCTTCACTGTTAAAATCAATAAGCAAAAATACACTAGAATAAACGTTTGGTTTGCCCAATTATTTGCAAAGATAATCCATCTCAATGATTCAAAAAAGTAGCCAATAAATATTAAAAATAACATTTAACAAAACATAGACTTCAAACTACTGATACTGACAGATTACAAAAATGATTATAGCATTAATAATAAAATAATATAAGATAATAATAATAATAAGGATTAATAATGAGATAAAAAAAATTTTCATCAATAAAATCAGTTATCAGCATGGTTTTAATATTATCACTATTCAATATCAATTTATCTAAAAGATAGACTACAGCATAAATATTTAACATATTTATATGTGTATGTGTATGTGTATGTGTATATACTTTTCATGTATTTACAATGGTGTCAATAGTATTATGATTTTTTTATTTAATATACAACTACTATTTTTTAATTTAATTCTTTAACTTAGTTGTTAGGGTTTCATTACTGACTGACATTTACAAAAAGGCACACATACACGTATCTATTTATATACAGTGTATTTGTCAGTACATATGTCTTTATGAAGAAATTTGTTATCTATTTAGAAAAGCAATGCCAAAGAAACTAAGAAAAGGATTTTTCATCCTAATAATTAAAGATAGGTAAAAATTATTCCTGTATTGTACTTTTCACATAATAATCCTCTCTTCACTGTGATATGACCAGAGGTCAGTAACTTATCACTTCTTGAACCAGAGGCTATTAACTTGTCACTTCTCGAACCAGAAGCTATTGACTTGTCACTTATTGAACCATAGTCTAACAACATGTCACTTATTGAACCATAGTCTAACAACATGTCACTTCTTGAACCATAGTCTAACAACATGTCACTTCTTGAACCATAGTCTAACAACATGTCACTTCTTGAACCAGAAGTTAACATCTTGTCACTTTTTGAACCAAAGGCTAATGTCACTTCTTGATTCAGAGGCTAATAACCAGATTTTACCATATATGTTAACTTGTATATATGTTTTACTTTCACTGAGAAAGTCAACAATCATCAGAAAGACTAATATTGTACATTCCTAACACTGCAATTCTCAGCAACATCCAATAAATTTTAATTATGCCAATACTTTTGAATACCTGTGAAATTATAAGCAAGTGGTGCTGTTGTCTTTTTACTGCATTTTTATTAACAAAAATCTGCAGAATTACAATTAATATACTATGTTAGGTTTTATTATGTAAGTCAATATTTTCACAACAAAATTGATATTAACTAAATTGATGTTGGTATAATATTCCAGATATACATATATATGAGCAGTACATTGTGTGAGCTACAGTTTATAATATTTATGTTTATTAAAGAGATTGACTTGTTTGGGTTAGGGTCTCAGGTTTTATTATGTAATCAAAATAAGAGCCACAAAAATCTCTATTTACAAATAAATCCAAAAGATATATGCTATAGACACATATTTATTTATGTTTATGATGTGGAATCCACTTTATAAGCATAAATAAATATTTTATTCTTTTACATGTTCATATAAGATCTTTAATATTCTATATCATTCATCATTCTTTCAGACATTCATTTTTCTAAATTTTCTACTGAGATTTGATTGCAGCAGTTTATTTTGCAAAATAAATACAAAAATTGAACTGACTAGTGTAGTAACGGATAATGAAAAATGTGAAACAAAAATCCAAAGGCATATAGGAATATCAAAAGTTACCTTTCAGAAACTAAGAAAAGTATTAAGAGACAGGAAAATTTCCTTAGAAGCAAAAAACAGGGTGCTAAACTGCTTTGCAATATCTAATCTTCCATATAGCAGAGAATGCTGGACAATCTCATCACAGATGAAGAAGAACAGAGAACTTGTCAACTATTGACAAATGCTGAAGAAACCATGGACAGAATGTGTGAGCAACAAGAAAATTTTAAGAAGAATAGGAACTACAAGCTAACAACCAGAAGAGACAGCTGAAATTTCTGGGACACATGATGAGGAAAGAAGGCTTGGAGAATTTAACCATCACAGGACATACTGAATCACTAGGAAATGGCAAGTAACCTCCCTAACATGTTTGAGGGAAAAGATGGGATAACAAGGAAAGCGAGGAATCATAAAAGATCAAAAGTTGCTAAGAGCAACAAAAAACATGAAGTTGTGGAGAGCCATGATCTCCCATGTCCTGAATAGACATGGCATATAAAAGAAGAGAATATTGAATAAAATTGGACACTTTTGGAAAGATTCTAACTCACAACTTCATTAAGTAGATAAGATCTTAGCAAATTTTATAATCTAAACGAATTAGGGAATGATGTTCAATAAAAGTAATTGTGCAGTAATTTATGACAACATATATTATAAGTACATGAACTTGGTTTGTCTTTTTATTTTACACTTTCAGTCATGCTGCATAATAAAATATGATAATCTATCGATTCTCTATATTTAATGTAATTATATATTAAAACAACAGTCATTGATCAAAATCTCATTATTTAAAAATAATTTTGTCATCTGAAAACTTGATTTATAATAATGTTTATAAGTGTATGTTCAGTATTATCACAAAGTAAGAAATGAATTTAGCATTTTCTAACTGATAGCAATTTTTTCAGTTGTCTGTTCAATGTTTTTTGCAGTTAGTAGGAGCATTATTTTTAAATATAAAGAAATTATTATTTCCATTAATGTCATCTGTAAGAAAAAAATAAATTGTATGTAGAAAAAGAATGGATTGAATTTTGCCAAGTTTTTATTTTATTCATGAAAATAATATCAACTTAAGGAAAGATAAATTAAAAATTCCTTTGTATGAGTGTGTATAAAGCAATACTTTGTTTCGAAGTAGATTATAACATTATTAAGCTTTATTAAAGACTGATTTCTTTATAATAGTTTTAAAACTGTAGATGCAGAAGAGATAAAAATAAGAAAAAACTGAATGTGGAAAAGATGATTGATGTTTTGTTATCTCAGTCATACAAAAAAAATTAAAATTAAATTTTCGTTACTTTTACAAATGATCAGCATTGAATATTTGTCATTTTAATTTCACACACTAAAATTTTAGCCTTACTTTACTCTCTTATGAAAGTTTATAAAAAAGAAAGAAGCCATCATTTTAAAAACCATCTTTTTGTAGATTTATAAATTTATAAATTATTCACAATAAAGTAATTTCAGAAATGAAAGCATAAGGGAGATAACTGAAGCAGTTTTTTTTATTACTTTTCATCCTACTTAAGGTGTTTATTGTTGCTCATATTATTTTTGTTATTTTATATAGAGAAAATGTATTTTTTTTAACAATGTACTTTATTTGCTATATTCAAATCAATGATTTTATTTAGTAATATATACAATTTTTCAAAATGATAATTTAATATGTGCATGTCTTGGGATATCTCATTCTTATTTAGTACTGCTCAGTTATTGCTCACTCTATTTCCATTGAGTCTCTGTTTCTACTACCATGCCTAGGGATTGAACTCGCAATTAGTATATCAGCAATTTCATAAACCAACACTTTTATCTAGATGATTTCCTTTAGAGTCTTTTCCTTTTTCTTTCCATCACTATTGTTTATTAGGTATCCCACACTGTGATAATAAAAGATCTGCCAGGAATAGGGAGATATTGTAAGACCCAGGGTGGAAATTTAAAAAAAAAAAAAATTTAAATCCATATCACCTCTCGTTTGTGCGCATATGTAGTTGCACCAACCATATCAAATTTAGTCCGATGAATTCCTGAACAATGAAACACGTCACAAGTAAACTTTTTCCTCTTTGTTATACATTTTTCCCAATACTGTTGTTCATATATATATATATATATATATATATATATATATATATATATAAAACTTAAAATACATTAAATCTTATTAACTTTTATTTTTAGACATCTTACTTATTTCATTCATTCCTTGTTCATTTCTTTAATCTAGAAAATTTGTTTTGATTTCATTTTTTTTATTTTTAACTGACATTTTCATCATCAGAATGTTTATAGCTATTCTTTATTATTATAATCAGCATTTATTTTATATACAATTTACTACTACCTCTGTCCTATAATAGATGTTACATCTACATACACATTTCATCTACTAAATGTAACAACTATTGTGGGACAGAAGTAGGATTATTTAGGTATGTTATTGATTTGGGTTTAATTTTAATATTATTATTATTTTTATTAACATTGCTGTGTTTCTTTCTAAGTTTTCTTTACTTTTATTATTTATATCTTCAAGACAATTTCTTGAAGCTACTAAGTACTTATTATTATTATGTTATAAAAATCATAATATTTTATGTTTATCATTCATTATTTTATATTTTTGTTGATTTGAAACATTGCCAGATATGTCTTTTTATTCATCATTTCTTCATTGTTTATTACTCAATGTTATTTTTCCTTTTACTAATCTTATTATTTATGTATTAATGTATTATTTTGAGATTAATTTTATTAATGCTTATTTTTATGGGATACTTATGCAGATTATCATGTTTTACTGTTCCTTTCTCATTCTGAGTCAATTGATAAGGCAGAGGAATTTTTTTGTCAGGGAGAGTGTCTAGAGTTATGGGCGATGCATAGGGAGAGTGGATTTGCTGATTTTATACTCTGAGTGTTTTATCTATTTACAAGTTGTACTGCAGCATTGGCCATTATAAGCATAATCAATATCAACCCTGTACTATTAAAGGCCCAGCCGGTTTTTCATGGTATCACTCTTATCTCAATAACATCTCCCTTCAAAAGCAGCAGTAGTATCTCTCTCTGTGTCATTCTCTCTCTACCATCCGTTTTTTCTCTATGTTCCTTTTATACTCTGTTTATTTCTCACTTTTTCCCCTTATTCATTATTCTTTTCCCTTATACTCTCTGTTTCTTTCTCTCTTAATCTCATTGTCATTCTTTCATTCTATCTCATGCGTAGATATAATGAGTGTATGTGAGAGAGAGGACATTGTGGGTGGATATCTATGAGATTACACAATATGAGATTTTATTATCAAACTCAAATTTTTCACAAGGAATTATTATTAATATACAAATGTTCACAAAAATTTCTGAATACATTTATATAATAAATATATCAAGTGAATTTCAGCTTAAAAATATGTTTTATTTGGAAATATCTATAATGAATTATTTGATAATGTAAAATGTTGTTATACAACTTGAGGTTTGTTCATTATAACATTGAAAATTGCAAAAGTAGTCAAAAAGAGATCATAGAACAAAGAAATTGAAAAAGAAATTGGTAAGATAAAAAAAACAAACTAGCCTTTAGAATATTACAGAAAGAAAATATTTGAAGAAGTTTATGTTACAAATGTAAAGTGGAAAAGATGGAGACTATTAAGAATATTGGCTAAAGCTGAAAACAACCAAATTATCACCTTGAAGTGAACCCGACAAAAAGAAATGTGTTACCTGGGCAGTATAGAACATGAAAAAAGCTGATTTCTCAACAGTAATTTTAGTAATAAATTTAGATGGATATTAAATGAACCTGATAACTAGGCAAGAGATTAGATCCTTCATGGAAATAATGAATGAACAGGATTTAGTTAATATCAGCAGGGAGGTGGAGTAATGTTTTGTGTTAATATTGTAAATTGTAAAACTGTCTCTCTTCAAGGTTGATGGTGGTATCAAGATAACTGAAGAAAATTATTATAAGTTCTCAGATAAGAATATTTTTTGAATGGTACAAGTAATAGAAAGTAAAGTGTCAGGCAGTGCTTCTCTACATTGAGCAAAACTGCTTCTTGCTCATCTTGCGCCCCCAAAATAGTAAATTGTTTTTCCTTCTTATATACATTTCTTTCAATGATGAGCCATAAATTTTCTGTTGGATTAATATCTGGAGAGACCAGGTGCCATTCTATTAATTTGGATTTCACTTTTGCCAATAGTTTGTTTTTCAGAATGTGAAGTAGTATTTCTTTGCATCAATTTACATTTTAGCTTAAAGAATTTTATTTGAGACCAGTAATACTTTAAATAATTCCACATTTTTCTCTCCCTTGTAACTCTTAATAACTTTTGTCTTTTTTGTTATTTCTCCCAAACCCTGTCCTACCATCCATTTACTCAAGCTCACCAAGTATGTTATGTGCTGCTTTCCTCTGTCCCTCTTTCCCTCAATCTGTCTTGTGAGTATCAAATTTTCCAAACTCTCCTTCCTCATTACATGCCCCATTCCTGATGTTAACTATAAGTTTTCTTTTTGCTTTCATTTTCTCCAAAACCTCATCATTGCTCACATGTTTGGCCCATGGTATCCTCAGCATCTTTCTTGAGAACCATATTTCTGTTGCTTAAAGTCTCTTTTTCATCTTTGAGGAGATTGTCCAGCATTCAATACCATACAGGAGGACAGATATTGCATAACAGTTCAATACTCTTATCTTTGTTTCTATCAAAATGTTTTTGTCTCTTAATATTCTGCTTAGCTTTTGGAATGTATCTTTGGCTATCTCAACATGTCTTTGGATCTCAGTGTCACACTTTCCGTCATGTTAGAACACTTCCCAGATATTTAGATTTTTGTACTTGTTTGAATTTAGTATCCCCAGTTTTTAGTTTGCATGTTGGGCTCATCCATTTGCTGTTAACCATGCAGTCTATCTTTTTCTTGTTTATACTTAGTCTTTTTGTCTTGCATTTCCTTTGCTACTGTCTGTAGAAGCTTTTGTAGTTTCCATTCCAAGTCTGCTATCAACAGAGTCATCTGCATACGTTATAGTTGTTAAGAATGTGGCTGCCAATAATACATCCTGGTAGGACTGTAGCAAACTTCTTGTTGATGTTTTCTAAGTCATGTTGATTGACTGTTTATATGGAGAACTCAACCTCTAACCCATTAATCAAGTCCATCCAGTGTAGCTTTACATCCATCACTAAAAACTACCATTTTTTCATGTAGTTCACTAAACTCCTTCCAATATCCTCAACAAGAGTCAGATCAGGCTAAAAATGAACTACTACTGTTATATATGGGTAGCAGCTGCTCAGTCTCCCCATTCCAATTACAACAGAATCTCCATGTCTTTGTGGGTAATGAATTATTTTCCACCGTACAACCCCTTTCCCATAGATGAAACATCACAAATCTCTCAATGCTCTATCATTATTTCCATGGTAAGTGTTCAGATGGGCTACATTCCTTAGTTCTACTTAGTCATAACCTTCATGGCTAACACCTGCCATGCCATGCACATTGTAACAAATCAGTTTCATTTCCTTTGTATTCCATTGGTGATGAGATGTTAGTTCTATTTGAGCAGCTTCCTCCCATGAACTTCTGTTTTATAGAACCAACTCCTAAGAGGTTGTTCCAAGATCACTGCAATATTAGCTTTTTCAAATCTATAGATAACTATCTTCCTCATGTATCCCCATAAACTATGCCTCTTACTCTGTAACCCTCTACCTCAAGTGGCTCTTGGGCCTTGCACAGAGAGAACATCATTGTACAAAAAAGAAAAAAATATTTACCAAAATTACATGTTTCTCTGTGATATTTACTTAAAGGTGTTATTTTGTATGTTTTCATATACTTAGCCAATGTTTTTAATATTCTCCATCTTTTCCATCTGCTGACATTTACAACACCAGCCTTTTCAACTATTTTGTACCTTTTCTTGTTTATTAGCTTTTTAATTTTCATCCATCATTTTCTTGACATTTTTTCATGTTCCTTTTTGAGCATTCTAAGATCTTTATTATAATACTAGTGTACCAGTATCATCAGAAACAATAGCAATAGTGAGATGCAATAAAACAAAAGTCTTGAAACAATGTATTGAGATTCAATAAAGCAGAGATAAAGAAAGAATTCACAAGTAAAATAGAGGCCAATGAACTGTTTCCTTTATATTTTTAGACATTCAATTGTATCTATGATTCATTGATTACAAATGGTATTATCTAAATCACTTTTTGCTCAATATCTTTTCATGTTAAAAATTTGATGTGTTTAATATGAAATTAAAAATGGAAATATCTCTTGGAAGCAAAAGATTAGCAACAGAATGACAATGACAGTGATGACAAAACCTATTTCAAGACCAAATTGAAGCAAGTCAATCATTTAATAGACAAAGCATTTTGAACATTGCTTTATTATAGTAAAAAGATGAAAAATTTAATAGAATTGACAAGGTTTAACTAGCACATTTTATAATAAAACCATCTGCATAACAAATAAATGAAATAATTTATTCTTTCTAGAAAAGTAGTTTTCTAGATCTGTTTGTTACTTTTTCAATCAGTTTTTGTGTGTTTATCTATTTTATACATAATCAATGTATATTTCCAGTTAGATATATATGTGAAACAAGGACTGTTGATTTCTATCCAAATAGACATTAAATTTATACTTGATGTAGTAAACAAAAACTTAACATATTTTTCAGTCTGCCATAATCCTTAAATGTCTTTTAAACTTAGTTAATAAGAAATAAGTTGTTTTTTTATGTTATCTCTGACCGGATTCATATCAGTACAGTCCGTAATATTTTGGTGTTACATTTTATATTTCTTTGGTGATCTGAAAAATATTGTCTCATACTCTAGGGTATTTACTTATTGTGGATACATTTTGAATCAAATCCAGTTTTAGTTGCAACTCTTCTTATCACACGTAAAGGGAAAAAATGTCATCAAAAACATTGATCCATAGTTTGCATTTGACATACAAGCAACAAGATGACATTATTATAATAGAACTGATTTGATGTTGCGAATGAAAATGTAATAATTGTTATATAATTATAATTTATTTTAATCAGATAATTGCTTCCTTTTGTCTTAATTGTAATTTTTCCTAGGTGTCGTCAGATGTTACAAATCACAATATCTGTTAAAGCTTTAAAATTAGGGTAGACAAATTTTCATTTTTCTACAAACATTTCACCAAAACTTATTTTATATACAGATCAGTGCTCTACCTGTGACTCCACTATATTACTAATTATATATATATATATATATGTGTGTGTGTGTGTGCGTGTATGTATATATATACATATATATATATATATATATATATATATATATGAAGAAATATAATCTTAAGATGTGCTATATTTATGGGATAAAGTGCTCAATATCAGAGATAGAGCGTGTGTAAATATAAAAGTGAACTTAGAAGTCAACACTTAGAGGCGACAGTCTGTTTCATGCTAGATGCAATCGTCAGACCTAACAAATGCATCTAGCAGGAAACAGACTGTCACCTGTAAGTGCTGACTTCTATGTTCACTTATATATATATATATATATATATATATATATATATATATAATTTATTTGAAAATTATAACATAAATATGTTATAAAATCACTACAAAATAACCATTTTGTTTCAACACTTCTGGTGTCTTATCAAGTGATGATGCTGAATATAGAATAAAGAGTTTTAAAAGGTTCAAATCAACCAAATACCACTTGATAGGGGAAACGCTGTTACATGAGCTGCAATGACCAATCAAAATACAAGTATATGAAAATTCAAAAAACTTGACAAACTCTTTATTCTACATTTAACACTGTCGCTTGATAAGACACCAGAAGTGTTGAAACAAAATTGTTATTTTTGTAGTGATCTTATAACATATTTATGTTATAATTTTCGAATAAATTATATTTGCTCTACTCTGTATTGAGCAAGCTTTTAACAATAGTATTTTTTGGTTATTTGAATTTATTCCATATACACCAATCCTATACTTGGAGAGATATATATATATATATATATATATATATATATATATATATATATATATATATATATATATATATATATATATATATATATATATCCTATATATTATATATATATATATATCATATATATATATATATATATATATATATATATATATATATATATATATATATGATAGTAAGTCAAAAGAGAGTGTACCACTGCACAGAAGTGTGTATGAGTGGATCAAGAAGTTTAAACGTGGCCAGACAAGCGTGGTGCATGAAGAAGTAAGATGCCCCATCAATCTCCACTATTTGTCAAGCAGATTCAGCAAGCTTGAGAAATCAGCAGGTTATCATCAATAAGGCAGCAGATTCCAATCACTGCTCTTTGTTCCATACTGCTAGCAGAGTGGCCATGTTTTCACTGTACCAGCAGCAAGAAAACTGGCACAATCAAGCTCAAACTTCGATCATGTGACCACAGCTATACCAATTATAAGCACACATGAGCAGAAGGCAGTTTTACAAACCTAAAGATGTGTTACTGCGAAAGTGTAGATAATTTTTTACTTCCCCTTGTGTGTGTGTTTGTGTATATATATATATATATATATATATATATATATATACATACACACATACGCATACACACACACAATATTTTACCAAATAAAATTACTTCTAATGGTGTAATATGATAACACACTGAATAATGCTCAATTCCTAATAGTAAACATTGAATATTAATAAAAAATGGTTTTAAGCCAAAGAATAGACTTAACTATAGTTTGATACACATCTTGTACACTCATCAGACTGCTGACAAAGGTTTTTCAGATTTTGTAGTCAAATATATTCCCACTTGGTTGATGCAAAATATTATACTATAAACATATAATTCGAATACTAACTCTACTAACTTTACTCCCCTAAGAAGATTTACCACCTGAAGGCCTAAGATAGAATCACCTTTCAAAAGTAGCAGAGATATTAGCCAGCTGTACAGAAAAAATATACCAGCATGTCAGAACACCAGAAAGTGTGGGTATTTTCATAAGAGTTCTTAGTATTACATGAGTTACAAGTCTTCAGTACATGAGCGATAATGTAAGAGTATTCAATGATTCTCAACAAAAACCCTCTTTACAGAAATACAGCAATGAAACCTAATCTAAAAACTGATTTCTTACAAAGAATCCATATTCTATTCATACGAGTATTTTCTTAAAAATCTTGTCAGTATTATATAACCCATTGAGCTTGATATGCCGTGAAACAAAACAAACTAAACTAAAACCTTACAGGAGTGATCCAAATCAAAATAATTCTGACTTACCCCAGTATAATGATCATTATTATCATGATAATTATTATCAGTATTTTTATAATTATCATCATTATTATCATTCTTTATTCCTGCATTAAGAATAAATAATATATTGCATTCTATGTATACTCCAAAATTATATTCAAAATATAAAATTTAATTGTATTCTCATCTGATTATTTAATAAATCTTGAATGTCAATTTTTAATCTTGAAATTTTGGTGATGAGAATCATGGAAATGATATGAAATTTCAAGGTGAACTTAAAGATAGTTTCTGGTTTTAAAAATCAAGTTGAATTTCTGATCAGATAATGTAATTATTAGGTTGGTGCAAAAATAATGACGGTTTTTGACGTATTTTTTAACGTCAAAAACCGTCATTATTTTTGCACCAACCTAATAAATTTTTTGCAGTTGATTTTCATCTCAGATTTGCAATGAAAACAGAATGTCAGAAGCTACATGATAACTGTCAACAAAATTTTTGCTTTATATAGTCAAAGACATATTTATGAGAATTTCCCAAAATAACTGAACAGATATTTAGGCAGTATTTTTTCACACTTGTATTGATTACATTTGTATTATAACTACTATGTATATTATAGGTATGTACTATTTTCAAAGTAGAACTGAGTATTGCAGACTAAAAGTACAGAATTTCAATTCATCCAATTACTCAGTTTCTCATTTCAAACAAACTAATAAGAATGGAAGTTTCTTTTGCAAAATAGGCTGTACTTCTTTTATGTGCCATGTCCCTTCAGTTTCCTGTCTTTTGTGGTTCTTAGAATGGTTTGTCTTTTTGCTATCTCTCCTAATCCTCCTTCTGCCAACCAATTACACAAGCTCATTATATAGGGTATTTGTGGCTTTCCTCTGTCTCTCTTGCCTTCAATATATCCTGTGTGTATCAAATTTTCCAAACCCTCTTCCCTCATCATATGCCCTAGAAATTTTAAATGTTCCTTTCTGAATATTTAATTTCATATCTCATAAAAGCTGATATTTAAGAACTCATTTTTAACTTCCAATATTTGTACTGGTTTCAAAAAATTCTTGATTTGTGGAAAGCAAACAAAATTTAATGTTTGATCAAATTTTGCAAATAAATGTCTGGTCAAAACTTTTCAGTGACACCTTATAGATATCCTATTAGTTTTCATTTTTTTTAATGGAAATCAGACATGTCACTCTTATTAGATATTGTGTCATTTAATCATGATGTTCTCTTTACATGATCAAGTATTCAAAATTCATTCATCATTGATCAAGAAGAATATTCCTTAATGATGACATACAATTTAATCATTGGAAAATACTCCTACAGTTACTATCATCATCATTCACATTTATTTCCATCATCATCATCATAATATAAAATTTTATTAGATAGTATTAGTATTTTCAAATATTGTTTTTTTGCTTTAAAATCAATAAATAAAAGTATTATTTTCATTATTATTTCATCATTATTATTGGTTTGATGAAGATTGTTTAAATTAGTGATGTATATGTGTGAAATATATAAGGAAATGTTTCATTAAATTTATAAGAATGAAGAAAATATAAATTGGAATGTCTAAATATGAATATGTCATATTTATTAGGTTGGTGCAAAAGTAATGACGTAATAATTTCGTTTTTTGATGTTAAAAAATACGTCAAAAAATGACATTATTACATCATTATTTTTGCACCAACCTAATAGTTTCATCTTTTTACCAGAATATCTTAAAATAGAGCTAAAATAATATTTCCTTTAATCAAGGTGAAAAGATCTAATCCATTCTTTGTCAAGTTAAATAAATAAGGTGTGTATGTGTGTTGCTCTGGAACTGAAGTACTTTGTTTTGCAGTCACTTAAGAAGAGGAAAAATAATAAAAAAAAAAGGTTTGGTTACTGTGAATGAATTATAATACTTTCAGTAAAAATATTTACTTTCTTCACAAGACAGATACAAAATTCAAAGAAAAATGATACTTGTTAAAAAATATAAGTCACTTGAGAGTTCCATGAAAATACCATCAGTTAGGGGCTTCAGCATAAACAATATTCACCAATTGACAGCAGTTTCATCAGCTACAGTTTCACACAATTTTCATTTTCTGTGACCTGCTTGTCAACAAAATTGTTTTCTTGGTCATTTTGGTGGTCTAATAGTATGTAGTGTCTTTGAAATTGATTTTAGACTTTCACAAATTTTGACAATAATGTAATTTTCATCAGTTTGTCTTTTTTTTGTTTCATGTCATTCCTAATTAGAATTTACATAAAATGAATCTAATTTAAAATTTGTAGAATGGATTGTGCTGGTTTGTATTAAAAACAAAGAAATAATCATTCATTTCAATGTTCACACATGTTATATATATTAGGTTGGTGCAAAAATAATGTCGTTTTCTCGCATATGTTACTATGTGAGAAAACCATATTATTTTTGCACCAACCTTATATATATATATATATATATATATATATATATATATATGTAAGCAAATATAAATGGATATAAATCCGACAGAATGAAGAAAAATATTTGGAAAAAACAAACAAAAATCCTTAAATGCAATTATGTTGTTTTAATATGAATGAAATGTCAACGTCTGACGTTTCGGTTTAATAAACCTTCTTCAGGACAATATTCATTAAAATACAATTAACATAATCAGTTCAACATGACAAAGATGATGGACATAAATATATATATGTATATATATATATATGTATATATAAATAAAAAGAAAGAACAGTAAGATATATAATCCAGTGTTCTTATAGATATTTTTATTTTTATAAAATAGTGTTCAATGTAAATTTACAGAGCATTAATATTATAAATTAATTGATTTAAAATATGGTTTTTCCTCTACACAGTTCTAACCATGTTTCAAAAATGGAAGGTCCGAATTTAATTTTGTAATTAAATTAAAGACATTAGTTCCATTTCATCCTCAAGCGAATTTTGGAGTAACTTTTAAAATTACTGGGTTTTAAAGACAGCTAAAATCATAATTCACGTTTCCAAGGTTACAGATAAATTCACTTCCACTAGACAGGGGTGTTTGCGTGTTCTTTATGTCTGTATTTTGATGTATCCATTATTAGCTCAAATAATTATATTGAAGTTTTCGGCTCTTGTTTTGAAACATGAGAACTCTTATGTAGCATGTTGGAATCATATTTTTAAAATAAATAATTATATATATATATATATATATATATATATATATATATATATGTACAAATGAAAAATAAAACTGTGTAATTGTGAAGAATGATGCCTATTTTCACATGGGTACAGTGATTATCAATACTTTTAAAGTTTTTAACCATTTTGTGATATAGTAGCTCTCATGAAACGTGCAGATGATGCTTTAGATGATAACACATGCTGCAATAATTTTCAGTATGAAATGAATGAGTCCAGTGCAAGTGGGAATCATGCTATGTTGCTTTTTCTTTTCAATTTGGAGAGGTCAGATTGTGGGATGGTCATTCCAAGAATTGCTGTACATGTTAGTGGTAACATAACAGTCATAGTTCAGTATTGGTAACAGTGGTCAAATGAATATT
Organism: Acanthosepion lycidas; assembly: GCA_963932145.1. NCBI lineage: Eukaryota > Metazoa > Mollusca > Cephalopoda > Sepiida > Sepiidae > Acanthosepion > Acanthosepion lycidas. Next base: position 64,605,222 of record OZ010583.1, read on the forward strand.
CTTGTGTCTATATGCCAGATTTAAGTTGGCCTTATAGTACAGGTTTTGGTGATTATCTGTACAACCTTACCCTTCTAAAAGAGCAAGGCATTATAAGCATAGAAATGGTAAACTTCAGAGTATCTACAGAACATGTCAGAGCAAATATAAACCTAAAAGTGTCAACACAGACCATTAGAAATCATTTACTCACATAAGGATTATAAGTATGTGTGAAAAAAGAAAGGCTTATACTTAGACCACAGCAGCATTGGATAAATCTCTAATGGTGTCACAAGATAGTCATCATGAATGGTGCTCTGTAGTGTTCAATAGTATGTTCTGTCTTTATGAATGCAATTAGCATTTGTGTATATGACATAGATCTGAGAAGTGAGATTTTTCCAATGTGTATTCATCTATGACACCTAAGCCTAAAACTTGTTCTTATGGTGTACAGTGTGATAATTTAAAATTTTAGCTTGCTTTGGATGTTTGTGAACCTTGAACAAGACTATGTATGCCTAGATCGTTGTTCAATACATTTTGCTACCATTTATACAAGCAGAAGGTGATGTACTATTCTAGGTGAATAATGTCCATCCAAATGATACCCATACTACTCAAAATTCTCTGCAAGAGATTCAACAACTTTCCTAGCTGGAAAAATGAAAAAACCTGTCTCCTATTGAAAATGTATAGGACATGATGGATGACACCTAACTTATTCATTGAACTCACTTACAACTCTTGATGTATTGCATCAACAGCTGCAAATGCCATAGAATAATATATTGCAGGATGATATTTGTCATCTGGGTGATCATATGCATGTGAGAATATGGACCTGTGTTAACAACCAATGAAAATATATACAGTGAGTTGTTACACTCCTTATTTTGAAACCTGTGCATCTATTGGACTGGTGGATGTGATCAATGACTTTACAGTCTAATGGTATTACTGGCATGTTTAATCTTGACTAAATGGAAACAAATATACAAATATTCAGAATGTTGCAATCTTATTTTTTTTCATATATATATATATATATATATATATATATATATATATAGATAGATAGATAGATAGATAGATATAGATATTGTTGCAAGCCCACTGGAGGGGTGATTGATATACTATAGGATATGGCCTATGCTCCCAAGTAAAGATGATTCACAGGAGGCCCGCAAACATTTAAAAATAAGACATGAATCTGACAGGTCAACAAGAGGACAACAAAACAACAAATTTAAATTAATACAAAATTTATTTACATAATATGCAAAAAAGTGTTTTGGTTAAAGTTTATGAACAAACAATGAATCAAGTAAATAGAGGCATACTGACCAGATTTCAAGATGAAATATAATATAACTGTGACTAAATGTTAAAAGTAAAGTCCCAGTAAGTTAAGTTGGCCAGAAAAGCCAAAGTTCAAAAATTCAGTTTAAATGTCTGGTGAAAGTGTTGAATAGTTTGCTGGTTAAGTCCACTGATAAACCTTCTGTAGTATTTAATCCAAGTGTACAGAATAGGTTGTTTGAAGCCTGGACACTATGCATGCAGCAACTTCCTAAAGTAGGTGAGTTAGGTTAACAGGAAATGCTGGAAGTTGATAGTTGGAGATAGGTCGAAATAGCTGTACTATCTGGTGCAGGCATTGTAATGAACCAAGTGAGTTATGTTGACAGGAAATGACAAAAGTTGATAAGTAAAGTGCTGGTAGTGCATTTGCAATCTGCAGTTGAAGATAGGTCAAAATAACTGTACTATCTGGTGCAGGTATCATAATGAACCAAGTGAGTCAGGTGAAAATTGGAATGCCAAAACTGAGCTCTCCATATGTAGTCGAAAGTAAACAGCTGTGGTTGCCATTAAATTTGCAAGTCCAGAAAAGCCTGTGATAAGGGGCTGTTGCAGCCATTGTATGAGCAGGTCCGGAAATGCCAGAAGTAGTAGGGGCTTTTGGCTGTTGCAAGTACTGGTCAGTGCAGAAATGAAAGCCGGAAGTAGAAAGCTGATTGTGGCTGGAAGTATGCACAGGTCAGAAATGGCAGAAGTAAAGTAAGAATGCTAGAAGATAAAGGCTTGTGTCAGCCAGAAGTAATAAATGCCAAGAATGTCAGAAGTAAGAGTACACAGGAAAGTTTCCAACTAGCATCTAGTTGGCAGACAAAAATAAATGGACTGTAACTTAATACAGAACCTGTACAAGAACTCTGGTCACATGAAACATGGGCCTGCATTCCTCCTCCTTTCTCCTCCTTGATCGTCAAAAAGTCACTGGGTTATATGACAAGGATGTATAGTAACATAGTCAAGCTTGATAGTCGATTAATATCTAAAAAATCTAAAAAATTAAATCTTGAGTTATTATAATGTATTAAAAATGTCATGAAATTTTCTAAGGGACTATTTATATTGTGTTAATAATCAAACAACTAACAGAAATGCAGTTGATTATAAAATCCAAATAAGCCTGCCATGTTGTGTAGAAGAAAGTGGGGTGATTCAACAAAGTTCCCAAAGTAATAACTTGTCCATCATGAACATGAATACGAATAGTGGGAGCGTTATGATAATATTCTTAGCTCATGAAATATATTAGAAGCCCAATATTGTCATTTAAAATGCTTAATTTTTACCTGTTTGTAATATGATTGTCTCATAAATTTTGCAAAAACCAAGAAAATAGATTCAAGTTTTATAAGTCGTTTTCTGATCTATAAATTTATTACACTTTTAAATATATGGATTTCAAATAACAACACCATGTTGACAAACATAGCTCTCCACAGATTACTTTCTTTATTATTTGTGGATTGCTATGCCCTCTTAGGAAATATGCAGAAGTGGTTTTTCCTTTTCCTTCTCCATTGTTTCGAATTCAGAATTTTTCCTACTCTTAGACTGGTTGCCACCAAAGACTAAGGAACATAGTCAACTGTAACTAAAAACAGTTTACAGCTTGAATAACAGTGAAAGAATTCTTTTAACTCTCTTTCAAATAAAAAAAATGTTGTTTTTTCCTACTTTTGTTTACCAGAAATAAAAGACAGTGTACATTTCTTATATCTGTCAGCAACTTTGCATGTTTCCACCAGTTTGGGATTGAACTTAATGCTTCCATCATCAACAGAAATGAAGAAACATTTTTATTCATCCCATGAAGCAAAGAGTTGCCCGAAGATACTTTTGTAAAGAATGGCAGTGGTCATTTTTTTTTTCATAATTTAAAAATATAAATAATACTACGACAATGTTTTTGTTGAATTAGCTAATAGAGAAAGGAAGGAAAATGTTCATTTTGCAATGCTTTGCTATGATGTTCTAAAAAAGATGAATGACTACATTGAAAAAAAAAGACAACAAAAATTCTTCAGAGACTTTGTCTCTCGAGATTCATTGCAAACTTCATAATTCTTGTCATAAATAAAATAAAAAAAATGTATTTCATCAATTCTTATTGATTGAAGTGAAAAAAAGAAGCTAAAACAATGTCTAGATTGGAATAGACAGGTTGGTCAGTTAGTATGTTTGAATTCCACTAACATTAGCCATTTCATTTGTACTTGTACAAATTTACAAAATTAAAGCAATCAGATGAAGCTAAAATAATTAATTAGAACTACTGCTATTTATGATAAGGAAGTTGAAAACTTTGAATTTCTATTTGCTATACCTGCATAAAGAGATACTTGTTATGTTATATTCACTAAAGAAAATAAATTTGATTTCAAACCAGAAAAATTTTTTAACCATCTGATCATCAGACTTGCCCTTCGGAAATATTCCAGTCCAAAGTGTCCATGTTTATGCTGCTACTACTACTACTACTTTCAATCTGTTTTAGGTACATCAATAAGTCTGTAGCCTAATAATAAGGTTAAAACTTTTATTTAATTTAATTCTGTTGTAAATATTATTGACATATTATAAGATGATAATTATATATCAGTGTATTCATTGATTCATGCTTGTGTGTATGTGGCCATGTGGTCTGAATGTTATCATTCCAACCCTTGTGTGTGAAATTTGGTAGGCAGAACTGTGTTCAAAAGTCATTGTTGGTTGTACTAACATGAAATCACAATTCATCATGACCAAAGGTTTGAGCTCACTGTCTGTGTTCAACTGTTGATCACCCCAAATTATGATGCACACTCGCCTAGAAACTGTTGCAGTATAAAACACAGGTTGACTGTGTGAGATTTGAACAAGCGCAAATGTGCTTGAGCAGGTATCTGCAACAGGAACTAACACTCCTAGCAGATGGGCTTGCTTAGAATCAAGTTACTAGCCATCATATATATATATATATATATTAGGTTGGTGTAAAAATAATGACGTAATAATGTCATTTTTTTATGTTAAAAATACGTCAAAAAACGACATTATTATGTCATTATTTTTGCACCAACCTAATATATATATATATAGTGTATTGGGGCAGCAGATCATTATTTAAACATATATCATTAAATATAACCAACAAAGAATGTCTATTATGTCTGATCATGAGGCTTTCTAATGTTCAAATCTTTGCTTTAATTTCTGCTGAAAATAAAGACAAAAATTGTCCAACATTTGGATACTTTTTTATTAAAATTGTCTGTATGACCACTCTGAGGATGGCTCATGTGAGCTGAAAGCTTAGGACCAACTTAATAAAAACATCCAAATGTTGGGCAATTTTTGTCTTTATTTTTCGCTAGAAATTAAAGCAAACATTCAAACATTAGAACACCTTATGATCAGACATAATAGACATTCATTGTCTGTTATATTTAATAATATATGTTTAAATATATATATATATGTGTGTGTGTGCGTGTGTGCAAATATTATTTTAGTTGATACACAGATGTAAGTAAACATACCCATTTTTAAACAGTTAAATTAATGCCCAGTGTGTTAGGATAATAGAAAGTCTAATTGGAGTAAATATACCAGAGTAATTCAGCCTTGTTTTGGCTGTAGAGACTTCCATACTTTCCTGGCTAAAGGTTTTATCCTTGCTAAGAGGTACATTTCCATAAATAAGATTTTCTCTCTGTAGGTCAGCAGACATTGTGGTGACACTGTTTGAAAATACACAGTGTCACCACAATCATATATAGCTACTAAAATAATATTTGTAGTAATAAAAATAATGCAAGATTACACACACACACACACACACATATATATATATATATATATAAATATATAAATATATAAATATATATATATATATATATATATATATATATATATATATATACATACACACACATAGTTACTTTTGGGGTTTTAATACCAATAATAGTCTTCTTCATTTTTGTTCTTTCACTTATAGTTAACATCAGGAAGAGACAGTTGTAATTTAGAGGACAGTGCTTGGAAAATTTGATGCTCAAAGGACAGATTCAAGGCAATAGGGATAGAGGAAAACAATGCATAACCTACCAAGCAAGCTTAAATAAATGGATGCCAGAACAAGGTTTAGGAGAGGTAACAAAAAGAGAGATTTATTAAAAGCTACAAAGGAGAGGAAATTGTGGAGAGCCATTATATCTACTGTCCTGAAAGGAGATAGCACATAAAGGGAGAAGAATCATTTCTCTCTTTCTCTTTACTCCATTCATTTCTTCTTTTTGTCCTATTTTCATTCCCCATTGCTACTCTATGTGTATTTTTATATTTTTTCTTCTTTTATTTTCATGTCATTCTCACCTGATCTTTCCTATTATTGTCCTTTTTATTGTTGATGTTTAATCTATTTTAATATTTCAAGAAATAGAAAAGTAAATGTTTTTCTTGGCAAGAACTGAACCAGCATTTTCTTTTTACCTTAGGGAAACCACTTTTCAGCCACAGAGAGAGTTGAGGTGGAAAGAGAATACCTGTACTGATTCACATTCAGCCTTTTTTTTCCCCCCATTCTTTCTCCTTTTGTCTCTTTTATACGTGAAGATGAATCAATAAGTCCATAACCTGACAGAATTATTATTAAATTTATGTGGCTAAAAGAGATGCATTGGATTAAATGCTTTGATAGGAAATATATATTTACTACACAAAATAGATATTTTTAAAGATTTATACATCTCTCTCTCTCTCTCTCACACACACACACACACATAAATGCATATCTATCTGTATATATATATATATATATATATATATATATATATATATATTAAAACAACATAGATTATGTTGAGCGAAAAAGAAAAAAAATGATCAACTAGAGTATTTCTGAAATATAACACATTTAAAGCAAGTAGTCTTTGTAATTAAAGTGGTCAATGTTATAAAATAGAACATTAATAGCAACAAATAAACTTAAATGTTCACTTATCTGCTCCTACTCCAAGTTTCGTAGACATATTATCTACTCATCAATTTTACTGTCATATCCTCTGATGAATGGATAGCATCTTTGTGAAATTCAGAATAAAGAAAGATAAAGGAAAATTTAATTTTATTTCTTGCTAAACACACCCACACCAACATAAATGTCATATATGTATATATATATATATATATATATATATATATATATATATATATATATATATATTACAGAGAGAGAGAGAGAGAAAGAAAGATACAAATGGACAGAAAGACATGCACACACATATTTCCTTTTAATGCTTTTAGTATATTGTTTCTTTTTTGTATGTTTGCTATTTGTATATAGGACAGTAGCTGCAGGGTTCAGACAGTCTCTTCATGGAGACTGGATGATTGTGCCCATTATATTTGCTGTATTTAACAATATAATGAAGGTACAAACATGTATTCTACTTTGTAACAGAAAATAGATAAATTTCAATAGTACTGATTGATTAATAGTACATGGATCGGTAGAGGCCAAAACAAATGTGTAACAGACTCCCAGAATCCATGGCTATGCAAGGCTTTGGATAAAGTTTAGTTTGCATTTTCTCTATACTTCCACATTCCAAAATGTCTGACTCATTTTCTTGGTGTACCGATTCTAAGGATTGGCTGTCTGCTGCTTTCGTCTATGTCTGTTAAATGTCTTTCTTCAAAAAAGCAAGATATCTAGTTCCCTTGTTGGATGCTATTCAGTCCATCACAATGAACAAATTGAGGCCATATCACTTAACAAGTGTGCAATCTCTTGTATTGAATCACTTTCTTGTAATAATCTTTTGACACACACACACACAATATATATATGTTTGTAATTTAATGTTGTGAGACATGGAATCTAAGTAATTACTTTTTAGCCAAAACAGATTTACCTGTAGGTTTTTTTTTAGACATGTGGATGACACAATGTTGATGGTAGATAAAGAAAGAAAAGTGCAAGAACTAGACAATATAGCAAGGGAAAGCAGGAATAAAGGAATAACTATCAATTGTGAGAAGAGAGAATGTATGGTTATCAGCCAGAGGAACAACACAAAATGCAAGCTATGAATTAGAAACATCAAAATCAAGCAAATACCAATATTTAACTATCTAAAAAATTCAAATGTGCATTGAAATAATGAAAGATTCTTACCAAAAGTTAAACAAAATTTTAACAAACAAGAAAGATTTTGTTAGAAACAAAGAAAAGAGTACTGAACTGCTATATAATATCAGTCCTACTTTATGGCTGTGAATACTGGACAATATCCTTACAGATGAAAAGGAGACATAACAACAGATTTAGTTCTACAAAAGGATGCTGAGGATACTATGGATGTTACATGTGGGACACAAGGAAATTTTAAGGAAAATAGAAACAAAAAGGAGAGTTTGAAATTAGAATCAGACTGCTGAAATTTCTAGTGAAAACAATGAGAAAAGAGGGTTTGGAGAATTTGACTCTCACAGGACATATTGAGTAGCAGAGGGAAACAACAAGTAACTTCCTTAATGAGCTTTTATAAATGGATGGTAGAATATGAACTCAGAGAGATAATAAGGGAACAAACATTGTTTAGAGCTACAAAGAATAGAAAGTCATGCCAAGCCATGACTGGCCAATTTCTGAAAGGATATGGTACATAAAAGAAAAATAGATTTTAAAGATGTATGTTAAATGTACATGAAGTTCCTCCAAAAAAATTTCAATTCATTTTGTTTCTGTAGTCAGTCACACATGTAAAATATTATGGTAATAATATATATAATAGGAAGAGTTAAACTTCTTTTATGTGTTGTCTCCATTCAGGATGTTGACGATCATAGCTGCCCACAATTTCCTGTTCTTTGTAGCTCTTAATAAATTTGTCTTTTTTATCTTTCCTAAACCCTGTTTTACCATTCATTTACTCAAGTTTGCTAGGTAGGTTATGTGTTGTCCTCATTATGGGCTCTAAAAATTTCAGTTATTTCTGATGTTAAGTGTCCTTTTTGTTTTCATTTTTTCTAAAACTTTGTCACTGCTCACATGTTCAGCTCCTGGTATTCTCAGCATCCTTCTGTTGAACCAAATTTCTGCTGCTTCAAGTCTCTTCTTCATCACTGCCATATAGGAGGACTGATATTATATAACAGTTCAATACTCTTATCTTTGTTTCTTACAAATCTTTTCTGTTTCTTAATACTTTATTTAGCTTTGGGAGTCACCTTTCGCTATAGCAATGTGCCTACAGATTTCAGTGTTGCACTTTCTGTCTTCCAATAATACACTTCCCAGATATAAAAAAATTAATACATATGTGGAATTGATAAATGCATCCACAGTAAATTGTCATGTTGTATGGGAAAGACCACCTTTAAACTGCCACTGGTTACTACTGTCTGACAGAAATAACTGTATCACACCCTTGGTGATGGTGATGTGTGCTATAAAATATGAAATTCTAAAACCTCCATTCAAACATTTCTAATATATATATATATATATATTAATAGGTCAAATACTAAGATATAAAGCAATTATGTTTTATTGCAGTGATGAAGAATTTGATTAGCTAAAAACTTTTGATTAAAAGAAAAATCTACTTGCAATAAAAATATATTTTTTTTTATATATTTGTTATATAGAAATAAAGGAGCAATGTTTTAAATGTCCACAATGTTTATTTGATAATTGACAGTATATATTTTACAAGAACAGGGATTAAAACTGTTCTTATGAAGAGCAAACAATCTAAAGAATGTATGTAAATTCAAAAGAAGAAAAATAACTTTAACTTTTAAATAAAAAAAAAATAAAACTTTAACCGTTAAAGTTTCTTGTCCAGCAGATAATAATTACAGTGCTGGAAAAAAATACATATATATATATCAATTAAAATTGAATGTTATTGTTGCTTACAGTCATATCATGTTGAAACACTGGTTCTTATATGATCACTGAACAATGTTAAGCATCATTGAGCTAAGGTCAGCCAAGTCTTCCCTAATTTATCCACCCTTTAACAAGTTTTCTTTTTACTCCTGCTGGGTGTCAAGCTATTCCCTTCACCATAAAACCAGATGGTGAAACCAGCTCAATCACTGATTATTTTACCAGGCAGCTGGTAAACTGGGCTCACACAGCCAGTGCAGTGATGACACATTATTGCTGAGCAGAGGGCTTCCTAGATTGAAGCCAAACCCAGAGCTGAGGGTTCTCCCCAATGAGATCAATACCCATGTGACCAAGGTGAGCCTTCAAATTGGAAAGGGATGGCCTCCACTGGGTTTACTTGTCCAACACATGCTATGCATGAATGATACCTTTCCAGTTTTTAACCAAGATATGTTCTGTGAACTGGTCAGATGTTCAGCTGTACATCAACCCTATGACCACACCCAGTCATGGAACTGATGAAGATTTTTAGTTCATTCAATTAATTTAACCTATATATCACAAACTAGATTTATATATGTATGTATACAGATACATCAATAAGTGCTTTTCTTCCTTTTTCATGTTCTTACTGCAATTCTTCTCCAGATTGAACATCATCTAATGAAAATTTAAAAATAAAAGTTATTTTATAACTATTTACATTATTTTCTTTGTTGTTGTTATCATGACATTTTGGTGGTTGTGCCTTCTGGACTTCATCATGTGCGTATTTCAATTTGATTAACCAACAATGAATTCAGAACTGAGCACTATTTAATCTATATACGGTATACTGTTCTTATTCCACTTGTCTAGTTTTTATTTTTAGTTCCAGCTTTATTGGATCAATGCAAAGTAGGATATTACTTGCTAGTGGTCCATTTCTGAGTAAACAATCAGAACCATGTCATTTGTGAACATGAGCTCTCTGACAAGCTGTGTGAAGATGGAGATGACTTAGGATGAACAGGTTACTGTTTTTGAATGTGCAGATGTACATGTTGTTTCTGTTATCCACCTGAAGCCTATTTCAATAATATGTTAACATGTCTAACTTTCACTAGCTCTGATTCATGCAACTGGATGATCATAGTGAGAAATTTTGATGGGAAACTCAGTTTTTCTAAGATTATCCAGAGGCAACTTACCATATCAAACACTTTTGTCAGGTTGACAAAAGTGATGTACAGCTGTTTGTTTTGTTCACAGCATTATATCGGTTTTAGGGCAAAATTAGATCCTGGTTTACTTTGAAGCGGTATTGGCTCTCAGGAATATAATGCGAGCAAAATAAGTTTCTAGTTTCTTTATATATATATATATATATATATATATATATATATATATAACCTAACTATACAACACACACACAAACACACAAAATTTTACAGAACCTCTACCAATCAAGTGCTCAGTATAAAACTACAGTGACGTTTATCAAATTTGATATATAATGCTACCAAAAATATCTGAGAAATTGAACAATATCCATGAATAAACTGAATGTAGTATAGATGTCTACCATAATCCTTTGTGAGCAGTACCTTCACTCTTAGTTTCTGTCATCTTCTTTGGAATATCACCTCAAAGGTGATAGTGGAAACAGTCTTTTGATAAATAATGACATTTATTTTTCATAGTCAAATTCAAAAGTTTTGCATGTCTTGAATTTTTCCCCTGATTATTCAATATTAATGATATAACTATTTACTGTTGTAAATGTCAATACCCTATGGTTTCAAGAATTAAAGCCTTGGTTAGTGAATTTGATGAGTTATGCTGCAAGTTCAATCCCTGGCCCAGGTAGTATGGATATTTTCAGACTCAGTGGAAACCGAACTAACCATAACTGAACAATTAACCATGATGAGATATCACTAGACATGGACAGCAAAATGAGAACAGATTACCCCTGTGTATTGAATAAAGGATTCAGTTCAAACTCACTGAAAGTTACCTGGATTAACAGACAACTGAAGAAGTGCAGATAGCCCAATGGCTGAAACATTGTAATAGTCACAACAAAGATGATGACATTAGTTCATCTGTAAAAAATGTAAATAATAACTCCACACCACAGAAATTTAGACAGAATCTGAAACAATCTAAAATTGTAAATCCAACACAAATGTTTTTGACAAATGAAGACACTGAAATCAATCCAAATTACCAAATATCAGAATTTTATTTTGAAGGACTTCTTGGTCAGGCATAGAGCTTTTCATCATCTCCTTATATGTGTATGTATGCATGTGTGTGAATACATCTATATACCTATGTGTGTGTGTGTATGTGTGTGTGTGCACATGACATTGAAGTAGAGGGCTAGTAAAGTTATATCTATATACTGCTTTATTAAAAAGTATATGACGACCACTTGTACATTTGTATAATAATGTGTTCATGGTCTTATTTTGATTTATAATTTTCTGTTCAGTATTCAGTAATGGTCATGTACAAATGATATCGTCATAACACTGCTAGATAAAGACCATCATTGAATGTCTCAGAGAAAGGTTCTTGTAGTCTTTTTCCATATAATTATATTTGTCATTTTCGTGTCTTATCTGAAGGCTTATAGTTTAGCAGATATAGAAGAGTATATTTTCAGAGTTGTTGTACAAAAGTTCTATAAATATTACTAACATAACTAAATATTCAAAGTGTATTTATCTACCCTCTCAATTTTGCTTATCTTGATTTCACAAAATATTTGTATTTGAAGGCATTTCATTAGAACTTACCCTAACACTGATGATGGTGAAAACATTAATATCAAAGATAAGTATATCAAAATGTCACTTTAACTTTCTATGAATATTGCACAGCTTTATACACTTCTCTTGTATTTTGTATTGTGACAGAAATCTTTAATCCACTGAAACTTAAATCCCCAAATTTATACAATAAAATTAACCACATGATTTTTATTACAACTAAATACATGGCCCAGTGGATAAAAGTGTTGTTCAAAGTAAGAGTTTAAGTGGGTTTAATACATAGTCACAAAAACTTTGTAGAGTTGAGTTACTAAAGGGAAATAACTGAAACTTAGATATTCAGAAAAGGCATGGCAGGTGGAACTAGAACAATCTGCCCCAGTGGATAAAATAAAGAGTTTAAGTGGGTTTAATACATAGTCACAAAAAGTTGAAGAGTTGAGTTACTAAAGGGAAATAACTGAAACTGAAATATCCAGAAAAGGCATGGCATGTGGAACTAGAACAATTTACCCCAGTGGACAAAATAAAGTATTTGATTCAAAATTCCAACATATATCACCTGAAGAAGGCCAGCACATACAATGGCCAAAACATTGTGAATATGACAATAAAGATGGAGACAATAGTCAGAACAATGTTAATAGTGTAAATAACTAAATACATTGTCTCAGACTTTATTATGCAAATTCATGTTTACATAATAAAAATTATTATATATCTATATTTATATTGTGTTAATTTCAGCTCATAATATCTGTCCTTATTAAAAATATTGATAATAACTTGTTTTGGGGTGTCAGTTTTTATCATGTAACATAAATCCTATTGCCCAGTTCACACTCCTCCCTGCTCTTTTGAAGAGGAATAGTGGTTTATCCCTTGATTCCTGTTTAGGATTGGGTTTCCGGTTCCTTCTAAAGTCTTATCATTCTCTTTCACTTCCAGGAACCCTTGCATGTTAGTGGTATTATTGCCTTGCTTGGGATTAATTGATTAAAAAATAAATAAATTAACCCCCAGAGTTTATAGGCTATAGGAACATATTAGTATAATTATTAGTACAATTATTAGTACAATTATTTTCCCATTTTAATTTGGGTTCCTTAACAGTTCTTCCCAGAAATCTTTACTTAACATGCATAATAAAAGTGGACATAGTGTAAATATTCACTTAGATTTTTCTGTACTTGACAAAATTAATTAATTTAAAATGAATAGTGCTAGATTGGCAGTTAGGTTTCATCCTTTTACAGTTGAAATGATAGGATGTAACCATAAATATATTGGTTTCTATTCTCATACAATAATGAGCCACAAGTTATTTCAGATGGAATAAATATTTAAAGAGAGTGGGGATTGCATTAATTTTGTATCTTGGAAACCCTTTTTGGCAGTGTGGACAATAGTCCACTTTACAAAATGTGATGGAGCATTGTCATGCATGAATATACATTTTAGCTTAAATCTGCTTGGTTGTGAACTGTCCTGTCTCATCAGTTACAATAATTCTCTGCATTTATGATGGTAAAATCAATTTTGAACAGACTTATAATTTTAATGCCTAAAATATTAACCAAAAGCTTTACTCCATCTCCTGCCTGTTGTCATCTAAGTCATCTTGGTTGACAATTTCCAATGAAGGACTCAAACTTTCACCCAGCTGTTAAGTCCATCCAATGTACCTCTACATCCATTATTTAAAATTTGTTGAGAAATCAGTTTTCATGCCCTTCATTGTCCAACATAAACATTTATTTTTTAATGTTTATTTCAAGGTGGTAGATTTGTTGTTTATATGTTTATCAATGTTCTTAATATTCTGCATCTTTTCCCTCTGTTTACATTTCTATCACCAGCTTTTCAATTATTTTCTTGCCGATCAGTCAGCCTCACTTGATTATTACGCGTCTAATTTTTTGGTAGTTGTCTAAACTCAGTCCAACATTTTGCAATTTCCAATGTTGTTTTCCCATCAATCAATAACTTGCTTCTCTTTTGATGTTATTTCTTATGACCTATGCTTATCTTTATATTATCTGAACTTAAAAAATAAGTAGTAATTAACTATTATATTTATTTATTTGCAGTATAATCAAAAACTCCCAAGTTATTGTAAATATTTCTAATAAAAACAATATAAGGTGAAATTGATGTGGTATATTTATCATATAAATAATATGTCCTGAAAATGTTACCAGCATATGACATTCATAGTAAAAGTTGACAGAGTGTAAATGTTCACTTAGAAGTTTTTGGTACTTGACAAAATTAATTAATTTAAAATGAATTGTACTAGATTGGAAGTTAGGTTTCATTCTTTTACAGTTGAAATGATTAAATCTAACTATAAATTCTATGCTAACAGTTTCTTCTTTCATATTTCTTGCTTGTGGAACTCTTCTCCAGCCTCTTGCTTTCCAGACAACTTTGATCTTCAGAAAATTGAATACAGTATCAATTGTTACCATTTATTTTTTTTTATTGTTCTCTCTCTTTATAAAGTTTTTTTTTTCTCATATTTTTTCACACTCAGTAACCTTTTTGTGGTTTCATTGCCTTGCTTGGTATGGAATAATTTTTTTTTTAAATGTTAAACTTTAGAACAAAAATATTAGAGTCTTCTATCAAAATAAGTCTTTTTCAAAATGAAAACAAGAATAGTAAAATTTTATTGTGTCACATTTAAAATTCTAATTTCTTAAATTATTCTTTATTGTTAGGCATAAGTTTTTTTTAATTATACTTCTAAAAAATTGTTTTTAAATTATGCTTATTATACTAATGCGCTAAGTATATATATATATATATATATATATATATATATATATGTTTGTGTGTGTGTGTGTGTGCATGCCTGTGTGTATTGAATTAAATCTAATTAACGGATTGAAATTTAAAATTCCTGATTTACAATAACTAATACTTTTTATTAGGATCAAAATTCATGCCCATGTCTTGTTATCCAAATATTGACAACTAAAAAGAACAAGAATAATATAAAGAAAAAAAATGGTAACAAGATATCAGCGTTAGTGTATGTGATTGGAAGTAAAGGAACGAATGGACAAACAGGCAATCAGACAAACGAAGGAAGAACGAAGGAGAATGGAAACTGCAAATCAATATAAAATGAATAAGTGCAGCAACACACGGACAACATTGCCTTTGCTTAGCTGCCAGTATGTGCCGCTTTGAGGCATCAACATAGCATTGTGGTTGAGCAGCAAATGGTCAGGGTTAGCATAGCATTCTTTCTTCACCACCCACTACTTAACTGTACTGCCAAGCAATGTACTGGCACCCAAATCTTATAGAACTTCAGTTCCTCTCTCTTTTGCTCTCTTATTGGTTTTGTTGGGACACAAGAATCTTATACAAGATGTGTATAGGGAGAAAATCTAGGTGATTTCTTGTCTATATTTTCCATTAACCAATCTTATAGGCAATTAAATTTAACTTTGATCCTATTGTTTTCATTTATTTCTGGGAATATATTTTTATTGCATTTTTATTTTTTATTTCTATCAGTATATCTCATTGCTTCATAATACTGGTGCTATCTTTTTTCCTGTTTTGTTTTATATATTGATTAGTCACATTATTCTGATATTTATATATCTATTTCATTCTATTCTGTTTAATACAATAACTGAATATTCAAATTAAATCTATATAAATTGAAAACATGTAAACAAACATCATATATATATATATATATATATATATATATATATATATATATATATATATATATATATAATTTAGTCCTATCAATCTGAAAATATTATAATATTTTTATATCATTCTCAGCATCTACGGAAATAATTATGTCATGACCTATATAACAACATAAATTGATCAAATTGACTGTGTTTGTACTTCTTAAGAATATTTTAATCTGGCACAAGGCAATAATCTGTAAGATTAAAATACCAAGTTTCAAAAAGATCCGAACATTGTGTGTGTATGTTTTTATATGTGCTGTTCTGTACATACTTTCAGAGAAAATCATTTTGATTTCATTTTTATTCTCATAACTTATTATA
This sequence comes from Acanthosepion lycidas, assembly GCA_963932145.1. NCBI lineage: Eukaryota > Metazoa > Mollusca > Cephalopoda > Sepiida > Sepiidae > Acanthosepion > Acanthosepion lycidas. The sequence continues at coordinate 64,621,259 of OZ010583.1, forward strand.
TATTATTTTATCAGTATAGAAATATAGTCATCATATAACAAAAATATTTCTAAGTACATAAAAATAATTAACATATTTAAATGTATAAGACTCATGTACAACAATTGATACTCGTACACACATACAGAGGGGTAATTGTCTGTGTCCATGTTCTGCTTTTCACAGTGTGACCAAAAGCATAAAATTTACATGAACATATATATATATATATATATATATACATATATATATATATATATATACACACACATATTTATAAGGGAGGTAGAGTGGAGTAACGGATAGTTGCTCATATTAAGGAATCAGAGAGCCAAGTTCGAATTCCAGTCGAATACATTACATTCACTTACATGCTAATACTCTTGGGAAACGTGTTAATCCTCTTCTTCTCCCCCCAGCTATGGCTAAATAGCAGAATAGACTGGGCTCTATAGCCTTGGATGGCAACTGGTCTACTGCAGAAATAGATTTGTTACCCAAGTACTTTCGATCTCCTTTAAGATCATCCTCAGAGGATCAATATTAACATCAAGAAACTGACGAAAGAACTAGAAAGGATTATTATAAAAATAATATGGTAGGGATTAATAATAATAATAATTATTGCTACTAATTACAAAATCTGCCTTGTAAGTCATGTATCAAAAGATACATGATTGCTTACATGTGTATCATGCCTGGCATGTTATAAACATTTACATATGAATACTTAAAGCAAAAAACGGATTAATCAAGTATATTTATGATAAAATACATTTAGATGAATTAACCTCTCAACATGTGTAAATTTCATAGGCACACACACAGACACACCAAATATAATTTGTAGAAACTTAACCTACTCTCCGATTCCTTAACCTACAAATTTACTGATAAATATTCCAACATCTGAAAGTTTCTCAATATGAAATTATGTCCATGAATAAATGCATATGTATCAGTATTTCAATGTATATTTATATATATATATATTTCAGTGTGTGTATGTATGTGTGCATATATATATATATATATATATATATATATATACACACACATATTAGTGAGTGTGTCTCATATGAATATATATATATATATATATATAAATGACCCACATACACACACACACACTAATACATATATGAGAGAGAAAGAGATAGAGAGTACAAGATGAAAGCCGACATTGCATTAGAGATAAATCTTCTAAATTTCACCCCCCAATTGGTTGAACAACACCCAAGAAAATTGTTTTCATCAGGTTTCTTCAAGGAAACATGAATCTAAAGAAACAACACCCAACCTGCCACAGAAAATGCATATATACATCAAAGGCTTATTTTATCATATGCAGTTTTTCTACACACAGACACACACACATGCACATTTGAAGTTATATACATGACCATACATATTTATATACCTTGCTTTCTCTCTCTCTCTCTCTCCCACACACACACATGCGCACACACATCTATATATAAGTATTTACATCAAGCACACATGAACTCATCTCTATCTCAATTAAAATATGTATAGTTTGTTTGATAGATAAAAATAAAAGAGAAATCCAAAGTTGTATCCTCCACTAAGAACATTTGAAATGACAACAATTTTCTTTATCTCATCATATTGTTAATTGATATCATAGGAAGGTGCTGCTATTTGAAAGCTGTGTTTTGTGTTAACTTTAATGTAATAAAGCTCTACAATTCACACCAGGCACTGCAACACGCATGAACACTGGACTACCACATCTCTTTCAACTCGTATCTTTCTTCTACATCATGGTTTATCTGGCTAAAACAGAAAACTCTCTTCATGCATCTAAGATATTGGGATGGTGGTAGGGATTATTAATAATAATAATAATAATAATAATAATAATAATAATAATAATAATAATGATGATGATGATAATGATGATGATGGTGGTGGTGGTGGTGATGATATTATTATTATTATTATTATTATTATTATTAATCAGAAAATTATAATTTTCAGCTAGCTCATACTTGCTTAGAGACTTGTTTCAAGTCTAGTTAAAAGGCTTCTGATTTGGACTGGAAAGCCTTAAATGTAGTGTCATGTTTACTGCTTTCTAATGTGAGGATTTGTTTGTTTAGTATTTATTAATAGAAAAGGAACTCATGTTTACTTGATTCAATATGACACATGCAGGATTATGAAATAAATTTATATTTCTCTACTTTTTTTTTCCCTGGTCTGCAGATGCTTTATCATCAATCAGAAGTAAATTCTAATCAACATACCATTTTTGCCCAGCAATCATATTTTTTTAAAATTTATACCAACTAGTACTTTCTCTTTCTTATTTTACACCCCGACACACATAACACACACACACACACACATATATATATATATATATATATATATATATATATATATATATATATATATAGATAGATAGATAGATAGATAGATAGATAGATAGAATATCTTAATTCAAACATGTTTTATTGAATAATATAGATATATTATGTCTATTTTTATAATAATCCTTTCTAGTTCTCTAATCAGTTTCTTGATGTTAACATGAAATTCAACAAGGCACCATACTTTTTTGTTACCCAAGTACTTTCGATCTCCTCTAAGATCATCCTCAGAGGATCAATATTAACATCAAGAAACTGACGAAAGAACTAGAAAGGATTATTATAAAAATAAATAGACATATGTCTATATTATTCAATAAAACATGTTTGAATATATGTGTGTGTGTGTGTGTGTGTGTATGCATGCATGATCACATATGTGCATGTATTAAAATTGCTTCTTTGATTGTCAGTGATTTTATTTTCTAAGTTCTTGTCTCTACTAACTAGTCAAAGACAACCTCCTCAGCTGATCATTTTGAAAAGCTCTAAATACATTTTTTTCAGCCACATGGCTCTGTAAAATGTGCAAAAGCTTCTAGCTCTTTAGAATGCTTGAAATTATGAGAAAATGTCTTTTTGCAACAGTTTATCTAAGACTAAATTACAAATTGAATCTCTAATTAACTTTTTTGATTACTAATGAAAAAGCATATAAAAATAGATTGCTCCAAATAAGAAAAAATATTTCTTTGAAACATAAATCAATCCTAAGACTAATGCTTTTATTTTTAAATAATTAGCATTTGTCTGTATATTCTTATATATAAAGATCCTTAAAAGACTAGTCATAAATTATCCCCCTCTCTCTCTCTCTATATATATATATATATAGAGAGAGAGAGAGAGTGATGTGAAGAAACTGATATATACAAATAGATATGAATAAATAGAGGATTCAAGGTTCAGGTTTAATGAGGCTTGTTGTCACCAAGTTTCCTGGAGAAAAAATTATTAACTCAAATAAATGTCTTAAAATTATTTTTCTGGATATCACTTTTATGAAATATTTAAAATACAGATTATATAAAAATTAATTTTTTAAATTTTGAAAAATTTTAAATGTATCTTATTCCAAAAAACTGTAATTATTGCTTTGAAATTTATTAATTTTAAATGTAATAATTTCTCCCACATTCTGTAAATACATGCACATTAACACTCACACACACACATACATGCACACACACAATTCTGGATGTCCTGTTCTCTCTGTTTGTTTCTACATCTACTTCTTCCCCATCTTTCTCTCTATCTTTGAACGATAGCAACCAACAGCATTTATCCACTGGGCAAAGTTAATCGGCTCTTCTAAGAAGAAAGTCATTTAAGAAAAGGCTCTGAAATAATATTTGTATTTCAGTTGCATTAGCGGGACAAGTAAAAGATAGCACCCCACAGCAATATTTTATAATGAAAACTAAATAGTATCAAGGTGGCAATTAAAGATAATTACAATATAAGTGAAGTGGAGAAAAAAATGTATGTTATAATTACTTTATATTAAATATTATCATATTTATAATAGATGCAACACAAATTATATTAAAACAGGATAGTATTGCTACTAATTAGTATTTCAATTTTATTTACTTATATGATGATAATAAATATTCAGTTTATTCTTCTGTTATGTTGTGTCTATTCAGGACATTGGCAGTTGTGACCATCCACAACTTTCTCTTCTTTACAGGTCTTAATAAATTTTATGTTTTTATTATTTCTCCTAAACTTTGTTTTCCCATCCATTTACTCAACCTCACTAGGTAGGTTATGCATTGTTTTCCTCTTGCTTTCAATATATCTTGTGAGCATTAAATTTTCCAAGCCTTTTTCTTCATTAGGTGCCCTAGAAATTTCAACTTTCTCTTTCTGGTTCTACTTATAAGTATTCTTTTTGTTTCCATTTCCTCTAAAGCTTTGTCATTTCTCACATGTTCAGTATGTGGCATTCTCATCATCCTTCTGTAGAATGACATTTCTGTTGCTTCAAATCTCTTCTTCATCTGTGAGGTTGTCCAGCAGACACTGCCATATAAGAGGACTGGAAGCAATTTCTGTGGATAATCTGGCAAACAATTTTGTTCTGTTGATACATTGTTGGCATGCTCAAATTATTCATATCAAATAGACAATGGTTACTGTCCCTATGTCTACAGATAAAATTTGCCCATGAATTGGGATATAGCACGTTTGAGCATATCTAATTTTCCTTTTATATTTATCTCTTGGTTTGTGTGCATGTGTGTGTGGCATCTGTAGTTCTTGTGAAGAAAAAGTTAAAAAAAATCTATATAAATTAAGATTTGGTAAAATTAACAAATTAGGCAGATTGAAATTATAGTGAACACATTATTAGAACATATTCTGTTAATTAATCAAGTTCAGACTAAATAAAAACTTCTTTTTATTGAAAATTCGTAATAAGATATGAGATCCTTATTGAGTGGGTACCCACTTAAAATAAAATTTAATTAACATGTAATTTACAGAGAAAGATAAAAATTATACAATATTTTAAAAACATATTAAATTATTACTCCTCAAAGCTTCAGATTTTAGGCATGTATATTTATGAAATTATTAAACATTTTATGGTCTTCAAGTAACACACATTCAAATTAAACAGAGCCTTTTTCTGTTTGTATGTATTCTTGTGTTCATTACTTCATTTGCATGCCAGATATAAATAAAAGGACAATACATCAAGTCGTTAATATGAGTGGTAGTTGGAGTAACAGTTAAAGTTGTAAGAGTCATTAGGAAATCCTCCTGTATCTCGTCTATTTTACTGTTGTACAAAAACTGTCATCATAAGGAGAAAATGGGCTAAAACACAAGTTTTGTACAACATCTAAACAATTTCTGGAATATAAAGATTTTGAATACACACTTTATCTGCTTTCTTCTTTTCTTTTCCTTTTTCTTTCTGTCTTAGTGGCATTATCACCTTGCTTGGGGTGAATTGATTATAAAAAATAATAATAAAGATTTTGGATTTAAATTTTATCTGCTTGCTTTTCTTTTCCTTTTTCTTTGTGGAAGAGTTTAATATGTTTACAAGTCCTATTTTTCATCCCTTCAACCTTACATAAGACCATGGTTCGTCACTTGAAAAATTTATTTTTTTGTTTTTTAATCCAGCTGGGGATGGTATACCTACAATCATACTTTCCAATATACTAACAGAAACTGAGAAAGACTAAATGATTTTGTTTTCTGTATGATTGCACAAGGTTGTCCTTCTTTACGAAGAAAGAGTGAAAGATAATCATATCTGCATATATTTACATTTCAGCACTTATTTTCATCTAGCTTTTACACCTCTGTGTTTAGGTATCAGTATAGTCATTTAACCCACCATTGTGCACCAAAACCCCAAGTTCTGGTTTAGCCACTTGCCTCCTATCAATTACTTGACATGTTTCTTTATGGGTGATTAAATTTTATTATGTCCTGTTCACATCTACTCAAGTCTGTTGGCTTGATTGAATCACAAATGAAATTTAAATTAATGAATGCTGTTTTAACATGCACAATTTGAATGTAAGAGATGCTTGAGCTGTTTTTCTATCATCACAAATTAACTGCAGATAACAAAACAGAAAGAAAAAGATGATTCTCTGCTTTGATATAATAAAATTTAACTTCCTTTTGTTGTTCATTTAATCTTTCTCTTCTATTTTATTCTTATTTTTTTATAACAAATATATTTTCTTCATTTCATCTATCTTCCCTGCAATTTTTTCTTTTTTTTTCTTTTATACATTAATTTTTTAATCAATTTGTACTATTTCTTTGCATTTATTGCCCATTCATCTTGCTTTTCTTTCTTGCTTTTCTTTCTTGCTTCTCATTTTCTGTTTTTATTTCTTCTTTTCTAGTATTTTTTTTTTTACTTCTGTTTTTCCCTTTTGAGCTTTTCATACATTAATCTTTGTGATAATATTAATCTGCATCTATCTTCATTTCTCATTTATCAAAAGTTTTAAGCTATATAATTAAGCCTTTACAAGTTATAATTTGTGTGTGTGTGTGTGTGATTCATTCTTCTTTTCCCAAAAAGTTATTTTGATAATCTGCATTCAAAGTATAAAATAATAAAATTTCTGATCGGAAAGGAGGCCAGCATAATTTGAACAAGTAAAAGCTTACATGTGAGATAACCTTGTGCATGCTCCATATAATCAAATGTCTTATTTAGTCCTAATTTCCCAAGTAGCACAGTTACATTTTCAAATTGGATTAAACATGGATGGATAACTGATTAGACTGGAAGTTTTCTTTAGAATCTTTTATGCCATGTTCTTTCATGACATAGGCAACCATGGCTCTGTACAGCTTCCTTTTTCTTTATTATCTGCTAATTGCCATGAATATTTTATTCAAATATTGCAGTGGTTTCCTGTTGCCTTCTTCAAGGTTTTGAATTCTGAATAGTTTTCTCCTTGATTGATTTTCATCCAATGCTAGAGAGTCTAGTCTACTTTGCTATTTAAGAGATGTATTTGTGTCTTTCCCAAGGGCTTTAGTGTGAAAATGAATGCATCAAACTAGGTCACAATTTGAACTTGGTTTACTGACTCCCCTTTCTAAATGTTAGGCTATCCACACATTTCAAAAGAATGCTAATTGCATATTGTTTGATCCATTAAACCCAGGTTGTTTTTTATCAATTCAGGTGGAAACATTATTTTTTTTTTTGTTTCTTTTTTGATTTTTCATATTTATCTCTATTTCTCATCCTATGACAACTTTTTATTTAAATTTTTGTCATGGAATACAGGCATAGAAAATCATTCAGGAAACTGAAGGCCCATGTTGAACATGCTTGCAGTTCACTTTGTGACAAACTATTTTACTTTCTGTATGATTTTCTGGGATTATCAAGCATTAATATTATTTACACTATTTACATTTGGACTATTGTCCTCCTCTTTGTTATCACAATATTTTGCCAGTTCTATTTTCTGGCCTTCATCGAGCATATATTGATCTGGGTAACCGACATGGAATTTTGAACCTTTATTTAATCTATAGAGGTAGACTGTTCTCATTCTACTGCCCTTATCTAAGGACATCTCATCTTGTTCTTATTTTTAGTACTGATCATTTATTGCTCACCCTTTTTCCACTTAGTCCAAGTACATACTGCTCAGCCCAAAGATTACTTCAAATGTTAAGGATTTATTGCCAGAGGTTTGTGATTGATTGTTTTTTACAGTTTATCATCCTTTTGTGGATTATTTAAAGCTGTAACATATTTTGTATTGTAAGAATAATTTTTATTTTGTATGTGAATATTTCATTAACAATTTTTGGGAATAACAGTGATTTTTCCAGATACAACTTCTGCTAATAGTAGGATTTGATGGCTGGAGAATGGAGATGGATTCATGCCTTTCCCAAGGGTATTTGTGCGGAAGTGAATATAACAAACCTGACTGGAATTCAAACTCTGTTTTCTGATTTTTCATTCTGCACTGCTATCTGTTGCATCACCTGCACATCTACATATCGCCACAGGATTTTCAAATAAATATACTTTCCTCCATTGTGGCTTGAAGCTTGCAAGATTTGTGTTGTTTTGAAACTAAGCAACTAAATTCATCTTATTCATCAGGCAAACTGGGTCTCCCTCACTGTTAAATGGCTTTATCATAACTGCTTAATTTTACTTTTCCTTCCATCATGACCAAAATAGCTTGTGGTTAATTGTGGTTTAAATAAAGTGAACAAGAATGAAGAACTACTCGTACTCACCAATTCCTCCCACAGAAATAAGCAAGAAGGAAAATAGTATTTGGACTGTGAGGCTTGACTCCATTATCAAATCTCGATCACACTTACAATGTCTTTTTTTTCTCTTTCTTTACTTCTTCTTCATCTTCCTTTTCTTTTTAACAATGCTTGTTCCTACTTCACATTCCAAAACAAATTTAACAAAAAAAAAGGCAAAAGAAAAAAAAACATCACTGAATCCACCCTTATATTGATATTTATTACCCACAATGCTCTGTTCTTTGTCTACAAAAACTCATCCACATTTTCTCAGTTTTTCTGTTGATATCAAGGTAAATGAAACATCTTCTTTTATTCATTTAGTCAAAACACAGACTTTACTACTACATATATATATATATATATATATATATATATATATATATATATATATATATAATATTTATTTTGTTTAAAAATATGATTCCTTTGCTACATAAGAGTTCTCATGTTTCAAAAACGAGAGCCGAAACCATCCAAATAATTATTAAAATTAAGTTGAATTTAGGTGTTTAGTCCCATTTCATCTTCAAGCGAAATTTTAGGAATAAGCTATCTCTCCGGATTATGCACCCAACGTATTCTTTTCTATTTTCTGCATAGCTGCGCACTTATATATATATATATATATATTATTAATTTCTAATATTTGTTATTTTTTCTGTGTTTGGTATAGTCATTTTGTGTTAATAGTGAAAATACAAACCAAGTTATATCTATGGAAAAATAAAACCCTACAAACATGGAATCCTCTAAGATCATTGACCTGTGTACTGTATCTCCCAAACAAGCAAATAAATCATTATACCGTAATTACCCTCTAAATACAGCATAAACTTTACATATGACTTCGTCCAAATTCTCAAAATCAATAAACCAAATTAGCTTCATTAGATACCAAAAATTTATTCGACAAATTACTTGTCAGTGTAACAATAGATGTTATAATCAACAACATCTATAAACATCCATAATTTCCACCTCCAAAAATAAAACCAACAATTGTTAAGAAACTATACCTAGTAGGCACCACACAACTACCTTTATATGACCACATAGGAAATATACACCTACTAACTGATGGTTTCGCCATGGGTTCACCTCACACTCCAACACTATCAACCTGAGAAAAATAACATTTTATTTAAGCACCATATATCAACTATTTACACTTGCTATGTTGATAATATATTTATATTAAATGAAAATACGGACAAAGTCAAAGATCTGATAAGAACCTTAAAAAATAACTCAGTTATTAATTTTGTATATATCACAGAACATCAATAATAGAATCCCCTTTTTAGATGTATTATTTGATTCAAATAATGATAACTTTAAAACCTGCATTTAGAAAAATAAATCCATGCTTACCCAAATACAACAGTGAATACCCACACAGATATAATATCGTCATTATAGATAATTCATTAAATATAGCATGTTTAATAACCTCTGCAACCATAATATTTTATAATGAACTTAAAAGCATAAAAATAACATTAGTTAATAATTTATTTTGCCACATAATAGAAAAAATTAAACTAAGCTTAGGAAAAAAAAAACAGTCATATAAATAATAAGTCTAAAAACACCATTCAAATATTCTTCGGGAAGCACAATAATTTGAAATTTGATAAAAATTATAAGAAACCTAATAAATGCATTTTATTTATCGAAAAACAAAACAAATTCAACTCATCACTTATTACAAAAATTCAAAATTTCAGTCTGAACAATGTAAATAGTTACAATAACTCGTCTCAGAAATATAGACAGATATGGTCATCTATGATACAAAAAATTTCAGAATTCAATATACCAATGGCATTTTTTAATTTACTTTGTGAATGCCCCTCTGATAACAATTCAAATATATACATTGTCAGCATAATCATAATATTATCACACTGATTAACTTGGCATTTAACCAATAATGGCTATCATTACCAACTCTAATGCTACAAAGCATAACAAGAAATTCAACAAATCCTTAACAATAATGCAAAAATATTTATACCACAAAAGCAGTAAAAAATATTCTAAATACGAGCAGTTTTAACCATAGAAGACAAAGAAGACAAAGATTAAATTTACAAAAAAACATACTAAATATCCATGACAAACCGATGCATGAAGATGTGTTACTAAAAAAGAAAAGATGATAAAACACCTACTGATACATCAAGATGCAACACCACACCCAAGATCTACCAAAGAAAATATAATGTATACATATTGACAACAGTCATATCAACAAAAAAATAAAACTTTTTCATAATAGTTTATGAAATTTTGAAAGTACTCAGAAAACACTGGATTAATTTTCCCTGTAAACCAGCAAAATTATATGAACTATAAAAAGATGACATTAAAAAAATCTTAAACAAAGAACTTTTGTTGATCTTCAGCCAGACTAACATAGATGAAAAATTGTTCACACCCTGACCAAGGCAGTTTTCTAAACAAAAATCTGTTTGGTCATTGGCAAGATTATGGGAAATATATCAGAGCTTTTTAGCACATCTTGTATATATAAATATATGCAAAATTCCAGATGTACACTATGAACATGTGTATGTGTCTCTATCTTTCTCTCTCTCTCTCTCTCTCTCTCTATATATATATATATATATATATATATATATAGAGAGAGAGAGAGAGAGAGAGATGTACTTATATATATAGAATGCGCAACTGAAGTTCAGTGGTATATTTGTAATTTTTTACAGTTGATTTCTTTGAGCATTAAAAATAAAATGAATACATCACATTTGTCAATATGATAAAATTTCTTACTTTCTTCTTGCCATATTTAATTCTTTTTATTTTTTAAATGTTCCATTATCTTTTGACGATTACCATAGCATTTTTACCATCTTTCTATTCATTTTTGGTTTCATTTCTCTTGCAAATATAACCAAATAACAAATTTCTTATCAATGTACATACAAATAGGTATTTTCATGTCTACAAATCATCACACTGCAATAATATAACTAGCAAATAGTAAACTCAAATGACACTTAGTGAGACACCTGTGTCAATTTTAGTTGTAATTTAGTCCATATAAAGCAGTGGATGAATAGGCTACACATGACAGACATGTTACAGAAGGTGCCACTCAAAATTATAACTGAGTCAGCGGCAGTCCATTACAGTTTAATAACTGTATTCTGCATGTCTCATTCCATATGTGTCACAGGGGAAGGTCATGAAATCAATTGTGTGGGTCACTTCCTGGTAAGTTCAGTGCCACCTTAAACAAATTCATGTCATTGACACTTTCTTCTACTGTGATTTTCTTTCACCTTTAACCAACTCTTGCAAATCCAAATGGCCATAGGGAATGGATGACAGGAGAAGGTTTTGGTAAAACTGGAAGCTTCTAGTCCTGATCCTGTCGGTAAATGTAGTCATCAGTACCATCATCATAAAGGAAGCAATCAGCAAAGAAGAAATTAAATACTTGAATCCAAGATAAAGCTGCTGACTAGTCCCTATAAAACATTATATTTCCATACAAAACTTTCCAGGCAATAAAATAAAGATGACTGGTTCAAAATTAGCCATATAGTCATTTTTTTCCCTGACCATTTGATGTACTAACATCTTTCAATTGCTTCTCTTTGCAACATTCAGGCTACTATTCTATGGTTATTAGTAAGTAATATGGATCAGAAATCATGAATAAGCTGTTAACATGAACTTACATCCCTATTCAAAGAGGCTGTTTTAATGCAACATCTGCCTTACCGAAATAAAGATGGAAGATATACTAAGCACAAAATGAATAATAAATATGGGTTTGCGGATGTTGAGTTTTCTCAAAAACTAGGTGTTAGGCACTTAAAATGAATAATGTTCTAAATCAATATCACCCAAGAAAGGTTTTCTTATTATTTATTTGGATTTTCACACATCATACATAAATGTAGTGTGTCTTTTGGAACTATAGCATCCTGCAGCAATAATGAATCTAGCAGACACATTGGCGATAGTGACTATTGATGATTTTTGTTCAGGGTCTTAGGTGAAACTGCCAAAAGGATATACAGTAAAAGTAAATAAGAAAAACAAGCACCATTTAAAAGAATGGGAGTAAGTAAGGTAAGGATAAAAATTACTCCAAGATTCTGCTGTTGAAGATTGTTTCCTTCTCAGGAAGCACTTAACTGACTATAGCTGAGAAATCCAGTAGGGTTTTAATCAGGTTGATTAAGTCAACAAATAGATACAAGATCAATATAACCTAGCATCAATATAAACAAGAATGAACATTCATTCTAATAAAACTTTGACATGAATTTGAACTGTACATTATTTTAAAATCAGACTGAGGAAGTCAGTATCTGTTGTATATTTTAATGTAATTAAAAGTCATAACTGAAGTGAATTTCAGGATTATCCAATAGAAAGTCATGTCATGAAGCAGTGGTGTTTTGATTTTAGGCTAAATAAAAATTGACATGTATCTTTATTAAGAAGGGTTTTAATTCAATATAAATTACACCTAATGATTTAAGAATATTAATAAAAATTTAAGATTATTCAGGCTCTAATCCTGAAAATGTTTTAAAACTCAAAATTTTACTTAAATTGTTTTTAAATGTTTATTTTTAGAAAATAGATTATTTGTATTAAACTACCATCACAAAATATATTTGTTGACTTTCAACTTAAAAATCAAAAGGAAATCCAATTTTTTTAAAGATAAGCTATAAATATAAAAGTTCTAATCAAATATGAATAATATGATAATGGATTGATATTTAATAAAATTGGGGATTTTCATGAAGTGAAATCAAAATTAAGAAGATTTCATCAGTATTGATTGTTATCATGTAATGTAGACAAACCTCAAAATTGAAATTGAATGTAATTTAAGTTCAGATTTAATTTAAGAAAAATCAAAGTAAAAAGGTACCTAATTTCTGGCCATATAATTTAGACCTGATGTTTAATCCAAGCAAAATAAATATGTATGTAAATGAAGTATATTTGCCTTGAGTGGAACAAAAGCCTCTCAAAACACTCTAAAAAAACAATGATTTATGAATAATCTGAACCTTTAAATTCAATTTCTCAATTCCAGATCTAGAATAAAAGAGAAAAAGATTGGTGAAATGTGTTCATCATGAAACTCTCAGCTGATTGATTTCAAGAAAAGACAGGTTTCTTTGAATTGTATATCTTCCTTTACAAAGAAAATAAATATTTTATGTGAAAGAATCATAATACAGGCACAATTACTATGAAAGATTGTAAATTGTTTTCCTCTTAATTAAATGATTACCAAACTGAATGCTTTGTTTCCTGGGCAACACTAAGTATCCTATTAGTTAATAATCATTCAGAATGCTTCATCTCAGAAGTCCAGAAAATAATCTTATTACTAGTGTAAAAGAAAAATGGCAGCATATCTGGGGAAAATAAAAAATGGTTAGATTTGCATGACTGCAGCTGTTAACCTCTGTTGCTTGATCAGAAAAGTCATGTGTTTTGTTTATTTTGGTAAAAATTGTTCCCCTTCACAAATGTAACAGTTAATATATCACCTAAGTGACAATATTCAAACAATTAAGCAAGTAGTCATGTTATATCGGGCTTTTATATGCTAGATAATTATCTAAAAGAATATAACTTTATCCATTTTTGCTACCTTATTTTGTTGTTTTTTAATATAATATTTACCATAACTGCCATATTATAGCCATTCCTTCTGAATTCAGACCATTCTCTGTTTTACTTAATTAAATCTTTATGATTTTTAGGCAAAATGCCAATTTTTTCCTTGCTTCTCAACCGAAGAACTGAAAGAGAAAAAAATTATTCATATATTCAGTTACCGTTTTTCCTATCTTTTATTAAAAGATTCTAATCTTAGGCCTCTACTTTAATCTTGTGTCTCTTGGAGACTCAAAGTAGAGCAATTTCTTATATAATCTTATAAGACACAAGAGGAGATGAGTCTGCCAACTTTAAATATTTTCTTCTTTCTTTAACTGATTTTGTTTAGTTTCCTTCACATTTAATCAAAAATTCTAAATTATCATTTCCGCATCATTTCAAAATCCGACACCTTGTCTCCTTCTTAATTTCAGTTTTTAAAAATTCTAGCTATATTATACAATATTGTATAAATGTTCTGAAAAAATTCAAATACATATAAATATATCAAAATATCCATAAATACACACTTGTATGAATGTATATATTATTTTCATTTTGTATTTTGTAAGTTTTTTTTCCTTTCTTTTTCTGGCTATCATATATTTTAGTGTTTTGTTATTTGTACTTGTAAACAGTAACATGGCAGACTTAAGATGATGAGAAATAGAAATTACTCCAATGACAGAATACAGGGTGGTGATGATGATGATGATGATGATAACAAAATTTCTTCAATACTTCCACACCAGAACAATTTCCAATTTCTATTTTTTATAAAAAGAGAGATGGGGAGAGAAAGTAATGGAGCATCTGATTGAAACTTTTAAGTTTTCTTGTTAGAACTGCTAGGTAAGCTTGATTTATTTCGGAAGGATATTAGAATAATACAGAACTTATACTGGGAGCAAACCACTTGCATGAGGATAGAAAATCAATTCATTAAATAGAAAAATAGAAAGGGGTGTTAGATGTCTTCTCACCAGATTTATTCAACATTTACAGTAAAGCAATCCTGAGAGAATTAGAAGTCCTACAAGATTCATTATTGGTGGTCACAATATTAACAGGATTCATTATTGGTGGTCACAATATTAGCAGGATTCATTATTGGTGGTCACAATATTATCAGGATTCATTATTGGTGGTCACAATATTAACAACATAAGATATGCAGATGACACAGTGTTTAATAGCAGACATAGAAAGGAAACTACAGGAATTCTTACAGAAAGTGGTAAAGGTGACAATTCTATCATAACAAATGTCTCTTTGTCACTGTTCATAATGAGTGGAAACATGACCTCAATGAAGCAAAGTTTCTATTCACTGAAAGAATGAGATACTCTATAGCTTCTCACAAGTTTGGTTCTATAGATTACTGGCAGCTATCAGTTTGACATATTATCATCCACTGCAGATAAAGCATTTGCTTTGCTCAAAAATTCTTTTTCAACTCCACACTTGACTCATCAGGAGTATCTTCAATTGATTTTCCCCTGAGAGCAGAATCTCTAAAGAGGGCTATGCTCATAATTCCATCCATATTTTCTACTAGACTGATATGATTTTGTGCATCCGCTGTTCATCTCAAGGTTCTCAACAAAATCCAAAAAGAGATATGCATTTTGATTGGTCCTGACTTGGGGTCTTGACTCTAGTCACTTTCTCACCAATGTAATATGACTTCCCTCTGTATTTTCTATAAATATTTCCAATGGCATAATGCTCTGATGAGCTATTTTCATTGGTGCCCCAAATGCATGAATTTAACCATGCTAAATTATTATTTTGGCATCTTAGTCCCACCCTTTTACTGTCGAAACAGTTAAATGTAACTGCTTCTTCTACTCCAACAGCTTCTTCTTTCACACTTCCCATCAGTGGAACTCACTTCCCTTTCCCTTCACAGGACATATCAAAGGCAAGAAGGATAGAGGAAAGCAGTGCATAACAAGTGTAAATGATTGGCAGAACGGGAATTAGGAAATATGGCAAAAAGACAAAATTTATTAAGAGCTGTAAAGGACAGGAAGTTGTGGTAAACAATGATTGCCCATGTCTATTTGTTTCTTTGCTGCTGTTTTTATTAATATGTAATAAATAAACATTATTCTTCATTCTAAAGTTATATTAATTAATTATCAGCTACCAAATTAAAAAAGTGTTTTGTTTATCAACTCTCCAATTATAATGCCCATAGCCAGGTTCTTCAGTAAACTTCCTTCTTGTATGATTATCTTTTGAGAAACTTGATGTTTTTTTTTTCATAACTTTCTGACATGTTTTCCAGTTAAAACCAGCTTACTGTAGTTGGCAATGAGGCATTGACTTATTTCTTATATCAACTTCCCCCCAAACTGTCAAAGAAATAATCCAAATATTTGCTAAGTTTAGCTTAAGTAATCTCTATTGTTTACAAATCTTTTTAAAATAATTGTCTAAGTAATTGCAATAAAAGACCAACTGAAATTAATTTGAAAGAAATATTAATCAAAAATTAATAATATTTAACAAACCATCATTATATAATAAATCAAGATAATCTTTTATCTGTTCACTCAATACAAACTACTCAATGTAGAGTGCTACAAAATGAGGTTGTTGTAAGGGCATATAGGGAGGGAGTAGGAAGTGCATATTATGAGGATATGTAGGATAGATAATAGTTAACCCTTGACTTGAAGAGGTCAAGACTGTAGTGATCAGGAAAACATCCTGCTGGAAGTCTGACTCACAAAGCAGTAGTTCTTGGGAAGAAGCTGTCTGAGTAGAACTTCCTTCTTACTAATAGAGTGTGAAGAGTATGTGGATGTGACATGGCTGGTCTGAGCTGCAAAAGCCAGAGGTGGTGGGACTAAAGATTATAGCTTGTCAGAACACTTACTATGAAAATAGCAATATTGTAGTGAGAGTCTTGGGACATTTGTTTGTGGAAAAGGAGTTGTAGGATGAAAAATAATTCATCACCCATAAGGCCACATTGACACGGTTTAACTCTATCAGGTCAGGAAGGTTAGGGCAGGGCAGCTCCAGCCCAGATATGGCAGCAATACTTTATTTTTGGTCTGATTTGGCTTTTTTAAACATAGCGTATAGAGGGAAGAATCAAATATGTGCAGCAGTATAAGGAACCAACCATTTTTATAGCTTCTTTAGCAAAAGATCAAAGATATGTGAGTTATACTTGAGGTCTGGAGTGATCTTGAGTCCCAATAGACATTCAAGGCAATGAAGGTTTTGAAATGGTTAAAGCATGGAATGTAGATTACCCAAACATCTGCCATGAAAAAAGTGATATAGCAATGTTTTGTCTGTGGAAAAGAGATTGTAAGGTGGGAATCAGTTCTTCACCAACAAGCCTGTGTAAACGCTTTTTAACTCTGTTGAGGCTGGAAAGTGAGGAGCTTCAACCCAAATCTGGCAACAATACTCCATTTTTGATCTGATCTGACTCTTGTAAAAATAGAGCATGGCAGAAGGAGTTAGGCATTTTTTAGAAAGGTTTACAGCATCTTTAACAATGAGTTCTGGTGTTCCATTTGAGTCCCAATAGACATTCTAGATAAGGAGCCTCATCGGGACTACAACCATTTATTATGTTGGAAAAAACAGAGTCTGCTCTGTGATGATGAAACATTACTAGCTTAATTTTGGAGGTATTGAATGCTCCAAACCAGTTCTTCCTCCATTGAACTGTGCAAGCAAAGGTAGAGGATTCTGATCATCTGAATATTTGGTCGTGCTTCCATACATCTATTAAGTAAAATTATTTTGTAATTTAATTCTCTTTATAATTGATAGCTGCTAATTAATTAATTTTTCATCATTTCAGTTTATGATTTTTAATCAGTGTTCGTTAATGCAATATGGATAGTCGTCACTACAGTAATCGCTAAACATTTATGGACAACTTTTTTTCTCTGTTACAAACTGTTCATGTAACAAAAACATTGTTATTCACTTTAAAATGCTGAAATATAAGAAAGACAGATATTTAAACAGAATATAAATTTTATTTCTATTTTAATAAAAACTAGTACATTGAAATTTAAATATCTTAACTGCAAAAGGAACTTAACTCAAATATTGAATATCACTACTGACAGATGAATGCACTTTTCTTATTGTCAAGAACTATGTATTAACTTGCTGCAAATTTTATCCTCTGAATTTTGATTCAAACCATAACTTTGTGATTTATTGATGAATACTATTTCATTTTAATTTGTTTTAGTAAACTCTGTCATCTGGCTTGTCAATAACTCTAAGAGGAGTAAGCTTGATTTCAATTTCTAAAAGCTGTTTTTTTTTATTTCAGTTTCAGTAAAGCTAAACAAAATATGAAATAAATGAACTCCCATTTGGATTCAAAATCTTGACAGAAACATAATACCTATAGCTCTATAGTTATTAATTTATATTGAAGAATTGGATCACTTGATTATGATAGCCATTGATTTTGATTCAATATTCTGCTGTAGACTTCATTTGTGAAAAAATAAATCCCTGAATAATTTGCTTCCAGTGGGATTTGAAGAAATCTGCTCTCAAATTTGTTGCTTCTTTAGTGTGTTCATTTTACACATTTTACTAATTAAACAAGAAAAATATGACATTTGTACTGCTTGTTGCTAAAATGCCAACTTGAAAAACCATGTGCCTGTTCAGCACACTATCAAAGCATATACCTGTGAACATACTGAAAAAAATGAATAAAAAATTGATGCAATTATATAAATAAATGAGTAAAAAGTAATGAACATTTCATTGAGTTTATGGAGAAATAATCAGTTAGAATTCAGAATTAATAATGTTTGATCAGGAGAATATTAAACATAATGTTTTGGGGATCATATATGCATGAGGAGTTCTGAAAAATTCTTAACAATTCCACCCACCCCCCAAAAATTCTGTTTCGTCACGGGAAATTTTAGTAACCTCTTATATAACACTGGATCCAGAAGTCTGTTGACATTCACAGAATTTTGATCTAAAATTTTCACTATATAATGTTCTATTTTTGTATTTAATAGTAACTACTGAATTTCATACATTTTTAAGGAAGGAAAAATAAATATTTGTTAATGTTAGGCTATGAACTTATGGAGCAATTTACATTATTATTAAAAGAGTCCTCAATACAGAGTAGACCCAATAGTATTTATTCAAATAAATAAATAAAGGAATGGAGGAAAATATACATATATTTTTTTAATTTCTTTATTGTTTTAATCGAAACACCAAATTTTCAGTTAGAGCAAACACTAATCTAAGAAAATTCAAACATTGTAACAACTTAGATACAATTGAAGGGATCTGAATTCAGATGAGGGGGGCAGGGGAAGAAGTTTTACAAATGACAAGACAAACACAATCACATCATAATACACAAACACATAAATATATTTAGATATATAAACACACGAAAACACAGATGACACAGGAATTAGAGAAATCCACATCTACGAATAATATCAGACACATATGCATACAATTAAAATCATATACAAGCAATCAAACACACATACTAATAAAGACATAGACAGACTCACCAAGATTCAAACCCATAAGTATTAATAAGCAAGTTCAAAACAACTATCATAATTTTACATACATGGGCAAAGATATATAGATAAAAAGAGGGTTTAATTGATGAAAGTTAAGAAGGGTATAATTTTAAGAACAAATATTCAGCTATGAACAGAGCAAAGAAAAATGACAATTAAACATATGTTTAATTGTCATTTTTCATTTTCATACAAATGAAAATTGTCATTTTTGATTTTCATACAAATGAACAGACACAACATATATGCATACACATAAACAAAATCTAACAGCCAAATTTGCATGCCTAAACAAACTGCAACATTTAACTTTCATCAATTATATGTATATTTTCCTCTGTTCCTTCTTTGAATAATTTTATAATATTTTAAACTTAATGCAGGATTAAATTTAAAATTTGTAATTTTTATTTTTTAACTTTATAGTAAAATCAAAAATTAATCAGAATAATTTCTAATTTAGTCTAACATTAACATTAAGGTATTAATAAACTGTATCTAAAATTCATTGTCAAGTTTTTTGAATTATCATATACTTGTATTTTGATTGGTCATTGTAGCTTACGTAACAATGTTTCCCCTATTGAGGGGAGTTTGGTTGATTTTAAACGTTTTAAAATTCTTTATTCTGCAATCGACACCATCACTTGACAAGACACCAGAAGTGCTAAAACAAAATGGCTATTTTTGTAGTGATGTTATAACATGCTTATGTTATAATTTTTTAATAAATAAATTATATATATATATATATATATATATATATATATATATATATATATATATATATATAATTTTTATTATTTATGGGAGCTATTCATTTTTTTTTATTTACTCTTTTATATTAGATAATTTGTTCATATTTTCTTTGAATAAAAAAAAAATAAATTTAAATCAATTTCACTTTCTCCTTTATCTTTTTTTCTATAATCAGAAAACATTTTTATTACATATAATCATATAAATATATATTTTTGTTCATATGAATAAATACATACATATATATTGTGTGTGTACTTGTAAGTTTGTTTAGTTTTTCTGAATTATAATGTCTGTTGGAATCATAAATAACTTTTATTATTTATTTTATTCCATTTTTAAGATATCTAATCATGGAACTGAAAAGAACTGGCAAATATATTTCACATATTATATAGTGACAAGTACATGTTTTTCTCATCTTCCTTTCACAAAATCATTTCTCTTGATATTTTATCTATTTAAAATTCAAAATGTTTTTCTTTTCAAATAAATAGAAGAAAGTGACAATGTTCAATCGTTTATTCAGTTTAATTTTTATTAAATTTAAACTTCTATAGGAATTTAAACATCTGAAAATTAGTATTTTTTAAGTGTCCCATAATGTGTCACTATAAAATTACATAAAAAATACCTACAAAATATATTGTTTTCATTGAAACTGCACATAAGAAGCAAGAAAGAGAACACACTATAAATATATATATGTGGAGGCAGACTGTCCCACCCTGTAGAATTCCGCTCTTGCTATCCTGTTTTGCCCTGCGTAATACCACTACAAGGCATGTTTTCTACTGTCTCTATTTATGGTAGTTCAGGTGGTCATCATATAAACTATGAAGGTGAAAGTGGTATGCCTCCTTCTAATGCTGATACTGGTTGTGCTTAAAGATATAAAAATGGTATTGTAGCTGAATCTATTCAAATGGGGTAGTAATGATTAGAGTATGATTACAGTAATAACATTTATTATGTGAGATGTGGTTTAGTAATGTTAAGGCATATGAAGAAAAGAGATAAAAGAAAGGGATTATTATTTGTTGTAGTTCTGCTATAGTGATACAAGTAGTAATAGTAACAATCAAGAATTGTGCAAATCTTGATAGTAATGATGATGATGATGATATTGTTTTGATTCTTTTTTTTTTCCTTGTGGTTGATGGATGGTGAAAATGGTGATTGTGATCCTATTGGAAATGATGATGGTTTTACTGGTTTTATTCTTGTTTCACTGATAATACAGAATTTCCTTTGGTGATAGTGACATGATAGTCTTTAGTTGTTATTGGAGGTGACGGTAGGGATTTGGAAGTTCAAATTCTAATGATTGGGACGGTGATGCTGTGTTTAATATCAGAATTCATGATAGTATTAAGAAGTGGTATAATGGTGATGGTAGCAAAAAGTTAGTGGAATAGTGGTTGATGGTAATGGTTATCATGGAAGGAAGGGAAAGTGGTGGTTTTGCCGCATATAGGCAAAAAGTAGAGGCTTTAAAAAGGAATGCAAGCTGGGTGGGTATTGGGGAAATACACTGGGATGGGATGTAAGTATGGATCAGTTTCATATGTAAAATAGCAAGAACAGATCCTCATCAAATACTGACATAAGAGAATAATAATAAAGATAAAAAAATACCAATTTGTCATTTATGACTTTGTGTCTAAGCCCATTTTTTCCTATATACTTTCATCACTTATGTTTTTTATCTATCTATGGGCATCTGGTTATGTTTATGTATCTTTATCTTTGAGTCAGTGTTTTTATATATAATACAAAGAGAATAATATTTCTAATAAGCTCTTTATAATTCTCTGTAAGTATTTTAAGACAGACAAAGAAGATTTATATGCATGTGTACTTCATGTTTACATTTATAAATATATATATTAAGTTTATTTTTGTGTGGCACAAGGTAGGTATTTTCATATCTTTGATTCCTGGAGAGTGTCTCACTGTGCCTTCTTGGCCTCATGTTTTCAACTGACTTGAAGTGGAATGACTACATTGAATCAATAGCTGCATCTTCTGCAAGGAAATTTAGGTCACTGGGTCATGCCAGAAGGTTTTTCTCATCAGAGTCTATCTTGCACATTTACAAACTTACCACTCAGCCATGCATTGAATACTTTTGCCATATCTGGTCTGGTGCTGCTTCTCTTCATCTCAAGGTTCTTAACAAAATCCAAAGAAGGATCTGCAATGTAATCGATCTAGACGTGGCACCTCGACATAAGTCACTTTCTCACCAACATGATGTGACTTCCCTCTGTCTTTTCTACAAATATTTTCATGGCAACTGATCTGACAAGCTTTTTTCTCCAGTGCCCTGACTATGTGACTTTAAGACATGCTACTAGATTGGCATCTATGTCCCACCATTTTACTGTTGAAATAGTTAAATGTAACAAGACACTTCAACAGTTTCTTTTTGTTCACTTCCCACCAGAGGAACTCCCTTCCATTTACTTGCTTCCCTGAAAATTACAATCTTCAAAAATTTAAATCTAACATCAACTGCCATCTTGTCTTGTTGTCTTGAACCCTGTTCATCTATTACCCTTTCCTCAATCCAGTCTATACCCAGACTTTTCTCTCACTTTCACTCTGTAACCCCCTGCATACTAGTGGCATTCCTGTCTTGCTTGGGGTGAAATGATTAAAAAAAATACATGGATACATTAGGAGAAACTCTATTTTATTCGCGATCCATAGCAGTTTGCAGAGTGTGCAAATTGTGCGTGTGTATGAAAAATAAAATTTTCAGTGTTCAAGTTTCTTCCTTCTTTATGAATTTGAATGTGAGGGAGAGGATCTGGTGAGATAAAAAAAATTGTGTGAGTCAAAAAACGAAGGAAGGAAGGATGAAAAGATATTTTCAATAATTAATAAGCCTGAATAGATAACTACTTCTGGCCAGGAAGAGAAATAAATTTTTATTTATATGCATAAACAACCATATAAATTTTATATGACATGACAGCAAGGGGAGAGAGAGAGAGAGAGATTGTTTCTAAAAATATAGATAAGTGATTTTATGAGGTTGGTCAAACAACTGGAAAAACATTAAGAATTTCAATGTGGTGTGTGTGTGTGTGTATATCTCTCTCTCTCTCCCGATATATATATATATATATATATATATATATATAAATCAGTTTTAAAATAATATATAGTGATGCACACAAATATATATATATTTCCCTAACATTTTCCCTTTAATCATTTTCTAATATATATTTTTATACTATTTTTCTTTTTGTTATCCTCTATGTTTCTCTCAGTGTGTGTACAGGTATGAGTAGATATAAACTCAGAGTGACTAAATGGTTGATTTTTAACAATGTAATTAAAGTAAATATCAAACATTCAGCTGCTTAAAATGAATCATGTTTTGGAGACACCAAAATGAAGATTTTGTTCTTGTGAGATCAAATTATTTTCCAGTACATTGGTAAAATATATACAGGGTGTGATTGATAAATTGTTGTCTAAATTATGCAAAAATGAAAATAACTCTGACATCTCATTTTAACAGATATTTTTAACCAAAACTGCACAAATATATCTTGAAATACTAAAGAGTAAATTTATTCAATAAAATCGCCATTGGCTACAGCTACAGCCTCCAGATGACTTTGGAATCTCCTCCAACTCTTTTGGTTTAAGTTCATGAATGCTGCCAAAATCCTTGCCTTTAGTTCGTCTTTGGTGTTACAAGGAATTTTGTTGGTCTCTCACTCAACTGTGCCCTACACTTAATAATCAAGGGGGTTGCAGTCTGGGTAGTTAGGTGACCAGATTAAGATGTGATATAGTCACAGAAATTGTCTAACAGCCATTGTGTGGCCTGGTGCAGAGTCCTGTTGTCAAACATAGGGTCTTCCAGCAGCCACCCTCTTGACTCAGGGCAGAACTATATTCTCAAAGCATGATGTAGGCCTCCATGTTGAGTCTGAGACCCTCATCAAGAAATTTGGGAGTTCTTTTCTTATCAGAATGATCAGAGTGAATTTTCTGAGCTGCCATACCTTTGTAATCACCATTAGACTCATGCAACTCTTTCTGAATCATCTTCACTGTCCTAAAATTGACACCTAAACTCTCTGAAATGTTTGTGTTGAATCTTCTGGCATGAATGCCAAGCAGTACAGCATGCTATTTCTAAATTTCTGGCAGAGTGAATTGCAACATGGTTCTCATTTTCTCACAGATGGTGCCCAGCTGACTATACTGTGCAGCTGACAAAATCAAAGACAAACAGTGTGCATATACAAAATTAAAAATATGATATGGTGGCATCTGAAGATCACAAGAGCATGAAACTAGCCTAACATGATAGGAGTTAAGGTTTTTGTTCTGTTAGTGTAATCTAGTCATTGAGCACTTTTCTTTAGTGACTAGGTAGGTGTTTATTTTTAGGCCATTTTCTTTTTTTGTTAGAGATTTTCTTTTGATTAAGGTGTTAGGTCTTTTAGCAAGTTGTCTATTGGTTGCACAAACATTGTTGTTTTTTTTTAATATATATATATATATATATATATATATATATATATATATATATATATATAATAAAGGCACACCACAGACCACAAATATTAAAAAAAACAAAGTGTTCAATGCCTGGTTGGGTAGAGTTACTTTATATTTATCTTAAAAGAAGAACTCAATAAAACCCATAACGATATATCACACTATTTTCGCACAGTGAAGCAATCCATCCTCAACTGTAATAATTTCTCTTATAATGCCTAATATAAAACTTGAAGGCACTTTCATTACAGATTTTATTGCTGTTTTTTAGGCTCACTATATATATATATATATATATATATATATATGTATATGTATATGTATATATTAAAAATCAGGAGATCAGTTGAATCCACTACCTTGATTTCAAACTTATGGTATCCTCAGGCTATTTTTATCAATTGACCTCTTATTTTTTTTAAAATAAAGCATTGAGAGGTCAACTAATAAAAATTGCCTGTGGATAGTGTAAGGCAGTGGATTCCACTGATCTCCTGATTTTTAGTTAAAAGCTATACATGCTATTTTTATTTTTTTTCACACTTGTATTGAGCACTCTTTAATACTACTGTTTCCTGTCTAATTCAACTCTGGCCATTGACTTTTTATGTATTTTATATATATATATATATATATATATATATATTGTTTAAGTACATACTGCAGTGGTACAGGGAACTGGACATTTTTCCAGCATTTTTAGTAATGGATTCAGTTCCAATAGGCACTCAAAGGATAGGGCCTCCTTGAGGGAATATCTGTTCATTGTGATTGGTAGAAATTTTAGGTCCAGTTGGTGATGATAGAATATCACTAGTTTGATTTTCAAAGCATTGAATGTAACCAGCTAGTTTTTCCCCTACTGAACTGTTGAAGATAGGTTAGAGAAGAGATCAGTTGCTAAACTCTGGTCATCTAGAGTTTTGGTGGTACACCCATATACTGCTATATCATCAGCATATATATTCACAAATGATCAACATTTACTCTTAGGTAGATCATTTATATAAAGTCAAAGAGGGTTGGACCAAAAAGCAAATCTTGAGTGATGCGTGCATTGATCACTAGGGCCTTAGAGGAATGGCCATTAACAACTACTTTCAGAGACCTACCCATTAGGAAGGAATTTATAATTGAGAAAACTCCTCCAGTGATTTCATAGCTAGAGAGCTTGTGCAATAAACCTTTTATATCATACCTTGTCAAAAGCTTTTGAAATATCTAATGCTATTATACTTAAGATGTATTTGTTTTCTATTTTGTCCATTATAGTAGCTAGAATATTAGCAGTGGATCAGGCTGATCAAAACCCATTCTTCGTGACACTCAAGAAGTTGTTCCTATTGAAGTGACCAACAGTATTATTGTTGATTATCGCTTTAAAAAAGTTTCCTAATGACACTGATGAGACTGATGGGTCTATACTATGAGTGGATGAGTGTTCACCCACATTTTTGAAAACCAGATATACACTTGACATCTTACACAGACTTGGGAAGTATTTTCCTTCAAGCAGCAGTTAAATAATTTTGCTAAGATTAGGAAAACCTCCTAAAAGTTAATATTCCTAAAGTCAACTACTAGGATTTTGCCTGAACCAGTGGCCTTGTTAGGGTCAATACTTTTGATAAGTCTGCAGACTTCTCTGGCTGTAATAAATATATTACTGAGATTCTACTCAGTGAGACAGGGGTTTGAGAAGTGGGTAAGCAAGTGTCATCTAATGTGGAGTTAGAGGCAAAAATCAAGGTGAAGAGCTTTGTCTAATTTAAGAAGTATGCGATGACCTTCAGGGGCCATTTATAATAGTAGGAATTAACACTTTGCCTTTGAGCCTTAAAAAGCATATATGCTGTGATAATGTGATTTTTCAAATAATATTAATGCATTAAACATTAAAATAAATAATGAGACCTAAATTTAACATTTACTTTGAGTTTTTTTCATTTTAGCAAGTTAGACAAATTTTTTCAAGTACAGATCAATAAATTACAATCCCTGCTTTAATCCAATAATGTATCAATGAAACTTTAAAAACACACAAAGCAATTTCAATATTTAGAATAAGTTAAATTGGAATAACTTAAAAATCCAAATGGAATATTATGAATGTATTTTTTATAAAGAAGGATTTAGTACAATAAATGCATTTCCTAAATTATATATCAAAATATATATGTCTATCTATAATTTATATATACATAAATAATTCTGTCTTTTTTGCTGGTTATTACATTAGTCTCTCTCTCTCTCTCTCTCTCTCTATATATATATATATATATATATATATATATATATACTAGCAGCATGGCCTGGTGTTACCTGTGCTTGATTCAAAAATCATACGACTCATACACCAATTGCTATCACTTGACTTAAAATATTTTTGCCCTTCCTTGCCTTTAAAGGAGTGACCTTTGCTGTGCTGATGTTGCTACATGCCTTACTTCTTGCCTATCTCAGACTGCAAATTTTTTCTAAGCTCTATACTAAACATTAGATCTGCTACGAAAAAAGAACTAAACAAAATGAATACAAAATGATCAGCTTTAAAAAAGGACTTGTAACTGGAAAAACCAAATGAAAAGAGAATGTTAACAACAAATACTTTTTCACACCCAACCCAGTTCTGCGGAATCAGAATCAACATTGATTTTAATCAAGCGAATGAGCCAATTGGAGTAAAGTGACATACAGATTTAAATTTTTCCCACTTGTGACAAATACAGCTATTGATCTTTTGTGCATGCTAGTTAACATTCATGTCAGTCAGCTGTTGGCTCTCATGCTGGCCAATAGAATCTTCCTGCCTATTCGTGGCAGCCAGTTATAGGCTCTCACTCTGACCAGTAGAAAATGGCTGCAAACTACTTGAAAACTGCCGTAGAAGCATGAAAAAATCGATTATTTCCACTATCGATGGGAAATGGAAAGTTGGTCTTGGCCTTCCCGCTAACTTGAAGCATGTTCATGTAAATTTTGGTGCAAATCTGTCAAAAATTGTGGCCGTGCATTTTTTACACACACACACACACACATCCTGCCTTTTATATATATATATATATATATATATATATATATATATATGCATAACTAAGTGGTTAGAATGTTTGCTTTTTGAGGATGAAACCTGGGTTCAGATTGTATCATGGTTGATTTGTCTTCTTGATATTATTAGACTGGGGTGGCAATCCCAGTATGTGGCAGCTTTTGGAATGTGCCTGAAATCACATCCCAGATTGATCCAAGCCTTTAAAATTAAATTGGGTGAATGGAATTGTTTGGACATCCTTGATGGTTGTACTAGCATGAAGTCACATGTCATCATGACGTTACAGTTTATGCATACTGGCCTTGTTCAAACCATTGATCAGGCTAGGTTATGCACTCTCTCCAAGGAACTGTAACTAAGCTTAACTGCAGTATAAACCATGGGTTGGCTTTATGAATGTTGAAGAAACAAAAATACACCTGAGCAGAAATGTTTCGAGCAAAGATTTTCAAAATCATTTTACCCCACAACATATGACTTCCTAGCGTTCCTGATTTGAATCACCTGGACTGCTATATCTGGGGCATCATTGAGATGTATACCAATCAGTACCACAGCAATAAATAGGATTTGTTGAACATTACATTCCTGAATGTGATGACTAACATTGATGAGAACCCTCTGATCCATATACACAATCGCTTTGGAAGCCACATTGAGGCTGTCCTGAAAGCTAAAAATGGTTTTATTGAATAACCTTTTTCTGTTTTTCAAAGTTAAAAATGTATACAATATTTTTTTAAATATACTGAGATTTTCTGATATATATATATATATATATATATATATATATATATATATATATATATTCAATTTTGGTCTTAATTACCTGGCATATAAAATTTGTGTATTTATTATACATTTAATATATAGTATGATATATCAGTGTTTCTCCCATATTTATGCATGTAAATGGATCTACATTTTGATCTATATGTATATAAAAGTTATTTTATATATCTCTAAATAAATCTACTAATATGCATTCATATATATGTGTGTATATGTTATTCATTAATTTATTAATTTATCAATATGGATGTTAGTTTTTTCAGACTACTACTTTCTCACAAAAGCATTAACTATCAAATGTTTGCTCTTTGATATTAGAACTCTTATAAAAGTCACAATGAATTGCTTTGGTGATATTTTATTCATTCACCACTAATCTCCATTGTCAAATGCGGAGACATGACAAGTGAACTTCTGTAAACTTTAAAGTATTTAAATATAAAATACAAGAAACCTTTGATTAACATTTTAAAAAAGTAGATTGAGGACAATGCAGAAGATTTATTGAAATCTTTCTTGTGTATAAGTGTGTGTCTTAAAGCTGAACTGCAAAAAAGGTTCAGTTCAAACTCATAATGTTGCTGCTTAGAACAGCTTATCTTTGTTTTTATGTAAAATCTCTACTATAAATATGTCTCACTAAAAATTTGTCCAATGACATTTATTTTTGTTTACAGTTTTAAAATATTTCTAAAGTGTGACATGGCATTGTCATTGAAAATTTTTATGCTGCATTTTATCAAAGTTATATTTGTTCCATCAAACTGCACCTCACACCATTTTATCACCAGCTTGTGTATTCATTGCTTGAGACACTTTTTGTCACCCAAGACATTTTTTTTTAAGTTTGTTTGTGAACCAAGTTTCCACTGTGTGTATGTCTGTGTATATATATATATATATATATATATATATATATATATATATATAAGGTTGGTGCAAAAATAATTTCGTTTTCTAACATATGTTACTATGTGAGAAAACGAAATTATTTTTGCACCAACCTAATATATATATATATATATATATATATATATTATATATATATATATATATATATATATATATATATATATATATAATCTCCACACTAACCAATAAAAGATTAATAATATTCCTTGCCAAAAAAGTCTTAATAAAAAAATTATATAAAATTACAGCAAGTCCACAGTTTATTCTTTTTGTAACTGAAGAGAAAATCTTTTTATTTGACTTCTGAAGTTGTTAATCTGCTTATTACATTTATCTTTGAGAAAGGTCATTAATGCACCAACTTATATTTAGAGAACTACACTCCTTTATACTGTTACTATGTTTCAGCCAATCCATTCTACAGCCTTCTTCAAGTGGATTATCTGTAATGGAAATCTCAAAGTCAAGGTGTCACAGTCAAAGTCTCATTTTAGTGTTGTTTAAGCAAGAGTCACTTCAATCATAAGTACTTGTAAGCTCTAATCAAATGGATATTATCATCAGACAATGAATAAGAGTGTGTTTTCATTTGCTTAGGGCAAGTCTTATTGCTGACAACAATAATGAATATATCACTTTGATTATACATATACACAGAGACATATGTGTTCTGCCCTGAAGATGAATGCTTGTAAAATAAATGATGATAGGATAGTATACAAAAGCTGATTGAGACTAATTCAATTCTTGATTGTCAATGCTTTCTAAGGGTTATTCAATTTAGCCACACTTTAATTTCATATTCTGCTTTGTGTATGTCAGCAGTAAGTGTTTCCGCTTACAATGATCTAAGCAAGCCACTGGCAATTCATTACAAAGTTTTGATTGGATGAAGTGTGACAGTTTCCTTAGTTGTATGTTAGAAAAACAAAGAAAAATAAAGAAAAATAAATGAGGAGGAGAAATAATTTGGTTTAATATAATTTGTTACACAGGCCAAGCAAGAAGACTTACTTTAAAGAGTTTAAAATTTACTTTTAGAGACACAATCTAAAATTTTGAAATATCATTTTTTCATCTTATTTTTTAATAGCACAATTCTTTGATGAGCAATATGCATTATTTTTACTTTTTTGCTGTACTCAGTCTTGCATTTGAATTGTTTCCATCTTATTAATTCTTATTTGTTATTGCCATTCAGTTACACTCTAAGTTTGTTGTTGTTATGGGAACATTTCCACTTATTAGAAATGTGCTAGATACACACAGAAAGATGTTCTTTTCTTTCTTTCTTATAATTACAACAACAACAACAAAATATCTATAACGATTTCAAATCATACAAACTAAGGATATATACAAAAACCAGAATTTGTCTATGAGAATGAGAAACATAAAATCTTTTGGGACTTTAAGATTCAAATGAATCACCCAGTCCAGGCCAGAAGACCAGATCCAATTATCATGAACAAGGAGAAAAAAATGTGCATGATGGATTTTGCTGTTCCAGCCAACCACAGAGTAAAATTAAAAGGAATTGAAAACTGGATACATATCTGGACCTCAGTAAAGAACTGAAGAAATAATGGAACTTGAAAATGACAGTTGTGTTCATTGTTGTTGGAGTGCTTGGAAACATTATGAAGAAGCCTTTTAATAAGAATGGAGGAACTTGTAATCCAAGTGAGAATCAAGATCATCCAAAGAATGACATTACTGAAAAAGCTAGTGTAGTGAGGAGAGTGTAGGAATATTAAGGAAACTTGCTGTCACCTGATTTCCAATGTATGCAAACAATTACTACTGATAAGAAAATGAGTAAATAAAAATAGAATAAAATAAAATGGTGGTAAAGATGGAAGGAAAAAAGAAGAATTTTCCTAAATTTATAGATGCAAGAATAAATTCCAAACTGAGAGATCTTTCTGATCTCACCAGAAAGTAATTTTTTTTTTTCATCTATTATTCAAATATAAAACGCAAAATACCATCAGCATAGCTCATTATTTAAAACGTAGGACTTTAAGGCATACTTGAGCTATTAGGGAATGTTAGCAGTATTATTCCTACAATTTGTACTTAAAACATTTTTGTAAATTATTATCCATTTTGCATTAAAATGGATAATAATGTACTTTGGTATTTTAAAGAATCCTCTCATGGTAGAACAATTTATAAACTGGAATCTTATTTTATTACATGATGAAACAGCTTTACTTAAGCTAACAGAAGTTTCCAATTATGATTAGAATCATGTAAATATTAATGGAGTACAATGTTGAAAAAGTCAAAAAATCAGATGATATTCTTAGTTTTCTTGAGAATTTTATTATGATTATTCAAAACTACCATTTGTTTATATTCAAAGTTCAGTTATAATATATAACTTATTACATTATAATTAACAGAAGTTAATCTGTAGACACTCGTGTTAATTCAGTATATTCCTAGCAAATCTACTTTGATTAAAATAACTAATACTTTGTTCTTTGTCTTTCCAATTTACATTCAAAATTACTGGATTTTTATGTACTTTTAAAAATTTATTCAGCAGATGCAAAAATTAATCTCTTCTAATTTGACATTTATTGCTTATTTATACTATATTTATTTTTAAGTCAGCTTCTTCAAAAGCCTTCATTTTGAGCTCTTTCTATTTTTCTGTCATGTATTCAGTGAACTTAAAAAGTTAATTTTTGTTTTTATAATCATTTCAATTTATTTAATAACTCTAAATATTTGTCTATATTTTGGCCAAATCAATTTTCAAACATATATATTCAGGCGACAACCATCTTTCTTGTAAGATAATGGTCATAACCTAGTTGTTTACAATCAATCCTTCTTAGAATGTCATGTCTGTAAAAAAATACCTAAATAAAAAATTAATTATACTGTAAATTTGCTGTGCTCATAAAAAATAAAAATTAATTATAATGTCAAAAAAATAATTCTAATAAAATAATTACTTCACTCATCCTAAACCAATGAGAATCAACCCCACTTTTCTTTGCACACAAACACATGACATTCTCACTATCAAGCAAAACAGTTCACACAAACAGGTCGTTAACATGTGCATTAATGAAAATTTCATCTCCTTTTTCTTTTTCAGGCCATAATAGTAACATTTATCTTTTAGCACTCAACAGAAATTTGAGGTAAGAAAACTCCAGATGTATTTTTTCAACTAAATTATCTGGACACTCATCACACACATCTATAAAATAAAATAAAAAACATATGTGCAAAACTGTATAAATTTTGCTTATTCCCAACCTTACCCTTCTGTCAGATTCCAATCTATATTTGATCTACATTTGACCCTAAATTTCACAATTTTAATTAGTATTACTGTCTCCTGTTTTTCTAACACCACACAACAATCAGATAATAAAGAATACTTACTTTGTTTTTTCCTCATCTTGCTGTTTCTCATTTTTACAAGTATCTTTGTATATATAAATGTAAGGGAATTTATAATTATTTACTCAGAGTTATAACTCTTCTATAAGAGCATCATCTAGAATAACTCAGCCCACATATATATGTACATACACATACATATATATATATACAGTAGCGTCCAAAACTAAGGGACAAAATTTTAAAACCTAATATTTGTTAGAAATAACAACTGTGAAAAGCTGAAATTTTGACAACTCGTAGTCGTTATCATCCATAATAACATACTAAAATTTGAATCATTTGCAAAGGATAGAAAAAGAATTATAACAATTATTTATTTATTTTCAAATTTGGAACGTCCAAAAGTAAGGGACAAAATTGAGAAAAACAAATAAACAAATATAACATCAATCAGCTAAGTAACAAATTTTATAATTTATCCTATATATATATATATATATATATATATATATATATATATATATAATTTTATTATAAGAGATTAGAACAAGAACATGTTGAAATCACTACATAGTAGCTTTTGTGTTTTGGCACTGTTGTGCCTCTCCAGACAATGGTAAGTGACTGGTGATTTTTAAAAAATTTCAAAAGCAAAGTATTACCTCTTTTTTAAGTGAGTGGGGTGAGGAAACACAAGGTCAGAATTAAAAATAGACTTTTGGGTTTGCCTTGATCAGCCAATCAAGTTTCAGATCTACACTAAATAGAAAATTAAGCTCAGATGGTGGAGGTTGAAGAGTTATTTTTTCATGTCTTGATAAACTGGAACTTAGGTCATCATTGACATTTGTGGAAAACATGTAAGCAACAAATGTATTGTAATTTTAGACAAATATGACATGTTCAATTTTTCAAAGGATGCTGCGGGAAAGAGTAGGAGGATAATTAGAAATAAAGTTTATTTCAAAAGAAAAAGATTTTTTCCAAAAACATTTCGGATTTGGGAAGAGGAACTTGTAGATAAAATTAAAAGTGTGAAACATCTATATAAGATATTAATAATACTAACTGGATGGCAATACATAGCAATACTAAATCTGAATAATCAAAATAAGATAATTATTCATAGAGAGTGAACCATTATATACTTATAAATTATGGCCATAAGAAATGGTACTACCTATTATTTTAAATTTAACTATATTGTGAGGCAAAAGATAAACCGTGTCAGCAATTTACAATTAATTCGCTTCTTTGGTTTAATAGAGATTTTTTTTTTGTCAGCAAATTGCACAATTTCTAATTTCTCATATAAGCATAAGAAGCAAGGTTCATTTAAAGATTTACAGGTTCTATCTTTTATTACTATTTTCCATTTTACTGTAGGTTTTTTTAACTTCTTTTAAATTCCAAAGATAATTAGAAAGGGATGTCATATAAGTGCTATTGGTGAAAGATAATATATGTTGATACCACCTAGTTTTAAAAGAATTCTTGGTACTCCCAATATAAAATTTTTTAACTGTTGGATTTTCTATAGTAGAAATAGTACTTAAGTAAACAAGAGAGTCAGTTTGACATCAGTTTTGCAATGGGCATTCATTAGAATTTCTACAATTACACTTGTTGGTATTATCAGCATTTGTTGCTTTGGAATGGCTATTATTACTCAAGTTTTAAAATTTTATTATTATGTTTTTTAATAATTTTTTCGAGATTATCATTACAGCTATAGTTTAGTTTTAGCGTATTTCTGTTAAAAATTTTACCAAATGGATTATTTCTAGGGAAGTGTCTATCAATTAAACAGAGAAACTTCTGCCCTAACTTAGTACTAAAAATTTGGTTAAATTTGGGTGTGTACCAAATGATTTTCCTGTTTCTATTCCTATTCCTATGATCACCGTTGTTATGTTTTATATATTTGATGTCAGTGCACTTACAACCACTATTTTTAAGGCAGTGTTATAAAATTTACTATGCTTTTAAAAGACACCTTCACTGGAAAAGTTATTGCTAATCTTATATTCTATAGAAATGGGTATGTGTTTGATTATGGATGGAAGGTGGTTAGAATTTGGGTATATGTATATTGGATTGGCATTTGTTTTCATGTAAAGTTGGAATACATTATTAACTAGGTCTAATATAACATCAAGAAAATCTAGATTTTTTAAATTAATGTTGATCTTAACTTTAAGGCTAAGACTTTTAAAACTCTCTGTGTATTAATTTCCTGATTTATTTTTGTGGAATCTTTCACTAACATAAGGTCATCGTCTCTATATAACCCTATATTATCAATGTTAACATCATCATAGGTACTAATATTATACAAAATAAATAAACCAACAAGGTCAGAACACTGCAAATTTCTAAAAATCTCATGGAAATATCAAATTGATCAACATATTTTTTTTTAATCCACTGTTCATTGTTGTGAATGAAAACAGATCTTCTGCAGTTCATAATAATACCAAGCTCCTCATTGGAAAGATCTGAGTATTCTCTGGCAAATTCCAAAGCTAAAATAAAAATATCCTTGGAAATAGATGAGTAAAAATCCATGATATCAAATTGGATAAATGAACAATTTCTTTTATCATTTATACCATTGAACCAATTTATTATATCTGTGGTATTAGTCCACTGTAAAAGCCCAAGGCACCTTCTAATCAGCTGGTTGACTCCATCAAGGTTGACCTTGCCAATCCTTCGAATTTCTGGCCTGATAGGGTTGATAATTCTAGTGGGAAGATTAACCACAAAATCAGGTTTATGATCCTTGATCAGGACATATGATGCTTTAGTACATATTTTGCTATATATATATTCAGTAAGCTTTCATTAGTTAGAAATAGTATATTTATTTACTTAAGATTTTTTATATAAATTCCTTTCTATAGTGGAAAACTTATCTAATACCAATAATCAAATATTTTTAGATGTAATGATGTTGGATTAATAACATCCTTAAGATTAAATAAATTTAAAACTTAGTTGACATCAAAAATTAATGTTTTTATGTGACATATTTTAAAATAGTTATGATATCTGTTAATAAATTCAATTGGTTTATCTTGCCGCTGAAGAGCAGATTTAGTTCAAGAAAATTCAGTCAGGAGATAAGTATTTAAAATTTTTATTTATTGATATATATATATATATATATATATATATAGTGGGAAAAAATAAGTATTTCATCCTCTGCTGATTTTCTGAGTTTGCCACCATACAAAAATGGGAATGAGCTATAATTTTCAGGGTATGTCCGTCTTGAAAGAGAGAGATAGAATACAAAAAAAATTCTAGAAAATCATATTATATTAATTTTTTAACATTTATTTCTATTTTATTGAAAAAATAAATATTTCACCCCTTACCAACAAGCAATAATTCAGGCCCCATGCACCAATTATGTGACCAGGAGGAATATAGACTAGTCCTATTGCTCAATTATTACTTCTAATCAAATACTCATGACTCACTGTTTTTAGAGGAAAAAAAGCTGACTTGTACCCCCAAGTACACCATCCCAACCATTAAACATGGTGGTGGAAACATTATGCTTTGGGGCTGTTTCTCTCCTATGGGGACAGGACAACTACACTGGGTCAAGGGAAAGATGGATGGGGCCAAGTACAGGGAAATCTTGAGTGAAAACCTCCTTGCCTCAGCCAGGACACTGAAGATGGGTCATGGATGGGTGTTCTAGCATGACAATGACCCAAAAGCATATGACTAAGGCAACAAAGGAGTGGCTTAAGAAGAAGCACATTAAGGTAATGAAGTGGCCTAGTCAGTCTCTGAACCTTAATACTTTACAGATTCTGTGGAGGGAGCTGAATCTTTGAGTTGCCCAACAACAACCTACAAACCTTAAGAATTTGGAGAGCATCTGCAAAGAGGAGTGGACCAAAATCCTCTGGGATCTGTAAAAGCTTAGTAACCAACTGCAGGAAATGTCTGGCTGCTGCGCTCGCCAACTTGGGTTTCTTCACCAAAATCTTAGTTATGTTTCGCTATGGAGTGAAATACTTATTTTTTTAATAAAAAATAAATAAATGTTCAAAATTTAATATAATGTGATTTTCTAGAATTTTTTTTCATATTCTATCTCTCACTTTCAAGATGGACCTACTCTGAAAATTATAGACTGTTCCTATTTTTGTAAGGTAGCAAACACAGAAAATCAGCAGGCAATGAAATACTTATTTTCCCCAATGTCTACAAATATTCAGTATTTTGTAAATATCTTTGGCCCTATTTAATCTTTTCAAAAGCTCTTTTTAATCTGCTCAGTATTTCCATATATCTGTGTGTCTTTGCATTTCTATCTTTTAAAGTTTTTGTTGATGAGTTTATTCTCAACCTGCAATTTCTAGATTTCTAATATTTTCATCATTTTTTTAGAATTTTCAATTGACATATTGTCATTTGGACCAGCATGCTCATCTTGGTTGTTATACTCACAAGATGAGTACAGTGAACTGTATAGCAAAGCATATAATATTTATTATATTGAAAAAAAGGAGGATCATTCAGTCAGAAGGCCATTACTCACTTCCCTTGTCTGTTTGATTATTGATCTTACTATGCATAATGATTTTTCTTTCATATTTCTTTTAAAATTATTTCTCTTGTCAATCTTACTACTAAACTTTATTCCTTACAAGTATATATATGTATGTATGTGTGTGTGTGTAAGCAACTGGTGTCAATTTTAGTGGCATGAAATGACAAATTAATTAAATGAGTTTGAATTCCAGTTAAGTTCATTACATTTGTTTTTGCACAAATACCCTTGAGGAACGTATGAATTCATCTCTTTTCCTTCAACCTCATGTTGAATAATAGAACAGACTGGTTTTTACAGCTTTGGTTGGCAACCATTTTAAGAGAAGGACAATACTGACTCCAAAAAGATGGCTGTTTGGAGACCTCTCATAGCAGTCTGCATGCACCAGTTCTTTGTCTTCATTTCTTTTGTGTGGCTTGTTCTGTGCAAGCTTTCACCTCTATAATCAAAATCATATGTACAGGTAGTCTGACTGTTCAGTTATAAGGACTGTACTGTTGGACACTCTTGGCTGTCAGGCACACACACACAAATATATATGAGGATAGATAATTAGATAGATACACATACATGTGTGTTTGTGTGTGCGTGTGTGTGTGAAGCTGATGCCATTGTTAATGGCTTCAAATGAGAAAAT
Source organism: Acanthosepion lycidas (assembly GCA_963932145.1). Classification (NCBI taxonomy): domain Eukaryota; kingdom Metazoa; phylum Mollusca; class Cephalopoda; order Sepiida; family Sepiidae; genus Acanthosepion; species Acanthosepion lycidas. Next base: position 64,659,288 of record OZ010583.1, read on the forward strand.
TAGTGAGCCAAGTTAGAATTCCAGTTGAGTTCACTCCATTCATTTTTATACAAATTACCTTGGGGAAGGTATGCATCCATCTCTTGTCCCCTTAGTGATGGATTAAATATCAAGGAAGACTTGACTCTTTAGCCTTGATTGGAAACCAGTCTTGGAGAAGGACAACTCTTAATTCACAACCTGAAGAGGGCTGTTTGGAGACTCCATGGCACAGCGTGCACAGTTCTCCACTATAATCAAATCATATGTATGGGTAGCCAGGCTTCAGTCTAGGATCTGAACTGTTGGATCCTCATATGACATAATCAACAGGAGAGTCTTGACACATGCACACACACATATCTATGCATTTTTTAATGAAATTATTTTTAATGAAATTATTATTATTTTTCCATGATGCTTTAGAAGGATTCAAGGGATATATAATGCCTGCTCATCACTTCTTTCATTTCTGTTCAAGTCGTCTGGAGATCACATGAATGTGAAACTCAAATTATGACTAGAGCCATCCTTTCATAAAATTTAACATTGTCAAGTGTTTTTTGCTTGGTCTAGGCAATCTAGGCTTTGATCACTTTATTTAGTAGGTAAGTTTGCCTTTAGGTCTTTTTTCTCTTTCTTTCTTTTTTCAGTAAGGTTGTTTTTATTCAAGACTGTATCTGGATAAGAATTTTAGTTTTGGCAAGTTGTCCATTGTGTTGATCAATGGTTTTTGTTTATCTTTAACATATATATATATATATATATATATATATATATATATAATTTTGTCTTGATTTTTTTTAATTCTTAATTCATTAAATTTTATTTATATCACATTTCCCCTTAATTTTGTCTTTAATAGGTTCATAATATTTCAGTGTTTTTCTTTTTCTTTTCAAATTTTTAAGATTTTGTAATTTTCCTCTATGTAATCTATTCACTCATCATAAACATTGTTTTGAATAGGCTCATAAAACTTCAATTAACTTTAATTTCATTAAAATATAATTGTATTAATCACATTCAATATTTGAGTGTTTGTTTTTAAGAGTTTATTCAATGCTTATGAATCTTTAATTTTTTTATTTTTCCTTCTTTCTTTCTCCTTTCTTTTTAAGTGCTTCTTTCAGCTTTTATTACATTTCTCTTTTGGTGTTTTTAACAGTATTTTGTCCTGTTCGATTTTTGTAAATCTCTTTGTCTGGTTTCCATTAAATCTCTTTTGTAACTTCTTTCAATAGGTTCTTTTTAATAGGTTTCGTAAGGTTTTAAATTTCTGAGGATTTTCTTCTTTTTTCCCCTTGAAATTGATTTTGAATAAAAAATTTACTTATTTATTTGTACCTCATTTACTCTTTTGGTATTTCTTTTCTTTTCTTTTTTTATTCATTTTATCTCATTTAGTCTTTAAACATTATTTTACAGCATTAAATTTCTGCAAAGACTCATTTTATTTCATGGATTCAATGTCTTAATATATGCTCAGCCAACTTCCTCAAATATTTTTAGCTCAACCAATATAAATCTCTGTTTGGACATCTTACTCTGAGGATTTATTTTTCTTAACTCATATTTTATGATTTATTTAAATTTTTTTACCAGTTCATTCAATTTTCCTTTTTTAGAACATTAATCTCCTTGGAATATTTTTCTGATTTTCAATATCTTTATCTTCAATCTCATTCAATCTTTCCGACTTCTCTCCTTTTCCTTAGAGATTGTGCAAACTATCTTTATTTTTTTCATCTTCCTTACTGCCATTGAAGCTTAATATTTTTTATAGCTGTTAAGACTCTTTGAAAATATATTTTTAATTCATTCAGTGTCCCTGAATCTTTTTCTAATATGCTTTACTCTCTCTTTTTTCTTTTTAATTTGAATCTGAAATTTTTATTTTATTTTTCAACTCAATGAAACTTTTTTGCATTTAATTTTCCTTTTCACTTATTGCCTTACAGATTTATTTTTTTATGTCTGCTCACTTAATGTTTCTTTTTACAATTTTTTTTTCAAACAGCAATAATCTCTGTACATATTCTGCTATTTTTAGCACATGATTTTTTAAAGCTCTAAATTTTATTCAATTATTCTTATTTTCTTTGCTTATTCAGTCTCTGAAGCATTTTCCATAGTTTTCATTTTTTTCTTCTGAGCCTTTTCAGTGTTTAACATTTTATTTCATGGCTCATTCTATCTCAGTGAGTTTTTTTCACTTTAAACTAATTCAATTGCTCTGTCGTTTTTTTAGGTTCTATTCAGTTTAATTAAAAATTGAGCCTATTCTGTTTTATTGTAATAAATCCATAACTTTTTGTCATTTTCTTTTTTTCTTAATCTGACAGTATTATTCATTTTTTTTTATTCATTTAATTTTATAACATTTTTTCTACTAAATTTGTCTCTGATATTTATTCAATTTTTAACCCTTTGGCAGACTCATTTAAACAATCTAAAACTATTTTTTCTTTTTTTACAGAACTTAAATTTATAAAAATATTTTCTTTTTTCTAATTCATTCTTTGTTATGTTTATTTTTTTCTATATTTCTTTGATATTTTCTTTTTCTCTCAAGAAAAAGTCAATCACTCTGAGTATTTTTCATTTAACTGTCAGAATTTTTTTTACTTAGTAGGACTTAATCTATTCAGCTTTTTCTCTTTTTATGAATTTATTCAATTTCTCGAAATTTAATTTTAATTTTAATTAATCCCAATGAAAGTATTTTTTTTTTGTTTTTATTTCATTAACTCATTCAGTTACCAAACATTACTGATTTCATGCTTATTCAATCATTCTGGAACTCTTTTCTTGAATTCAGTAATTTTTACTTATTTTTTAGAATTAATATAATTCATTAAAAAAATGAATTTTTTGCCATTATTTATTCTCTGTTTTTGTATCTTTGAACTTATTCAGTGAAATTTACTGCAAAGCATAGTGGATTAGTGATAAATAATATTTGATTGAAATATGTGCAACTGTTTCTAAGAATAATAATTGCCCACTGATAATTACTCACACATATTTATTTTTTAGAAAATATTAAATTAAATTGTATTTTTATTTTATTTTGTCATAAATTCTGTCATTGACCAAAAAGAATAATCAATGTTACACATGCCAGGAAGTAAATATTCCATAATGGAAAACAACACTTTTATGGATTTCATATTTAATGATGAGGATTTTTTATTTCATGTTGAATTCATAATTAATCAATGCAAAATTTAAAAGTCTTAATTCAAAACCAACTTCAATAAGGAATCTTCATTCTGAAACCTGAAATTTGGCAAAAAAAGTCAAAGTAGAATTTTTTGATGAATTTTGTCTTGTTTATGAGTTGAATATTAAAATGCAATGGATAATTTAATGCTATTGTAATTACAAAAATGCTGTATTCACTTAAAGATGTGATATTAACTTTCCCTGGCATATGCATACACATGTTCAGATGTTTGAAGCATGTCTGCAAGTTGAAAAAAGAGACATCTATGCAGAAAAGTTGAGGCAAATGTTTACACTCAAGCTTGCAGACTCATATACAGGTTGTGATATGTAAATTGTCATCACTTTTTAATTTCACAGATGTGATTGTTTGTTTTTGATTTTGTTGACTGCACAATATAGTAGGGTCAGTTGGGCACCATCCACGAGAAAAAGAGTACTTTGACACAATTCAATCCACAAGAAATTTGGAAACAGCATGCTGTACTGCTTGGCATTTGCGGTGGAAGCTCCAATGCAAAAATTTCAGAGTGTTTTTGTATCAATATGAGGAAAGTGCAGAGGATTCAGAAAGAGTTGGATGAGTCTAATAGTAATGAAGGTATGGAAAACTCATTCTGATTAAGAACGGAACTCACTAATTTGTTGGTGAGTGACTCAGACTCAATACAGAGGCATGTAGTGCTGCCCTGGGTCAAGAGGGTGGCTGCTGGAAGACCCTGTGTCAAGCAACAGGACTCTGAACTATGCTACACAAGCAGGAGAACCCAGTCATGGCTGTCAGACAATTTCTGCAACCATGTCATTCCTTACATCTGGCCACCTAATTTCCTAGACTGCAACCCCCTTGATTATTATGTGTGGGGCACAGTTGAGCAAGAGACCAACAAAACTCCTTGTAACACCAAAGACAAACTGAAGGCAAGGATTATGGTAGCATTCACTAACTTAAACAAAGAGACTGTCCAGAAGAGTTGCAGGAGTTTCCAAAGTCGTCTGGAGGCTGTGGTTGAAGCCAAAGGCAATTTTGTTGAATATATTTACTCATTAGTATTTCATGATATTTTTGTGTAATTTTGGTAAATATAATAGTTAAAATGAGATATCAGTGTTGTTTTCATTTCTGCATAATTTAGATGACAACTTATCCATCGCACCCAGCATATGCATTCCTATGCAATGTGAATATATCCTCATATCAAATAAATCATTTCCTGTTGGGTGATTACTTGTAAAGGAGCTTGCCAAAACTGTGTGTAATGTTCTGAGTACTTTTAGCTTCCAGATTGTTATTAAAATAAATGACTACCTCTTGACTTCTACCTTCTTTCCTTGAAAATAACCAATGATGGTGGAAAGTGCTTCCAACATTACACACAATTTTGGCCAGTTCTTTTACAAGTTTCCATTTGGCATCAAATAATTTATTTCATTCCAGGAAAAACTCACCAAAAGTAAAGAACAGTATGAGAAAAGAGCAATCAGGAAGACAGCAGATAGTGATTGGCATTGCATTTAAATTTTTGCAGATTAAAATTGGCTGGAAATTATAGAGCCAAAAAGGAGTTGTACAAATGAGAAGTGTGAGAAAAGAAACTGTTAGCATAGAAATCACAGCTACATCTAGCTAGTTCAACAGTAAAAAGATGAGATCTTGCTGTCAGTCTAGTATTGTGCTTAAATTCATACAGTCTAGGTACCATAGTGAAGAGCTCATCCAAACAATTACCATGGAAAGTATTTACAAAAAAGGCACAGAGTAGCAACCTTACAGTGGTGGGCAAGTCACTGAAGCCACCAGATCAGGACCAATAATTTTACTGACTCTTATTTGGATCTTATCAAGGAGCACCAGGTAAATAGCAGGGACACTGAACCATATATGGCAGCAATATTCTAAGCATGGGCAGATGGTAGACTTATAGATATGCAAGATAGATTCCAGAGAGAAAAATTGTCCCCCCCCCACTTACACTGTGAAATGAATTTCTTAGCAGCTGAACTAGCAATGGATTCATATAGTCTTTCCACTTCATATCAGCTGAGAACATTAGCCTGATAAGGTGCAAAAATTACTTTCCTAGAGGGTAGCATCAGCCATGCTGATGGAAGGCAGAGAGAGATCTTTCAAATGATTTATAGGGAGAAGTTTAGTTTTGGAGGCGTTAAAATTGACAAGCCATCTTTTGCCCTAGTTAACAACAGTCTTGAGGTCATTTTGTACATCAGCTGCTATTTGGACCTTGTCGGACTGATCAGCCTTACTATCAAGGCAGGAGAAAATGGTTGTGTCATTAGTGTAGATATCAAGTTGAGATCTAATGTCATTGGAAACGTCATTAATGAAGATTAAAAACAGTGTAGAACCAAGTATGGAGACCTTGGGGACACCGTCGTTAGTACAAAAGGATGTAGATGAGTGGCCATGATTGGTGGTAACATGGTGGTTAATCATCTTTTGTTTGATGGGGTGGGGTAGGATGAGGTGGGGTTGGGGTGCAGGTTCTTATAAATAGTGATCTAAGCAATTTTTTTTGTCCTTTTATCAAAGAATTAGTCATGCACCAATCACCAAAATAAACTGTCAGCCACAAACAAATTCCAAACTTCACATGACATATCTTTGTCCATGCATATATATATATATATATATATATATATATATATATGGACATTATTGAAACATGCAAGTTAGGTTAAACAGTTCAGATTTGAATAAAAAATTTTGATAATTAAATATCAATGGAGAAGAGAAAATAATGACAGAGAAGGAATGATAAGTGAAAACATCAGAGACAAAACCAACAAAAGAAAAACAAAAAATTACAATAATAATAAAGCGTTAAATATTTGTGAGAAAATTTTCCAGTATTCACTGCCATATATAGAAGAATTGATATTGCATAGCAGTTCAGCATTCTTTCATTTGTTTCTCGTTAAATTTTCCTATTTCTTAATATTTTGCTTAGCTTTTGAAAGATATCTTTCCCAACTCCAATGTACTTTTGTATATCGGTGTTAAATTTTGTCATCAGTTAAGACTTCCCAGGTATTTAAACCTCTGTACTTGCTTGATTTTTTTTATCTCCAATTTATAGCTTGAATCTCAGACTGTTCCTCTTGCTAATAACCATCCATTCATTCCTTTTACAATTGATAGTTAATCATTTCTTCACACTTTTCAGTATGTGTATACAATGTATATTTCTATATAAACTTTTATTATGTAAAAACATTCCTGCCAGATACTAGTTCAAATTGGTAAGCACATATACTTACTTAGATCTTCGATTATCTTATATAAGTATTAATACAAAACATAGACCTACATGTAGAAAATCATGTTCATATGTTTATGCAAATACAGAAGTACACATATAGATAAGCAGTTAAAGCCTACTACTGACTGGCATTGTATATAAAATCATTAGGTAAAGCAAAACAAATTACAAAATAGTCATACATAAATACACACAAATACTGATTTTTTTTTTTAACTCTTGATTTTTGAGGCGCTTCTAAAATGCATAATGTACATAATGTTTATTTACATACATTATATATGTGGTCCAAAGGCTGTCATAGCCGGTGGGTAGTGATAGTGAGGACAAGCTTCCACTTTCTATAAAAGGTTTCTGTGGCATACGTCTCAAATAGCCTCTGACAACTAAGTTCAGCTCCAAGCCGGAGAATGGATGAAGGCGGACAATTGGCACTCATAACCAACTGCCTCAGGTAAATGGACCTTGACTGCCCAAGAAAGCAATCCATCTAGGGGAAAGAACTCTTATTTCAAACCTCCATTGCCTTACGGTCATATCCAACCAAACACAGAAAAGGCTATGGAAATAAATCAAGACAGAAAACCTGGAGTGGAGCCCTGAAGGCAGTTGGCTGTCAACACTGACAACTTTACAGAAACTTCTGCAGCCAAGCTGGCCCCAAATGTAATACCCTTTATGTTTTTGGATTTTGTTGGCCATGTAGTCTGGGACCTAGAGAGGTCACTCTAGTCTCACCACCAAAGCACATTACCTTTAAATTGTGAGATAAATAGATGAATACTGGCATACCAATCAGCACTTTTATGCTCACTGGCAGAAGTCATTTGCATATATTTAAACTTACAAAAACAGATACATATTCTATGGCACACATACATATACGATTATGTATTCATATGCAAGAGAGAGGAGAAGATGAGTCCTTGTCAGTCTGTATAGAGTAGAGGGCCACAGTCTCAATACACTAGTGCTGCTGCTGTGGTTTTCATATCAAGAAGGCTTTTTTATAGGGTATAGTTGGCACCTCCACACCCATCTAGTTTTAAATATAGAGTTAGCATTCTCCTAGAATAGTTACCAACCAAAGCTAGAGAGCCCAGTTTACTCTGCTATTTAAACCATAGCTGGAGGAAGAAGAAATTCATTTCATTTCTCTATGTTGTTGTTTGTGTGAATGTGAACACAAGAACTTTGCACACCAGTAACTGATAACAACTACATTATGTGCACAACTCTTTATCATATGAACAATCAACATAATTTAGCCTTCTGCTATACTAAATTAAAGCATCATAAAGGACAAACATAGAATTTTTAAAAATACTCTAGATAGAATTTTGCTCATAAAGCAGTGGATTAAAACTCTGAAAAATTCAGTTCAATAGGTAAATTTAAAGTTTCATAGATAGAATTGAAACAAAAATGAAATATATACAAATAATTAAATGTATCTACTGCTAAAAGTATCATTTATTTTGTACCAACCACTACTTTCTTTTACATTGAGAAGATACGTCCAAATTTGAAAACAATTAATATGCCATAAAGAAATTTGACGGCAATAATAAATATGTCAAAAAAGAAATCTAAAGCAATAAACATGGCATATAGAAATTTAAAAGCAATGAACAAGTTATAAAGATATTTGAAGGCAATAAATATGTCAGAAAAGAAATTTAAAGGCAATAAACATGGCATATAGAAATTTGAAGGCAATAAACATGGCATATAGAAATTTGAAGGCAATAAACAGGGCATATAGAAATTTGAAGGCAATAAACATGTCATAAAGAAATTTGAAGGCAATAAATATGTCAAAAAAGAAATTTAAAGGCAATAAACATGTCATAAAGAAATTTGAATATAAACATCAAAACTGAAATTTAAAGTCTATAAATATGTCATAAAGAAATTTAAAGGCAATAAATATGTCAAAAAGACATTTGAAGACAGGAAATAATTAAAAAAAGAAATTTAAAGGTAATAAACATGTCAAAAAGAAATTTGAAGGTTATAAACATGCCATAAAGAAATTCAAATGCAATAAGAGCTCAAGCCACTAAGACACAAGGAGTTACAGCATGTGTCATAAAGAAAGCTTTCCCTTACAGGGAAAAAAACTGAAATATTATCTTCTCTGAAACATAGCTAAAATTTATGTGCAGATAGATTTTAGTACTTATCTCTCAAGGATAATAAAGAATATTTATCATTTACTTTAACTAGATTTAAAATTACAAACATTGTCCTCTCCATTGTATATTTTTAAAAAAATCATTTGGATACCAAGTACCACACTGCCTGTAATCAATGAAATATACTTTCTTCAAATAAGTTAAATATGTATTCTATAAGAGATTAAATTGGTATGAAAAGTTATGAGTATATGTTTACAATATATATATATATATATATATATATATATATATATAATGCAGAGAAAAAGAGAAAATTTCACTCAGCATCAGTTTAAATTGATATTTCTTATTAAATTAAACACACAATGTTTTGGATATAAACATATTCATAAATTTTGTTTTTGATTAATTCCATCAATGACAAATTCACAAAAGAAATGAAATATTAATTTTTTCTTTACTATTTCATATGTAATATTTCTTATGAAACAGTTATAATCTTCTGTTCATAACTATACAATAATAGCAAGGGGAATACATATAGGTAAATATATATAAAATTAATGCATAATTTGATGAATTAATGACTTTTTTCATTCAAATTTGTTAAATTGTTTTTTTTAATAAAAATATGTCATCATTTGTAAAGCTTCCAGTTTTAGCATTAGCTAATTATCTTATATCTTCATTTAACTGACAGAATTAAAAATATATTGACGACCATACATTTGTTTGTTTTATCAAATGAAATGACTGATCTTCTATTTTACATCATCAAACATATATAATAACTGCTGTGGCTAATATGAGAACTTTTTATTAATTAGAAGTGATAATTAACATTCAATAATTTTACTTGGATATAGAGGAAACATTTGTGCCTAAATAAATTAACAACTAAAGTATCAAAAGTCATGGGTTAGCAGCATGTAAAGATAATGATAGGTGGCACTGCCATACCTTGAGATCAAGGAAATGCCCAGACCTATATCAGCTGTGCTCTGACATTTGATGTCAAAATGAACAGTAGCCAGGTTACTCATGACAAGGTGACACGAATTATCCAAGTTGAAATGTGGCATAATATTGGTTGTCAGAGGAATGGAACATTCCATTTCTGAAATTGTAAAAACATTTGACATTCCTTCAAATTTTTTTAATCAGTGTCACCTCATGCAAAGCTGTGAAGCCACTAAGACACAAGGAGTTATAGGATGTGGAAGAATTGGGAGCAGAAATATTAATAATGAGCATGAAGAGGAAAGAGTAATCAGGAAGACAGTAGATAGCGATTGATATTGCATTTCAATTTTTGCAGATTAAATTTGGCTGGAAAGCATAGAGATGGAAGGGAGTTCCACAAGTGAGAAGTGCAGGAAAAAAAAACTGATAGCATAGAATTTATGGTTACATCTCACCAGCTCAACTGTAAATTGATGAGATTTCGATGCCCATCTAGTACTGCACTTAAATTAAAAAAATCTAGGTACCATAACGAGCTCATCCAAAAAATTACCATGAAAGTAGTTATAAAAAAGGCACAGAGAGGCAACCTTACAGTGTTGGGCAAATGACTGAAGTTGAGTCACCAAATTAGGCCCAATAGTATTGTTGATTCTTCTTTGGATTTTATCAAGGAGCTCAAGATAAATAGCAGGGGCACTGTACCATATGTGACAGCAATATCCTAAGCATGGGTGAATGGTAGACTTAAAGATAAGTGGTGTAATGAGTGTAGTAGGAACATCTGATGGAAGGCATTATTGTTTGTCATCGGCAAAATATTTGTTGACTATGGGTCTTTAATGATTATGACCAGATGTATCTGGCTTGAATTGCCTGCAGTAACAGACAAACAACAGTGGTTCTAATCACAACCATATTAAATGCAAGAAGTGTCAGATGCATATCCAGCAGATCAGTGATCTTTAGCTTCCATAAAATATATGAGCAGAAAACCCACAAGGGTGTCCCTGTTAACACTCCAACATTAAACATAATGCCTCATCTGGCTTGAGACATTGTTTACACAATTCTGGCAGATTGGTAGCATGTGTCATGGTCTAATGAGTAACACTTCCAGTTATTTCAGGTTTCTAGTAGTTTACAGATGTGACACAGAGACCATAATATTATGTAATACAGTCATTAAGAAGACACCATGCAAACTGGTGTATGGCTCTATAATGATGTAGTGATTTGTTCATATGGTATGCGTTGGTTCTGCTGGTCTGCTTGAACATATCATTGACTAGTAACTGTGATGATGCATTGTTTTATGTCCATTTGCATCTATGTACCTTAACAATGTTGGGTTATTCCAGCTGGGTAGTGAGACAATTTGCCATTTCCTCATAAGGAAATGTTTGACATTCATTGACCTGCTATCAGTTGTAACTTATAAAAATCTTTCTCTTAAAACAATTTTTTTCAAGTCCTCTTTCTTTACCTACTTTCTGAGGTAGTCTGAAATGTCAACATCCTTATTGTATCACTTTTCTCTCTTTGAGTTATATATGCTATCCATTTTAATTGTTGCTGCTGTTGAATGTCTTAAAGTTTATGTTATCTAGCATAGTTCTTTGTGGTTCTGTAATGCTGGTCTATGAGGTTTGTGTAGATAATCCTCCAGTTTATTTCTGAGATGAGGTATTATGTACACTATTTACATTATTCAAACTATTTTCCTCATCTTTGTTCTCACATTTACCATGTGGAACTAGAACAGTCTACACCAGAGAGTAAAATAAAGGGTTCAGTTTGACATTCCAACCATCTGAAGAAGGCCAGAGTGTACAATGGCCAAAAAATTGTGATAAATATGGCAACAAAGATGAGGACAATAGTCCAAATAATATAAATAGTGTAGATAATCCTCATTTAGAACTACAGGTTTCACTCATTCAAAGCTATATTTAACCATCAATCTGAGAAAGCGGTTGTACCATGTTTATGCATCATGTCATTGAACCCAAATTACACAGAACTGATTTGAAGAGTTTCCCGGGGGCTTCTGATGAATGATGTTGACTACAACATTTACCTGGCATGAGCGCATTTTAGCATTTATTGGACATGGTGAAAACATCTAGTCACACACAAGATCCTCCACTTGCAAATATCAGGGAGATGTAGACTTTTATCGAGATAGCATGGCTCAACAGGCTTTTGAGGAATAATGTTACTGATCTTTGCTGGGCTAGATGGGTGACTTTATAAAAAACTAGACACCATCCCCATGACATTTGGCTTGTCAGTGTATATAGTCAATGAAAATTATACAGTAATAATTCTAATTTTTTTTTTTTAACATTTCATCCCAAGCAAGGCAATAAAGATACTAAGACACAAGGGGTCATTGAGTGTGAAAGAATATGGGAAAAAGAAAAACATAATATGAGAAAAAAACATTATTAAAGAGAGAGGACAATAAAAGGACAGGAATTAAGAAGACAGAAGATAACATTTGACACTGCAATTAAATTTTTGAAGATCAAACTTGACTGGGAAGTAAGAAGCCAGAAGAGATTTCCACAATCAAGAAGTATGGGAGAAGAAACTGTTAACATAAAACTTAGGTTTATATCTCTGGCCATTTCAACTATAAAATGACGAGGTCTTACCACAAATCTAGTACTTCACTTAAATTCATTAAGTCTAGGTAGCAAAGAGAAAAATTCATCAGAACAATTACCATGAAAATATTTGTAGAATAAGCATGGAAAAGCAATGTTACATCTGTGAGAAAGTGACTGAAGTTGAGATGCCAAGTCAAGACTAATAGCATTACAAATTCTTCTTTGCATTTTATCTAGAATCTCTAAATACATAGCAGAAGCACTAGATCATATGTGGCAGCAATATTCTGCATTATTTTATCTGAACATTTTGATTTAATCTGTTTCTTCTAATGTTTATGTTAAATGAATGCTCTTACCAAATTCCAATTTATGCTTATATTTCCTCCTTATATAACATTTTAACCTTGTAGATAATAACTAAAATGGAAATGTAAAAATATCAATGAAAATGTACCATCAGCAATATGCAAATAAGAATGTTACTTCAATAAATTTATGAATGAAAAGTTGTATAAATTAACATCCTTTTTCAAGATTCTTAGAAATATTGAATTTTTCCTGTTGAAATAAAACATTGTCTTCAAAGAATATTTTGCTTCAAGCCATATTTTTTCTTTAATAGCACAATTGTCTGCATTGTACAAATAAATCAAATGTCTCTCACTTCTATTCATAGACAACCTCGTTTTTTCTTTTACAGACTCTTCTCTTTCTACATGCATTTATTTTCCTCTCTTATTAAGTAAATAAAAATAAGAATTTGGTATGTGAGTTTCCATTGTAGATTTTTCAGTACACATGTACCAAATAGGGCTAAAATTTGCATTATATTCAAGTTAGTTTATCAGTGCTATAAAAAAATGACAGTATTTTAAATATAGCTTTTCTACTTATTATTGTTGTTCTCTGATCTTCCATGAGGTTTGTCTTTTTACCTCTCAACTTTAATATAATTTCAGAACAGTCTGTAATAAACATATTGCCAACTGGCATCATTTGTGCATGAAAGACAACCTGTTCAGAAACAATCAAGTATATGGCTGTTGATTTTTATTCTTTTAAATTTATATTCTTCCACATAGAAGTATGATGAAATATAGGAAGACTTCAAACCATATATAACCAAAACCAAAATAATCCTGCACAATTCATGGGCTGTAGTCACTCTGCTAACATACTATGAAGTATTTGAAATTACCTTCCTAATGGACTGATTAAGATTATTTTGATTAGCATGGTCAAACTGTCTTGCATTTTGTATTTATTGCATCAGTTCTGACTGATTGTTTAGTTAACTCATTTTGTTTTTCTTTGTGTTAAATGACAAAACCATGTCAGTTTCTTTAGCATAAGCTCACTACAATAAAAAGTTACTGACAAAACACTTGTATTACATATGTCTCAAGCTAAATAGAATATATTTGCATCAACTCCATATTTCATTTATTAGAACTTGTTTAAAATGGTCTATAATAAAAAGTTATGAAAATTAAATTTAATATCTATCATAAAATAATAAAAGATTTATTTATTATACCCATCATTAATATAATTTTCTTTTTCAAATTCATATATTAGTAATAGACATGTGTAGTTTACTAAGTGCATAATTTAAGAGATTGTCTAGTTGTTAAATAAGAACAAAATTGAAACCCTGACTTTTTTATGAATATTTTGACAGTAACTAAATTTTGAAAAATTAAAATTTCTTATTCCTTTAAATATTTTCTTCATCGTTTGTTCTGTGTCCCTGCTTATCAACTCAACTAAAAATTCGTTTCCCTGACAACGAAAACATCAGATTAGAAAAAATGGTGATTAAAGGAAAGAAAAATCAATTGAAGAATTTCAAAGGAACCAGTTCTGTTTGTCTTCTGGGACATTCTGCCTTGAAATCTATCGACATTATCTACTGCAGATTGCACTACTTCAAGTGACATCAATATTTTTATTTCTTTTATTCTATTTTTGTCTTTTTTTGTCATTTCTTTGTTAATCTCTATGAAGTTGGTAATGCTAATAGTAATTTACTGTGTTGCTTTTAGTTATCTACTCACTTTGTCTTTCATTGTTGTTGTAGCTGCAAAATCTGCAGTTGTTGTTGTTTGTATTTCATTCAAATCATTAAAAATATTTAATGTATTTAACTCTTAAGATTGTCAGTGAATACTTAAAGATTGGAATGACTTACATTAAAATATATCTGAGAATATTTGCAGACAAGAAGAATGGTAAACATAATTAATTCCATGAGGCTTTTTTTTATTATTGGACTCATGTTTTGTTTTTGTGTCAACAAAGCATTTCAATCCATCTATTCTATTCTCTTGTATAAACACATGAAAAGTGGAATCTTTTTCTTGATGGTGCAAATTAGAAAATAGTAGCATATAAAAAAAATGGCACCAAATATACTAATTGAAAAATTTAAATATCTGAGTTTTTTAACAGAGGGTGGAAAATGCAACACCAAATTTTAAAGACACATTGAAATAGAGAAAGACACCTTCCAAAAGCTAAGCAAAGTAGAAAGAAACAGGAAAAATTCCATTAGAAACAAAGAAAATAGTACTGAATTGATATGTAATATGAGCCTTCCTATATGGCAGTGAATGCAGGACATTCTCCATACAGATAAAGAAGAAACTTGAGATACAACAGAAATGTGGTTCTACAGAAGGATACTGAGAATCCCATAGATTGAACATGTATGCAACTACAAATTTTTACGGAAACAAAAAGGACAATTATACTTAGAATCAAAAAGAGACAGTTGAAATTTCTAGGTTGCATAACGAGGAAAGAGGACTTGGAAAATTTAACAGAGAATATAGTGAAGTCAAGAGAGACAGAGAAAAGCAGTAAATAAACTCTTACCTAACAAGTTTGTGTAAATGGTGGGAAGAACAGGGATTGGGAAAGTGAAAAAAGACAAACCTTACTAAGAGCTACTTGTGAACAGGAAGTTGTCAAGAGCCATGATCACCCACATTCTGAAGGGACACATCACAAAAAAGAATATGACAGGCAATTTATTTTATGTATATTACCATTTCTGTATTGTGATTAACCAACTTGATTTCCCAGAAATATTTTTGATTGCTTTCTGCATACAGATAATTTAATGTCTAGAATAGGACTTTTTCTGGGATTCCTGAGAGGAAAGAATGTGATTTTAGGTCCTAGATATAAGTGTAAAGTTAGTTTACTATAGAATAGTTGAATGTAAGGGTAAAATTATTTTGGTATTGTCAACTATAAGGGTATAATTACACTGGTGTAAACTATTTGAATATAAATCTAAAATTAGTTTGGTATAGTTGAATATTAGGGTGAAAATTATTTTGGTATCATATTCTTCTCAATGTGCTATCTCTCTTTAGGAAGTGGTCAGACATGGCACTCCACAGTTTCCTCTGAATCTTGCTCTTTTACCATCTCTCTTTGTTATTATGGTAGTTGTTCCATGATCCATTTACTCAAAATTGCTCTTTTTTCCTGCTTCTCTTGCTGAGGATGACCGAAGTGTATGTTAAAGTCTCTTCTTTGCTTTTTATATCACAAAAATTCCAGTTGTATTTTTCTGATTATTAGCAATGAGTTATTTTGTAATTCCTATTCTTCTTAAAACATTATTGTTTCTCACATGCTCTGTCGATAGTATAATCAACATTCTCTTTTACTTCAAGTCTTTTCTGCATCTGGATTTATTATCATGGATATAACCTTACCAACATAAGATATATCAATGACACCGTTGATAGCAAACTCATAAGGAAAACTGAAAAAAATCTTAGATAAAATAGAAAGGAGAGCAAAAAGAAAGGACTATTAACTGTAAGAAAATAGAATGCATGGTCATCAGCAAACAAGGCAGCTATGAACTGGAGATGGCAAAATCAAGCAGGTACAGAAATTCAGCTATCTGGATAGTGAAGTAACAAACAATGTAACATAGAAATATGAAGGCGCAGGTATATTGAAAGGTGCCTTCCAGAAACTAAGCAAAGTATTAAGAGAGAGGAAAATCTTAAAAAACAAAGAAAAACTGCTAAACTTCTATGTACTATCTAATTGTTTATGTGGCAGTGAATGCTAGACACTCTCTTAACAGATGATGGAACAATAGAGGTGTGGTTCTACCAACAAATGCTAAGAAAATAGATGAACATGTGAACTGTGAGGTAGTTTTAAGGAAAATAGGAACTACAAGGAACTTTATACTTACAGTCAGAAAGAGACAGCTGAAATATCTGGGGCTTGTGATGAAGAAAGAGATCTCTGGATAATCAAACACTCACAGGACAAGAGAAGCTAGGGGGAAATAGTGAGTAACATATTTAGCAAGGTTGTGTGACTTGATGGTAGAACAAGGACAATGAGGGATAGTAGAGAGGAATTTGTGGGAAGGTCATGATTGCTAACATCCTGAATAGACATGGCACATAAAATAAGAAGAATACCTTGCTTAGTTTCTGAAAAAAACATCATTCATTATTCCTATTCACTTTTGGATTTCTGTGTCACACTTTTCATCATCTTATTGCAGTACCCAGAGAGTTCAATTTCTGCACTTACTTCATTTCCTGACATATAACTCATACTTTGGGTCATCTCTCTTTTTCTAACAAGCATGTCTACCATCTTACAATTAATATTTACTCGTTTCTTCTTGCTGTCATTAGTTTAATAATTCTTTCAGTTTTTCTTTTGCATTTGTCATCAATCAGTGATGTTTGCAGTGCATATATTGGTAAGGTTATGATTTTTAATAAAAGACCCCAGTAGGTTTTCTTGTACTATTCAAATTATCTCACTGCACAGGGTAAATAAATGAGAAAACTATAGTCTTTCTATTTTGGAGCATTCACTTAACTCATTCTCTATCTGCATGCAAGCTGTAAATAATACAATTTACAGATTATTTGAATATCTTTTCCATGTAGGTTAAGTTTTCCTAATATTTCAAGTTCTTCATACACATTATAAAATGCCTTAAGTAATCTATGAAACATACATTATAGTTCAAAAGTTTGAAGCCACTCCAGAATTACCATGGATTTACTTGACAGAAGAGTAAAAAAATGAGAAAGTGCTCTTAGAGTGATTGAAAAAAGAATAGAATCAATGAAATTTATACTTTGAAATTTTTTTCCAGTGAATGCCAAATATTTGTCCAGCAGTAATCAATGCAAAAGGAGGATATTTTGTTGAGAACAAAATTTAATAAAATTGTTTTTTTTTTTTTTTGTCATAATAAAATTTCTATTAAAAATCATACCTCATTTTTTTAACCAAGTATAATGATTTTATCTTATTTAAAGTACAAAACAACTACTTTTGGAGTCACTTTAAAAAATTACCAGATAAATCCTCAAACTTTTTAAATTTTCTGAAATTCTATTGCTTGTTTGGATCATTAAAATAAAATTTAATTTCCAGTGTCCTGAACAAATCCACCTTATTCTCCTATTTCCAGTCTAATTCTACAACAAGCTCTATTCTAGAATCTTAATTATTAGTTAAGTTATAGGGATCATATTAATATTCAGTATTCCCATTTCTTGTTTCATAGTTTCTAACTTTCCCCCATTGGTGCAGTATTTTAACATTCCACTTCCTGATTGTGATCTTATCTTTCTTGTGGACAGTTGCTAGATGATTGTTGGTGATACCTGTCATACATATCTATTCTTACAAGAGAAGAGTCATTTCTGAAAGAGCTGACAATTCATACCATTATCTGATAGTTCTGAATTTTAAATTGCCATGATTGTTCTTTGGAAGTATGGAAATGTTTTCCTGTTACTTTCTCCACCATGATTTTATCAAGATACCACTTCTATTTAACTGGCTGTTAACTTTTGGAGTACACTCCTCATCAACACCAAAATGAAGCTGGGGTGCAGATTTAGTGTTGATAATTTAACAAAAAAATTATAAATATTTTAATTTGAATTTTCAGGGCAAATTAAAACTTTTTCTTTTTCGGTGACTGATGCATGTCTTCCTACATCAGTTGCAGAAGATATGGAGCTTAGTCTGTAAGCCAGTGCTAAAGAGTGTTTAAAATGAGGTGTTGATGAGCTATTTATATGTTTTGATACAGTGAGGCCAGGTATTAGCAATAATGTTATAGGTTTTCTGTTGGAGATTTTCCTCCTTCAAGTTAAGGGCCAAGTTGACTGTAGAGGCCTGCTTTCTCTTCTCAGAAGTATTCTAAAATTATATCTGACTTAGTTGATCAGGGTTCTGGATCTCAGTTTGCTTGAAAGAATTTGTACTTTGTGTAAGTTTTTATAGCCTACTTGGTTCCTTGCTCTTTCATTCTTCTTTCTAACTCTCATCACTATAACATTTTGTAATGGCAGAATGAATAAACATATTTTTAGAGATAGTTTTCATTTTTGCTCATTATTTTTTTAAGCTCCTTATCAGTATAACTTGCTATGGTACCTTAAAGTTAGAAAAAAAATAACATTTTCTATTTAAAATTATTATACAGAATTATAATCAAGAGATAAATACAAATTAGATAAAAAAATGAATATAGAGGTTTGAGCTGCAAAACATGAAATATGTTATGCTCTGTTTCAAATTATACCTCTTTCTGATTCACTCCACATCACAACCTGTTGACTACATGTGAATGCTACTAAAGTAAAATGGCTGACAAAATAAATCTCCCAAAATATAGAATAACATCTAAACACCAGAGCCAATCACAAATGTTGATGCTAAAGCAAAAGCATGACAAAAAACACTGAATCATATGTCCACCTTGACTGCTTAAAAGGACCCCTCGGCAACATTCAAAGCAGGCTGTCACAGAGTTCACCAGTGGCATCCTAGTCAACTAACTCTACACAATCTACATATAAATTTCTCTTCTTGGTTTGGTTTGGATACAATGAATCAACAGAACACATTTGATACCTGTTCTTTTTGCTAATCCCCCAAAAAGTTTCAGGTAACAACCTTTTGAAGCATGGTTGCTGCTACTAGAATTCTTGACTACTACTAGAGAAAAAAATTATTTATCTTGACTACTACTAGAGAAAATTTTTTATTTATCTTGACTACTACTAGAGAAAAAAAATCACTAAAAAGAAGTTGGGGAAATATCTCCTAATCTATAAAGATAAAAGAGAACAATACTGTAAAACCTTCATAGTCCAATGTAGATGGATTTGTTAGAGCTTTTTTTAATATCTTTAAAGAAAGTATGACTAGGAAACGTTTACCAAAAAGTATGTTATATTTTTTATTTTTATGGATCCTGCAATTTCTGAAATATGTCTTTAACACATAGCTATTAAGCTTTTTGAGGAAAAAAAGCTACTTCACAGTTGTATTAAGTTCTTATTATCTTTTAACTCAAAGTCTGGAGGACCTCATATTAGATCACCAGGTTTATTTTACTTTACACAGTAATAATATATATACTCTATGAAAATGAGATATTGAATTGTTCAAGACATAATGGTAGATTTAAAAGCATTTCCAGCTTATATAGTATTAATAAATTTTTCTTTTCAATTTGACAGTTTTGATTTTTCAATAACTGAGAGCTTATTTTAGATATTGCAGATTTTTTTCACTTTAGATTTTAAATTATTGAAAATTTTTATTTTTATATAATTATTTAATACTAAGTGCCCAACCAGTTATCACTGAAAAGTCTCCAGGATCTTTACAGTTTCACGACAATGACATTTGCTTTATCCTTTCCCTTAAATGATATCATTACTCTTTTTCTTTTAATGTTAATAAATTTTTATATTTTCTTTTACACAGACTTTTTTTTTTAAATCTTACCAAAAAGTATAATTATGTTTTTAAAAGCTTCCAATCTTTTCTTTTCATGGAATTTGCATGTTGTTTTTTTATTCTTAAGTATAAGTATCTTCTTTTTTTTTACTATAGGGTTCACCATGCAAGGGAACACTTGAAGTAGAGGGTAACATTAAAGGGTAATTCATATGGATAGGAGGGGAAGATAATGGTTGCCTCTTGAACAGGTTAAGATTGTAGTGATTGGGGAAACATCTTCTTGGAAGTCTGTTCTACAGAGCAGTGATTCACAGGTAGAAGCTGTTTGAGTGGAAGTTACTTCTCACTGATGGAATATGGAGGGAATGTGGGTGATTTGCTACTATGTAAGTGGCATGGCAGGTCATAGGCATGAAGGTTGGATCTGGCAGAAACAAGAAATGTAGTTCATCCAATCATTTTCCATGGTCATAGCAATAGAGCAGTGAGAGACTCAAAATTGGAGTGTGGAAAATTGAAGACACTTTTGAACTCTATCAAGACTGGAAGGTGAGGTCTGGGCAGCTCCCACCTAAATATGACAATAGTACTCCCTTTTTGACCTGGTCTAGCTCTTAGGATAGAGGTAGAGGATAGGATGAGGAATCAGGTACTTACTGGAGCAGTACAGGAAGCGAATCATTTTGCCTGCATCTTTAGCAATGGATCATATATATATATAGGCCTTGAGGTCAGGTCTGAGTTTAAGGCCAAAAATCCTTTCAAGGCATGGGGCCCCTCCTTGAGAGGACATTCGTTCACCATGACTGGTGGTAGTTCAAGCTCTGATCTGCAGTGACGGAATGTAACTAGTTTGGTCTTAGAGGCAGTGAATGTAACCAGTTTTTTCTCCACTGAGAAGTTAGTGTTAGATTAGAAGAGAGGTCAGCTGCCAATCTTTGATTTATTAAGAGTTTTGCAGGTGTGCCTGTATATTGTTGTATCATCGGCATAGATATTTATAAATGATCAGAGTATATTCATAGATAGATAATTTATGTACATCAGAAAGAGAATTGGTCTGAAAAGTCACCCATGGGGGACAACTGCATTGACTGCCAGGACCTCGAAGGACTGGCCATTAATAACTACCTTCAGGGATCTTCTACTTGTTAGGAAGGATTTTATAATAGAGAAAATAATTTTATAATAGAGTTCCATAGCTGGAGATTTTGGGTAGCAAACCTTTGTGCCACACCTTGTCAAAGGCCTTCGAGATATCTAATGCTATAGTCCTTGCAGAGTGTGTGTCATCAAGGACCTCGCTAATTCTGTGTGTAATGGTAGTTAGGATGTCAGCAGTAGATCAGGCTGATTGAAAGCTATACTGCTCATTGCACAAGAGGTTGTTCCTATCTAGGTGTTTGATAACCTTTTTGTTGATTAAGGCTTGTAAAAGCTTACTAATGATACTGAGGAGACTAATGAGTCTATACTAGGAGGGGGAGAATTGGTTGCCAACATTCTTGAAGATTGGGCATACACTTGCCACCTTCTATAGGCTTGGGAAAGATTTCTCCTTTAAGCAGCAGTTAAATAACTTTTCTAGGATCAGGAATAATTCTTGGTTGATATTCTTAAGGACAACTATTGGAACTTTGTCTGGGCCAGTGACTTTTTTGGGGTTGATGTTTTTGATAAATCTAGAGACTTCTAACTCTTTGTGGTGAACATTGAAGTTACCAGATATGTGAAGGCTGTCCAAGGAAAAATTGTGGAGGATATTGTCAATCATATTTGATATTTGATTGAAGATGACCAACCCTTCATTCTGAGGACAATACAAAGCAAAGATGAATATGGTGTTATGAATAAGTGGCACACAATAGCATATATATATATAAGGGATCAAGGTCCTCATTTTTTGTGCCCCTGCCACAGGGAAATCCATCCTTCATGTAGGCACTGATTTCATGACTGTGGTGATTTAGGTGGTTGTTATAATATATGAGTAGCCTAGGATTCTGAGCTTCTGCAATGGGTTTGAGGCATTGATATCCATTTCAGATAAGAACAGGAGATCAGGTTCAGAATGAAAAAGATGGACTTCCACTTCTAGAAAGTTGGAACATACTCCCTTTACATTGGTGTAAAGAGATGTTACTATATCTGGGGGTCTACTTTTTTTCTTTGAAGTTAGGGTTGCTAGTTTCCTTCATTTTCAATTTGATTATTTTGTGTAATGTAAATGCTAAATGACTCAACCTGAACTCAAAACTCAGTATACCAATTCCATGTTCTGCTGTTAGGCTATCTACACATTCTTAAAAAAACAATAGAATAGTTTTATTTGGGATTTGTGATGAAATAGTGACCAATAATAAAGTTGCTTCATATAAACAAAAGAAATGAGTGATTTTCTGCTTTTCTTTTATTATCATTCTTTTTTCTCCTCAGAAATTTATGAGTTTGTTCCTTTATGTAAGAAGGTGCAGAGAGGGATGGCCTGATTGAAATGAAGGAGCAAATGTTGTTCACACCTATATTACCATTTTGTTTAAACTTGTTTAGAGGATATCGAAATAAACATTAATTAAATTTAATGAAGATTCTTCTGGTCAAATGAACCAAAATGAATGGAAGGATGTAGAAACCAGATGATTTCATAACTATTATTTACAGAAGGATGCAAACAGCTACATAAGTATATATATTATAGTGTGCGTGTGTGTATACATATTCATGTAGCTGTTTATATTTAATATAGAAAATTGAGTATTCATAAAAATGTTTATATACATGCTTAACTTATGCACACACACACACACACACACACATATATATATATATATATATATATATATATATATTCACTTTTAACAACTTATTTATTTACAAAGGCTGCAAAAATAGAAATAAAAATGTTAAAAAGCTTAATATAATATTTATTTGTCATCATCATATATATATATATATATATATATATATATGTGTGTGTGTGTGTATATATAAATAAAAAATAAATATGTCTTTAATTTAATTACAAAATTAAATTCGTAGCTTTTAGCTTCCATTTTTGAAACATGGTTAGGACTATGTAGCGAAAAAAAACATATTTTAAATAAATCAATTTATAATATGTATATATGTATATATCCTAATAAGCAGTAATCTGACAGCAGAACCTCTGATCGGGAGCAGGGAGGTTTTGAGGAATGTGAGACTACCTCAATTGCTGTTGTTCCTAGGTCCACTCTGACCCAGGGTGGTAACACCTATTAGGGTTACAGCTATAGACAAATAGTGATCCAGTCCCAAGCAAAAACAAATCACTATGAAAGTAGAGAAATACATATTTATGGTAAAATTACCAGCAATACATATTTATAATAAAATGGCCCTGAAGACATTTTATGGAAAAATGACCAACAATGCATTTTATTTGTAGTTGAAGACATTAAATTGCATTCAAAATATTCAGATTTCAGCATTCAATAACCAATAGAGATTGATATGATGCTATACAAAATCAACCAAGCCTAATAAGTAGGCTAATGTATATAAAATGAATAGATGCACATTAAACAAAAGAATGTAAGTTTACATACATGTCATCATCTATACACAAAGCATATATACAGAGTAAGCATATGTATATATATTCTTACTCTTAAGATTTTTTATGTAAATTCAGCAATGAGTTGAAGCTGAACCAATCACTTTTCAATTACTCTACTATTATACCTATCTTTTGTTTATATGGAAATGTAATTAATTAAATGTATTGAAAAATTTGTTTTCCTTATTCTCTGGTTCACTTCTCATGAAATCTAACTTTATCATTTGCCCAGATTTGCATATGAATCCAGATATTAAATTCGTTCAAGGATTGTAATTGTAAACTGATAACTCTTGCACAAATTCTATTTTAATTATTTCCATGAATAATTTCCTGAAATTGTATAGAATTGACTCTCTGATATCTCCCCAAAAGTGAACACTATATAATACTTGGCTCAAATTGCATCGGAAGCATTTAAACAACACCTGAGATGCAAAAACAACTTTGCTTCTTGTTACTTATTTTCAGAAGAATTTTCACCTGATTAATGTAATAAAATACTCCTAAACAACATTTACAAATGGAAGAAAAATTTCTGTGATATTCTTTAGATTTTTATTACTCATACACTGAGTTTTCACACCAGTAAATGGCAGTCACTGGCATTCTAGTGTTGGTAGGTTTTCCTGTTTCTCCAGTTAGTCCTTAATATTTTTGCTGATTTAATTATGCTGGCAATTTCAGTTCTTCTAGAGATTTCCAGTTCTTATAATCTCTTTGTAAGGCTTGTCAAAATGTTCTAAACACAGTAATTATGATAACAACTGTCATCACATTCTGCAATGTTTTTAGTTCAGGCATTTTTCTAGCTTTTCAATTTATTTACATTTTATTCTCTGATCTGCTGGTGCAATGACATCCACTGTCTGACAATTTTTTATTTATTTTCTCCATAATGACTTGATCTCATCTTCAGGCCTGAGTCAAGTGATCGGTTTAAATTTTATGTTTCTTTTTTAATTTTCAAGATCAGATTCTGCTTTGTAAATATACCATTTGTTTTTATGGCCAAATCTTAATTGTTTACACAGTTCCGTTGGGTCCCATTTTTTACTCATTCATGTCAATTTTCCTGCATTTGCTTCTTATATGATTGGTTATCTGTCTCTTCTTTATCTCTGCATCTTTTCATGTTTCTTGGCCCTTAGGTAAGTTGGTCCTTAGGCAATTGTTTGGGACATCATTAATAAGAAATTGGAATCCCTCACTACTCTATTGATATTTTCATGGCTAATGTTCATATGAGCTACACTCCTTAGCTTCACTACTTCATATTTTCTCAACTTGGACCTGCCATACAATGTACACAGGGTTGAACCATCCTCACTTCATTGGTAAGGAGGAAGTTCCACTCGGACAGATTCTTCCTCAGAACTGTTACTTTGTGGAACGAACTCCCAAGAGGATGATTCTTCCCATAATATGCACTTCTTACCTCCTTCGTTTATGCTCTTACAACCACCTTATTCATTAACCTTCTACCATGAGTGGCTCTTGTGTTTTTTATTGGGTGAATAATAGTATTACAAAGAAGACATTTTCTCTCTTCAAATTACCTCTTCACAACCATGTACATATAATTTAATCTGGAATTCCATTTGTTCATGTTGTAACCTAGAAAAGGTTACTGAATGAGGAATAGCCAAAATGGAGGTTGGAAATGAAATGGTAATCCTTATAACATCAACAAAATACAATACTCGCTAGCGGCATGAAGTAGGTAAACCACTTCTATTGGTGGACTACATAGACACCATATTACTCCCACTTACAATAGTGTTCAATGTTTTTATGAGGATTGGAACATATGCATTAGTGCTTATATGTATGGTATATAACAATTTAAAATATCCATGCAATTATTCTTCTTTCCAGTTTTTGAGTTTTCTGATCCTCTAATTATCTATTTGTCATTTCTACTTTTGGTTGATATATTTAATTTTACATGACTCTGCCTTGTTTAGTCTTCAGTTCTCTTAATAACTGAGTTGACACAGTTCTTAATACTGATAAATCCTCTTAATTCTTTTCCCTAATAACATAGCATCTTGGGGATGATGATAAACTACATTGGGTAGCAAAGCCTCTGATTCGGAGATTTTGAGGAGCATGGAACCACCTCTTAATTGCTGTTATTCCCAGGTCCACACTAACACAGGGTGGTAACACCTATTAGGGTCCCAGTTATAGGCAAATAGTTAACCTCCAAACTGTGATCAAAACACTATGAAAGTATAAAAATGGTCTTTTATAATAAAAATACCAGTAATACATTTTTAAAGAAAATATTACCAGCAATACATTTTTTTGAAAAAAAAATATTACTAGCAATACATTTGACTCTTGATAAAAAACCCTCTTTACAAAAATACATCAATGAAATCTGATCTAGAAACTGATTTATTACAAAGAATACATATTCTATTCATACAAACCTATCCTAAAAATCTTGTCAGTATTAAATAACCCATTGACATTGATATGCCATAAAACAAAATAAACCACAACAAACTAATCCTAATAACATAGCTTATAAGTATCATTTTTTGGTGGGAAAAACTTTGTTTATTGCCTTTCTTTTTCCTTAAATAAAATTTGTCAATTTTTGTCTTGTCAACTTTAGTAAGAGTGCTGAATATCTCATAATACATTGGGATTTATTCTTTTCATTACATTGTACTATTGAGATTGGTTTCCAATACATAGCCTTTGTTCTTTTAATTCTACTCTTAATTGCTCCCTTCATTTAATTTCTGATTGGCACATTCCACTTCCAGAATTCTAAGATATGTATAATTTTCTTTCCTGACTATTTTCCAATAGAGTAGTTCAATTCCTTCACTTGTTTCTCTTTTATCCATCACCAGCATTGTATATTTCTCAATTCCAAACTCTATACCACTGTTTGTAATCAAGGACCTCAGTTATTTTTTGTAAAAGAATCTATTTAAAGATGTCCATAGACATTAAGTGTTTGGGTTTTTTGTATGACTTTCTGAATTTATATCCTTCATCACCATTTTGAAAAATACAATTAAGACAGCAATAAACCTTATATGAGAGCGCACACTGAAAAAAGCCTTGGCCCAATCCGTTTCTCAAAATCTGAACAGATATTAGAATTGATTTTTTGGAAGGGCTTCTTAGTTGGGCTGAGAGCTTTTCAACACCTTATCACAACCACCATGCTTTTTTCTATGATAAAATTTAATTTATAAATAAGAGATTAACAACAATAACTAAAAATAATAAGAAAAATATAATGTAATGACAGTTATATGGATAGAAAACTTAGGAACTTAAGAGCATATAATATTTCATCTTTCCTTATTAAGTGAAAAACTTTCATCTTTTTACTTTAAACACATTACAACTTCTATTGAGTATATTTGAATTGCAAGAATCACTATTCTTGCACATGGGGGATATTATTAAATAAAACTTATGAATTTTCTATTTCTTGGGTTAACTGCAGATACTGAAGCCAGGCATAAGAAAAACCAATATTTTACTAAATTTATAAATCTTCCTTGTTGAGATCAAAGCATTCTCAAACATGAAATTAGAAAGTCTGGCTACCAGTTTTTCTAGTTTGATACTCTACCAGAAATAAGTGTTTTTACATTTACTAATCGGATTGAATTTTTAAAAATCTTTTTCATTGTCTTTTGAACAACATGGCTTCAGTGATGAAAATGCATATAGTTTGCACTCTTAAGAAAAGGATGTGAAATGATAAGCTTCATATTAATTCTATCATCAGTTGTTGCTTGACTTTATGTTTTAAAATGATTTAAGAAATTTGCTGCCATTGTGACTGAAAGTGTTACTCACTCATGTGTGTATATCACCTAAAAAAATAAAGGCAATTGTAATGATACTTGTAAAATTCTAATTCTATGGTGGATTTTTCCCCATAGAGTGCAATTCTTTGAGTTATCTACTGATACAAATAATTTCCAGAACTTGGCTGAGACAATGAAAATTCTTATTTCTCAACAGAACTGAACTCTCTTCCTTTCAATATTCAGTCTGGATTTTGTCCTTTGTCTATCAACAATTGCTCATGACAGTTTGATAGAAATTAAATTATTAAACAGGAACAAGAGAAAATATACTGGAAATATTTTCACCTGATCTAAAAATTACTAAGTTGAATCAGTACTTGTGGTCTTTATGTTGCATGACATTTTTTTGTTATGAAAGAAATTTCCCCATAAAAAATACAATGTCATGGAAGTGAGTGCATGTTAAAATCGTGTAGATTTAACATTGTATTTCTGTACAAGTAAAATCTTTAATACTCAAGTGATTTAATTATCTCTGTTGAAAGTTATTGCAATCATATATAGTGCACTTTCAGTACAAATCTCCTGAGAATAAGCAATGTAATTGTATATTGACAAAGTGGCAATCAGAATAATAAAAGGAAGAAACTGGCTAGAGATGCAAATTTGTAAGCCTGAAGTATTTCAGCAAAAATAATGACAATAGAAAAATATCAAATCTAATTCCAGACCTTTTACTTATCTTCTTTTTTGCCCATTATCTAGAATGCAATCAAGCATTTTTGGGGGGGAAGAAAGATGATAACATTAATATGATCACCATCATGACAAATATAATCATCTTTGTTAGATTGACAATTATTACACTCATCTTCATATTATAATCATCAACATGATAATGATGATAATCAGCTTTCATGTCTTATTTTGCTCCTTTTTATTCACTCTACAATTTCTACAGAGTATTGTCTTAAAGCTTTAAATTCTCTTGACACACTCATTTTTGGAAGTTCTGCTGTTTTCATCTTTTATTGTATTTATTTTTTTATTTATAATTATATATGATGATGTTCATTAAAGCAACTGGAAGTTTAAAGAAAAATCCTTTAATTGGACATGACAGCTCAAAGCATACTTGGTTGGGAGGTACTTATCTATATCTTATCACTGATCAGTCTCAACCAAAATATATTTGTCTAAGATGTGTGTGGGTTGAGATCAGTGAGTACTAAATTTTCCTAATCAAGCTGACAAGGAATAGCAATTCAAACTCCATAAAAGAGGTAATGTTTTGCCTGTTGGTCAGTCTACCCTGACTACAAGCAAAAACCCTATTAGACACACTTCATTTTCCCTCATTACCAAAATCTAGTAGCAGCCATATTGTCTTGCTGTTGAAAGTACATAAATAAACAGAATCAACCTATAAGGTTTTTTTTATGATTTTCCATGACTGTTTTTTACAAAGGGGTCAATTTTCAATTCTGACACTTTTTCCGTTATCTTAAACCTTACCAGGTGTTTGTCCCTTGTACAATGCTACAGACTAATCTGTCAAAAATAGTAAAACCCTGAGGACTGACACCTTCAATTCATAACTCATGTTTTGGGCTATCCCTTTTGTTCATGGTCATATATTCTCTCTTACAATTGGTGATCAGTCCTTTCTTCTTGTTTTCCTTTACTACTTCATCTATGAGTTTCAAGCAGTTTCCTTTCTGTGTCTACCATGAACATGGCATCATCTGTATATCTTATATTATTAAGAATGTGTTCCCCATTAGTAAATTGATTGTTCATATTTTTTTACAAAAATGCTATCAAGAGAGAAATAAGTCATAATACTAGAGTGACCTTTCATAAGAAATCTATAGAAGTCCCTCAGAAAAAAATCAGTCTTCACACAAGGAAGTGTGTATTTACCATTTCATACAATTATAGTAGAGAAATAAAGGGAGAAACATCCTCTAAAATCAGACATGAGTATTACAGGAATGCTATTATCCAAAGTGAAACAACTAAATCAAGTTTAGTATAGAAAGTGTTAAAAGTGTTGTTTGGAAATATCAACATAATAAACATAGAACATTACAGCAAAGGCTTGTAAAATGTAAAGACCTGCACATAGGTGTTTGTCAAAATTAAGTATACATGTTAACATCATTTGAAAGCCAAAGCTAAAAAAAGCTGTAGTTGTTAAGAGGTCTCTCACAGAGATAATAACAAGGGCCATTTAATTATCTTCAGCTACAGCACTTTCAACTCTTGTTAATGTAACCAGTTAATACTTCTTATGACAAATTAATATTTCTGTATTTCACTTGTTCTTATGTTGATATTACCAGTATGAAACCTTAATATCCAGTTCCATGATTCTTTTGGACTGGTATATTCTAGTTTAGGAGATGAACAAGAGTTAGAAAAAAAGGACAAAATAAATTTTAATAATAAAACTTACATCTGAAGTAGACAGTAAAAACTATTGACCAAAACATTGTGCTAAAAAGAATAAAGGTATAAACAATGTTCCAAGGAAATATATAAAATTTTATTAACATCTTCATTCTTTTTTTACTTTCCTAAGCCATTTCATTCTCAATCTCCATTTTATTTGCTCTCAACAGCTTTTTGGACAGTGAAATATCTATTTCTATTAAGAATGCTACGAATGCAATAAAAATTTTGTCATTTTTTTTTAAATTCCTTTTTATTTTATATCTAAGGTTTATAATGCAGTGGCTATTTATTGCTTTACTTTGCTGATAGATTAATATAAATATAGAAGTATTGAAAGTTATCAAAATTGGATAAGGCTTCATCATTAAAACAATTCTAATCTTTGATTTAAAGGTCTTAAAAGGTTCGATTTGATATAGAACCCTAGTGTCTATTACTGGATTCTGTTAGCATATTTTTAAAGTTTCATGCTTCTAGCATATACTGTTTAGGATTTTTATGCTTCCTAAAATAGAGTGATATGCAGTACAGTACAAGTTGACTTTGGTCAAGATTGTCTCCAACTCAGCACTGAAATTAATTCTAAACAATAATCCTTTGCATGGGTGTATGGTATGAACATCTATATATATTTTTGAATTCAGAATTGTTACTCATCTAGATTGGTTGCCAACACACAACTAAACAACCCATCTACTCTGATATTAAACTCCTAGCTGAAAGAAGATGTGGATTTATATTATTTCCAAGGGTATTTATATGGAAGTGAAGGTTACTGATTTCTCATTCCAAGCCACTAACCATTATACCACCTACACATCCAAATATATCAGAGTGATGATATAGGCACCTAGATATATAAGGTGATATATTTAATAATATAAATTTCAGTCTTCTATATACAGTGTGGAGATTTTAGGTTTTTCACTAGTGCAAGATGGGATCTTTTAATTTGAAATCAAGCACTTTTTAAAATTATCTTTTGATACTCATATGAACAATTATTATGAAAAAATATCACTGTTTGATCTTTGCTATTCCTACACCTTTGAGGGATGTTCTCAGAGACATAATAGGCTTTATTGATTGGCAGCATTTTTTCTTATATTTTTAATTAGGAACTTTATCTAGAAATGTCAATAATGCAGTAGAAATATTGAAAATAGAATTAAGAAACTGAATGAAAATTTTGGATATTACTGTTACGTTAATGATCAGGTCATAGATGGGTGACTGCTTGGGACTACCAGGTCTTGTAAGCTTAGATATGTAGTTTGTGTAATGGATAATTCCTTGGAAAGTGAAATCAGAAAATCAAATTCAAATTCCAGTTAGGTTTATTATATTTACCCTTTGGAAAGATACAAATCGACCTCTACTTCCGCCCTAGCTAAATAGTAAGATTTGTGTTTAAAAATCATTATTATCTTCAAAAAATTGTTAATATAATATTCACCCACAAACAAAAAAAAATATATTCTTTCAATCCAAATATATGTTTTGGCTTTAAATAACCTACAAAAGGTTGATAAGTCATAAAAAGCAAATCAGTCAACCCATTACTCATCATCAATGGTCTCTTTTCTGACATGCTATGATGGTAGTGTTGAATAAAAACATTTTATACTTACATAAATATTCAGGACAGGGCACTTCAATATGGTGCAATGCTTAGTAAGCTTGTCTCACTAGATCAATTACGTCTGAGTTGTGAATTCGATCCTCACTGGGTGCTCCACACTTTCATCCTTATGCCACATCTAAGCTATGCTTAGAAAATCACCATAAATTTTTAGGATATTATTTTTAATATTTCACATAGATTTCGCTGTTCAAAAAGAGTTATCTCCCATGGATAATCCATACTAAGATCAAATACTTGTATAATTTTTATGCAGGAATTTCATATTAAATATTTCAAGTATTAGGTTGGTGCAAAAATAATGTCGTTTTCTCACATAGTAACATATGTGAGAAAACGATATTATTTTTGCACCAACCTAATACAAATTAGTTTCTTGATTATCTATTGAAACCTACTATTTGCCATGACTAAAAAGTTATTAATAGCAGTGATTAGATCACAAAATAGAAGCAAATATATCCTTGAAAGCATAAAACAAAAACTATTTTCATTCCCATATCTTCTTTTTTATATTCATAAAAAATATTTATGTTAAAATTTCTGAGATGACATATTATCATCATTATATGCCCTTACATTCAAAATAGTATACTCATCTTGGTTGTTACACTTACAAAGTTATTGACACAGTTAAAAATTTTAGGTAAGTTACTAAATGCAACAGACACCTGAAGGAGTCCAGGGGCGGTATAGTGGCTGAAATGTTGCGAGTTTAACATCCAAGATGATTTTCCTAATTCAAATGTAGCAGCATATTTTTTCTTTTTTTTTACAATGATGTTCACCCTATACAAAGCCCGAGAGCCACTCAAAGTAGAGGGTTACAAAGTAAGTGGTATAGTTTATGCAGATATGTGAGGAAGATAACAGTTAACTCTAGACTTGAACAGTTTAAGATCATAGTGATCAGGGAACCATCCCCTTGGGAGTCAGTTCCACAAAGCAGTGGTTTATAGAAAGAATTTGCTCCAATGGAACTGACATCTCACCAATGAAATATGAAGGGAATGAGGGTGGTTCACTACAATGGGTGTGGAGCATGGTCTGTCATATCATTTTACTTAGCATATAGCGAATCAATAATATAAAAACTGGTTGTCCATAAAATACATGTCTCAGTGGTTAAAGCACATCTGCTTTTGTGGCAGGTCTGCTTTCAATCCTTGGGTCAAGTCGTGTAGAAAAGTCGTTTCAGTGGAAGAAATGGACATGCAACACAAAAGTGAATAGACTTGAGAGAATTAACTGATGTCATATATTCCCTAAGCATGAAAAGTTGAATGAAAACCGTCTCCTCCCTTGGATTGAATAAAGGGTTTAGTTTAAAATTTCTATCATGGTTACCAAGTACAACAGACACCTGAAGAAGGCCAGAGGGTACAATGGCTGAAATGTTGTGAATATATCACCTAAAATGAGTTCAAAAGTAATAGCCTATAATATTCATAAAAATCACTTAGCATACAATATGAAGAATCATCTTGACAAACAAATATGATGTCTTGCAGTGAGTTTAGACAATCCTTCAATTCCTGAAAGGTTAAATACTCTCCTGGTACCAAACCAAATTTGAAAAAGTAATTTCTGTTTGTCATCTTTTGAGTAGAGCTAATCTTTTAATCAGTTGCTTAATCAATTTTCTCTTAAAAATTTAATCAGTTATTCATTAAGCAAATATGTAATTAGCTTGTTAGTTAATATCAGCAATACTATATTTACTTGTATTGTTTCAAATTAATAAATGCCAACACAGAAAGAAATTGTGTTTGGTGTCACAAGATTTAGAACTTTTGTAATGAAAGAAAATTCTTTTCTTTTAACCTTTATAATTATATTTATTTGTTATTATCATTTAGATTAAATTGATCCTCATTGCAATAATTATTACTATCATCACCTACCCATCAATGTCTTCCTATTTATTGTTATTAGGTTGGTGCAAAAATAATGCCATAATAATGTCGTTTTTTGACATATTTTTTAACGTCAAAAAATGACATTATTACGTCATTATTTTTGCACCAACCTAATATATTCATCTTCATTATTTTTCTATTTT
Organism: Acanthosepion lycidas; assembly: GCA_963932145.1. Classification (NCBI taxonomy): domain Eukaryota; kingdom Metazoa; phylum Mollusca; class Cephalopoda; order Sepiida; family Sepiidae; genus Acanthosepion; species Acanthosepion lycidas. Next base: position 64,692,821 of record OZ010583.1, read on the forward strand.
AATCATTCACTTTAACCATTAATTCCATCAACATTAACATAAGTTTTCCTTGTTCTCATCATGAAACTCATTTCAGCAATCATTGCTAACTTTGTAACCACTGAATCCATTATCCCTGTAATTTATAATTATCATATCTCTTATTAAGTTTTTCATTAAATCTTTCTCTTCTTCTGACACTATATCTATTATGATAAACAAAATAAATAGAAATTGCGTCCATGTACAGGTTTATCAATTAAAGAACTATAATCTGAGCTTGTGGTCTATAAACTAAAATTTTTGTCAACAAGCTCGCTATAATAGGATAGTTTTTGAAACAAGTGACAATTTTTTTCAATGAAAATGGTTTATGTGTACCATTATTGTTAAAATCTATATCAGCTGAAATTTCTTCAGAGGATATATATTAGCTCTCCTTATAATGAGATGAAAAATGCTACTGAAGAAAACAATCTACTTCCACTAAGCCTTTAAGGTTGAAAAAGATAAATTTTATGGTTTAATAAAGCAACACTCATCTACCTAAAGGAGTAAAAAAGAAAAGTATATTTGTAACAGGTCAGATTTTCCAATCTTTGTTCATTTAAAAGACCAAACCTTACTTGGTTAGCCAAATAACAAAAAATGTATAAATAAAGAAAACAAATAATCAAAATATGCTATATTGTATTTAAAAGAATTACTAAACAAAGCTTCTTGCAGAGCAACTCATTGCACCTTGTTGTTCTTATTTTCCACTGTCATGAAGTGGAATGATTATATTGAATCAATTGCTAGGCTTACTGCTAGGAAAGTTGATTCACTGTGTCCTGTCACACTATTTTTCTTATCAGAATTCTTTCTAAAACATTTATAAATCTATCATTCATCCATGCATTGAATACTGTTGCCATATCTAGTCTGATGTTCCTGCTATTTGTCTCAAGATTCTTGACAAAATCCAAAGAAGCATCCGTAATGGGATCAATCCTGACTTAGTGTGTCTTGACTTCAGTTACTTTCCCATCATCATGATGTGGCGTCCCCCTGATTTAAATATTTTCATGACAATTGTTCTAATGACCTTTCCTCCTTGAAACCTCAACTGCATGAACTTAAAGAATACTACTAGACTGGCAACTCATTCTCATCCTTTTACTGTTAAACTATTTACATGTAACTGTATGTTCTACTCTAATAGTTTCTTTTGTCAAATTTCTCACTTCTGGAAATTTCTTTCAGTTTGTTGCCACCTTGACATCAACAATGTCCAAAAATTTAAATGCATCATCAATCACAATCTTCTGTCTTCTTAAACCTGTTCTTTTATTGCCCTTTCTCCTCACTAAAGTCTTCTCATTCTTTTCTATTCCCAGAAACCCCTTTTGTCTTAGTGGCATTATCCCCTTGCTTGGGGTGAAATTATTAAAAACAAATCTCTTTCTCACTCACTTCAATGACTTAGTTACTTATTCATCATGAGTTCAGATCATATGAGAAAATGACCTTAAAATCTAGTTGGACCTGAGAAAATCTAGTTTCATTTCAGTTACATCACAATGTTAAATCTTAACATTTTTACTCATTTACCATTTGTTTAAAACAAATCTTTAATTAGATTCAGTTGTGAAGGAACTAATAATTTGCCTGTAATGTTATTCATTTTAATAATAAAATTTTGAAGGGCCTTTTAGAACTGGAAACATGCAATATTTCACTTTAAGTCATTTTACATCAAAATAGGTACAGAAGGTATCAAGAGACCCAGTTGTTTAGATCTAAATTTCATTCTCTAAAATAAATTATATAACTTCCTAAATTATATAATATCATTAATTTTTTGTTCAATCATTGACAACTACAAATCTTTAATGTTTTTATTATAATTTGATTTGGAATTTTTTGTTTAATATTATTTGGCCTTCACAGATCTAATCAGCTCAAAGCAAGCTGACTAGCTTGTATTTTTACTTGTAGAATTTCTTTAAAGGTGTTACTTCAATAATTCATCCCATTTATATCATTTTCTATGAATAAATCAGTGTCTCTTGGCAGCTGTAAACTTTTCGCCTTTTGTAACAAGAAGTGTGGACATAAGTCTATGACCATAGTTACAGAAATAGGGCAATCCTCATAGAGATTGGCCATCAGCAATTTGATAATCAGTAATCCAGCACTAATTTCCACAAGAACAATTTCAGATTTGTTGCATCAACTGTCTTTGAGTATTTTCAAACACTTCTAATGTATTTCTACTTATCATTTATGCATTTTTATAACCTGCTGATGTCTATCTGCAGTCATGAGTCCAATGAATACTGGAAATACTTTTTGTGGTGTGAAGCACAAATGCCATATGTTGTCTATAACAGATAAAAAGTATAACCTCTGAAAAATCCTGACATTAGCATATTTGTGCAATGGTTGTATGATTTATACAGCATTGGATTAGCTATATTTTGTGGCATGAAGGAACAGAGGAAAATTAATGTAACTATCAGTATCATACACTCTATAGGCCTCAATGATGCCAGATTAGTAATGATCAACTCATACTTGCCTTGAAACACAGTGTGTGAGGAAAGTCTGTTTGGGCAATGTTTTAACAATTATCCATGCAATTTTCATGTGGCGTTATTCTATATCTGAACATAACAAATCATCTGTTAAAAAATCAATTCTTGCAAAGATGACTTTAAAGGCCTTTAATTTAGTGCACTTTTTTCTGTTGCTCTGATCATAGTTATAAAGTCTTCAAAAAATACTAGTTTGCTGTCTGTTGCTTACTAATTTGCCATATTTGGCATCAGAAGATATAACACAGACCAATATAGGAAATTCTGTTGTCAAGAGTATTTTATATTAAAAATCTGAATGTCCATATTGCAAACAATTTTATTTTATTCAGTCAAGCTAACTCAGATATTAATCATACCAACTATCATGGTCCTGCATCAAGGTTGGAAGGTCATTAGGATGGCATCTTGTGTCATAACATACTTGGTCAACCAACCCATTTTGCACCATAGCTAGGTGCCCAGAACAGTAGATCACTCATAAGTTCTTGTTTTGTTCACCAGCAGTGTCCTGCAAAGCATGTTTTTTGTTCACAAAAGATAATAGAAATATCATTGATGGGTTCATTGAGCTGTCATTTAGTTGAATGTTGTCACCAAGAGATGTTAAGGATAGTTCTCAGCATCTGAGTGTAGGTTCCGTCTTAGATTCAAGAGTTTAGTTAATGTCCAAGAAGTGGCACCATACATTAACACTGAAACAATCTCAAGATTGTCTGGTAGATCAGATTTCCAGATGACATCCATCTTATTCAAGTTGGCCTAGGCTTTAGCTATGATAATTTTCACTTCTTTTCAGTAGAACTGATTTGGCTTCCTCGATATGTAAAAGATTCAACAGATTTTATTGATTAACCTAAAACAGTTTCTAGTGATTTTTCCTTATGAATTCAGTTTTAGAGGCATTGACATAAAGTCCAACATCATTAACAGAATTTTCTATATGATGTAGCATTGCTGAGTCATTAGTAATGGTGTCTGCAGTGATAGCTAAGTCATATACATAGTCAATATCAGTCAACATTTTTTCAGGATATCAACTTGAGAGTCTTGGTGATAAAGTAAAACCTAGATGATAGTGTTTGTCAATACCTGTGATAACAAAGAGAAAAGGTGCAAGGGTGTCACTCTGAAGGACTCCTGCTCTAACGTCAAAGACACTAGTGTCTCTGTCTGGGGATCTAATGAAAGATTTGGTATTTCTGTGTAGTATCATTATGACAGCTACTGTTTCAGAGAAGATGCCATATGCCAGAAGAATCATTTCCATTTTCCCCTATATACAGAATCAAAGGCTTCACAGAAATCTACAAAAAGTAAAAAAAATTAGATTCTTTGCCCTGACACCCTCAATAATCTACTGAAGTTTATCTGTTTTTTTCAAAAGCCATTTTGATTTTATCAGAGCCCCTTCTCTGTTTCAGGTTTATTTTGTTGAGAAGCATTGTTGCAAATTTTTTCTGTAATGAAAGTAAGTGTGATTCCTTTATAATTTTTGCTGATCCTAGAGAAGTAAGTATGCAAGCTTCTATCCACGTTTCTATAATTTCTCTATTATATGTGGCATTACAGAGTTGAAGAAAAAATAAAAATAAAGAAAACATAGGTATGCCTGTTAAATAAATTATTTGTATTTACAAACATATATGCATGAATTCCAAAGAGTCACAAAGGATTAAAAATAGTTTTTAGCTGCGTTAAAGTTTTTGGGTAGCTGGTCCACAGAAAATCTGTGGTTTAGAAAAAACTTTGATTATCAGCAAAGATTTGCTGACCATTTCAGTTGTTGTTGGAAGTTTTTACTTGAAGTTGCCAACACATTTTTCTTTCAGTATGTAGCCATGTGTTTGAATGGCTTGAAGACAGTCACACCTCTGCTGCTGAAAGTCAAAATCTGTTAGGTTTTTAAGAAATATTTCCCAAAACTAGATTCGAGAAAAATAGGGTTTTAGTTCTCCTGTATTGGTTTTCTTGTATTGGTCAAAGATTTCACATAGTGATGTTAATTTCTAACCAATAGACACTTTGGTTAAATGATGTCTGTTGTATTGTGGAATCATTTTGGCATGTTTGTAATATGATCTGTTATTTGGTAGAAAATAAAGTTTGGGTGTTTTAATAGGTGGGTATATAATTGTGTTGGAAATAGGGTTTATTTCTTATAACAACTTTATGATTGTGTGTATTTATGATATTGCGCACAAAATTTTAATAGGAAATTTGTCAGATGAATTAATAGTTGCATATATACATTTCCGCATCTAGCATTTTTTTTCTAAAAGTAAGATCATTTCTGTACATAGTCAACTTTGTGTATTTTATCTAGGTATATATGTTTCTATAAAGTAAATATAGCAAACATATATACATACTTTTTGATACTATGAATATTTTCTTGTATGATAAATACATCCAAACATGGCATGAGTTTGGAAAGAAAGATGAGCAAGTAATGGATATGAATCTAATTTTTCAAATATATAACAATGTTAGTGTCACATTGCCTGCAAACGATGATGAGAATTGGCCCTTGCTTATATAATTTGTGGCTAGTTCTGTTCTTCAGAAGCAGCTGAAGTTTATCACTAAGAAAGCTCAAAACAAACTGCCATATGGAGAGGTCATATTAATATCATAGCTGTAAGAAATTGTGCACTATGTCAGAATTTATTATGCAAATCAATAATAAAATTAAATATTAACTAACTAAGGTTGGTTGAATCTTTAGGACATACTTATATGATAAATATGCAACATGAATTCTGCTGTTATCTCCAAACTTGATCCTCTGAGGATTTTATAGTATCCCTGCAATTGTCCTTAATAAATGTGTTTCTGTACTGGTCTATTTTCCCTCTGAGTTCTAAGACAGATCTATTGCTGTTTCTTGCTTTCAAGATTGTTGAAAATCCTTTTATGTACATTCTGTTTTAAAGAACTAGCAAACCATCTGATCCTTCAAACTATCAACCTGTTAGTCTTCTAACACTTTTTGGAAAAGTTATAGAGGCTCTGTTTAACTCTGAATTGGTTAAGCATCTTACTTTGTAGGGTCTTCCTTTAGACAAACAATATGATGTCTTAACGGTTATTGATGAAAGAGTCTATCAATATTTAGATTAGAATAGTAATGCTCACTGTTGCTTTGGAGATCTCAAAGGCAGTTGATAGGGGTTTGGTATGCTGGTCTTTTTCACAAGTTGAAGGGTTGTGGTGTTTCTGCCATTTCTTTGATTTAATTCAATCTTTCTTATTAAAATTTCATAATAAAAGTTAACTTGATCATATGTGAAAACATTAATGCAGATGTTCCGCACGGCTCAATACTTGGAATTACTGTGTTCTTTATTTTTCATCAATGACCATCCTGATGTCATTTGTTTTTGACAAGTATCAATACTAATGATGCAACTGTCTATTCCTGTCTTAACAGTAAATCTCATAGATCTAATAAAATCAAATTGGCAGCTGATCTTGAAAATGAACTTCAACCTGTTGTTAACTGGGACAAGAAGTGACTTGTTAATTTTAGCACCTCAAAAAGGAAATCACTCTCTATTAATCATCTTAAAGAACCATTTTCTGCCTTCCATCTGCATGACTGATGCTAACCTTCAGAAGAGCAACTCACTGCACCTGCTTTATCACATGTTTTCCACTGACATGAAGTGGAATGATTATATTGAATAAATTGCTAGGTCTGCTGCTGAGTAAGTCAGTTCACTATATCATGCTAGACAATTATTCTCACCATAATCTATCTTACACATTTATAAGTCTACCATTTGTCTTCACATTAAGCACTGGTGCCACATCTGGCTTGGTGCTTCTGTTATATATCTAGAGATTTTTGACAAAATCTAAAGAAGAATCTGCAAAGTTATCAGTCTTGACCTGGCACCTTGGGTTCAATCACTTTCTTACCACAAATGAAGTTTCCCTCTGTTTTGTCTATAAATATGTTCATGGTAATTGTTCTGATGAGATTTCCTCTTTGGTACCTTCATTTCACAAGTTTAAGCACAGTACTATATTGGCAGCTAGGTCACATAATTTCACTATTGAATTTACTAGTTATAACCATAAGTTCTATGCTAATAGTTTCTTCCCCTGTACTTCTCTCTTGTGGAACTCTTTTCCAGCTACTTGTTATCTTGTCAATTAAGATTTAAAAGAATTTAAATCCATTTTCAATCATCATCTTCTATTTCCTTGAATCCTGTTCTTTTGTTGTTCTTTCTGTTTCTTTTTATCTCAATAACCTATTGTTTTATCACTTTGCTTGGTGGGAAATGATTATAAAAAATATATTTCACCTTATAATATCTATTTTTATTAAGAATATTTACCATGTTTTATTTGGTGGAGTGAGATATTATGGAATTAGAGCATTATTCATTGTACTATATCAAATTTTGTGATGGAAATCATTGTTTCATAGTAAAATTAAATCACTGTCATTAGTAACATATTAAAAATGTTGATATGTTTTGGGAATATCAGCTTTTGCTATGCAAAGAAAGTACAATAGCAATTTTTATATATAAATAAATACAAAAGATATAGGCCATGGAAACATTTTTGATTAATACAGTTTTCCAATTACCTGAATAAATTATTATTTCACTATTTTACATGTTAAAAAATGTAAGTTTTTCACACATTGATTTTGCTAAATGTTCTACTGTTTTGACTTTAACATTACTTTCATCAATTTTATGACTTTCCAAAGATCTTTGAGTATTATTTTCTATTTTTATATACATCTCTTTTAATGATGGATTACAAGTTTCTATTGGACTAATATCTGGAGAGGTTGGTGGCATTTTATTAATTTTGTATCTTTGAAACTTTTTTGACAAGATGGTCAATAGCAGCTTTGCAAAATATGAAGCATTGTCTTGCATGAATATACTCTTTATCTTAAAGCTTCTCTGTTATCTCACTGAAAAAGTATCTTGTCCAAGAACTTAAAAAATAATTCTCTGCATTTGTCTTGGCACCCTCATCACCTTTGAAGGGACCTATAATTTTACTTCCTGCAATTTTTTCTTTGAGAAGTCCTATCCATTCAGGATGAAGGTATTCATTGCTTTCCACATTTTTTTCTCTTGTGAATTGATTTTACTTTTTGGAAAAGATTCCCATTTCTTTCCCCACTGTTTTGAATTCTAGCTTTTTCTTCTAGATTGTCTGACACCCAAAGCTAAAGCTTGCTGTTTAACCCATAGATGGGGGAAAAGAAACGGATTCAGGCCTTTCCCAAAGGCATTAATATAAAGTGAATGTTAACAATTATGCCAGAAGCTCACTGAGTTTTTGTTCCACATCAATAAATATTATGCTACCTGTACATCTATCTGTAAGACTAGCCCCCAAATCTTTCCTTTTATCTTTTAATTTCAGCCTCTGACCCAGATATCAGGTCTTTCCTATGTAGCTTTATAGACATCACTAAAATTATTTTAAAGTAAACAGTTTTCATGTACTTCTTTTCCCAATCTAGATGTTAAACTTCATGATGTTTACTTAAAGGTGGTAGTTTTGTTTTTTTCATGTCTTTAGCCAATATACTTAATATCCTGTATGTTTTCTCTTTGTTTATATTCATAACACCAGATTTTTCAAATATATTCTTGCTGGTCAATCTACTTATTTTTTACTTATTGCCATTTTCATTTTTCACAAATATATTTTGCAAAGTTTTTTATCTTGCCAGTTATTTTCTATTTCTTTTTGTAATTGTTCTATCATCAACTTTTTCCCAATTTCCATTGTTGCATTTCTATCTTTCCATAACATTATATTGACTTGTTTCTCTTCTGAGTTTATATCTTTCTTATAATCCATATCTGAAATTAAAAAAAAATAAACATGAAAGTACTTTTGTGTGAACATTGATGTGCATTATAAAAACTGATGCTTTCAGAACTGATAAAGCCACCTTTGCCTGGTAATCAAACATTAATAGCAAATCAAATAATAGTCCTGCCTTATGAGTATATCTTGGAGGTTGGCATGAAAAAAATATTGCTGTTCTACAAATTCTGGATATATGCATTGATATATTCATGTAGGTAGATATTAAAGTGAATCAATAAACTATATCTGCTTTATTTAGATATGTATCTTTGTCAAAACTTTTGTCTTTATATGTGAATTTTTTTGCATATGGACATATTTTATCTCTTTTTTTTTCTCCCACTCTTATCCTATATACAGACCCCCACCGCACACACACACACACACACACATATATATATATATATATATATATATATATATATATATATATATATATATATTCTCAAACTGGACTTACTTTGTTTCTAAGGGAGGAATTTTATCCAGTATAGTAATCAGGAACAAATGTCAGTCATATAGATATAATGGTGAAAAAATTAAAGATGGCAATTCAAGATGAGGAAAGAATTTGTGAAATCAAAGAAAGAAATGTGACAGGGAACTTTAAGAATCCCAGATTATTCCCCCCCCCCCCCCACACACACATACACAACCAATATATACTACATACATTAAAAAATTATTTTTATTTTCTGAAATGCAAATAACATTTTGCAAACATGTCTGTGTAGGTGAAATTTATATTAGGTGTTGACGATAACTCATGTGAGTTGAAAGCTTGGACCTAATACAAATTTTGTTTATTTTTACATCTACAAAAGTCACATTTCTGAAAGTAAGTTGCATTTTCGAAAACAGTGACAACAATGTAAATTCCAAGAAAATAATGAAAGCAATGTCAAACAAGAAAATATCGACTACAATGTAAATCCCCCAAAATATTGACATCAATATAAATTACCAGAAAATAATGAATTTTCAAAATTCATGAAAATAATATATATGTATATATGTTTATTTGCTGTAAAAAATAAATATGATCTGTTAAAATAAAAACATTGAGCTCTCTGTGGATCAGATTTAATAATTAATATTACTAGGATCCACCTGGATTATATACTAATGGATTGATTACCTGTACTATATATATATATATATATATATATATATATATATATATATATATATATATATATATATATTGTTTAAGATTTATATAAGATTGTTTTACAACCTCCAAAAAGTTAACCATAGTATTTCTTAAAAATAGAACTTTTAAAGCAAGCAGTCTTTGTAACTAACATGCTAAATATCAAGAAATAGAGCATTAATTGTAATAAATAAAATTAGATATTAGGTTGGTGCGAAAATAATGTCGTTTTCTCACATAGTAACATATGTGAGAAAACGACATTATTTTTGCACCAACCTAATATTAATTTATATGTTCCAACTCTGTCTTTGTGGCATTTGCATCCACTCATCAGGAGGCTTAATAGTAAAAATGAATTAATTTACAGAAATGTGACAAGTGATCATTTAATTTTATTTGTTGCTCTACACATATATAGAATATTTAATTTTTATTTTAGGTGTTTCAAATCAGTATGAAAATTTTTTATCATCTTTCATTATAGACTTAAAGTAATATTTTTCATAATTCAAAATGGAGAAAAAAAAACAATTGTCTCTTTTTTCTATTCCAGAATTTTTTTCCAACTTCTGAATCAAAAGAAGTATAACATTTCCTTCTTTCTAGGAAACAAACATCACTGAACCTTGTTAATCATCATCATCATTATTATTGTTAAGATGAACAGAATTTTTCTTTGTCTTTAAGCTCATCATTCACAGCTATGAATATAAAATTCAGGACCATCTGTTTTCCCCACCAACATTATCATAAGCATTTTCTCTTTATGATATCTTTGCAGTTTATGGATATGTTATGAGTAGTGATGTTTCATTATCCTTATTGCTGAACAGAACAAAAGCACAAGAATCAATTATATCAGAGGGAAAATGAGAAAGGTATATGGGGGTATTTTATTTATTTATTTATTTATTTATTAATAATTTCACTGGGTATAGGACTTGGGAGTCATGCAGGGTAGAAGGTTACAGTTGAAATGGCAATAATCAGTGAGGTGTGAGATATGAATGGAAGAAGAGTTCATAAAAAATGGATATTATAAAGTTAAGGAAGATAGATAATGATTGACCCATGACCTGAAGAGGTCAAGATTAAAGTGTTCAAGAAAGCACCTATAAAGGAAATTGTACCACAAAGTGGCAATTCTCAGGATAAAGTTGTCTGAGTAAAACTTTATTCTTACATTTGGAACAATGAGGAAATAAGGGTGATTTGACTCTGGGGAAGTAGCATGGCATTTGCTTGGAATAAAGATCTGAACTGGTAAAACTGAAGAATAGAGCTCATATGAACATTTGTCTCTGGAAATCACAACAGAATAGAAATTGTTTTACAATGACACATTTCTGTGAAAGATGTTGCAGTGCAGAAAATATGTCACTTGTTGCAACACTGTGTAAATAATTTTGAATTTAACTTTTCAAGGTGTTTGATCAAACATAAAATGAACTGCATAAGATTTAAATAAACATGTATGCATTAAGATGAAACCTAATGAAAATTGTAAACTGGAAAACACTAAGCCACAATAAAATTCACCAAATTAAAATTGATGGATTCAAGATATTCAAGCTATATATGAAAGACAAGCCTAATAATTGAACAAAGAGGAGTAAGAATAATTGAGTGGATGTCTAAGTAAAAGATGAGCTTGGTCTTTGATGATGTTCAAAATGAAAAATTTTAAGTAATCATATAAAGTGCTTGCCAATGATAGAGAAAAATTCCGATCAGGCAATTTGTAGAGGACATAAGTTACTAATTGGAAAGCCAAACACTTCTACCTGAGTAACTAAAAAATATCCAAAAGGATCCAGAGGAGCCAAATGACTGATTATTTCAAGATAAAAAAAATTTTGAAAAAGATAAAACAATCAAGAAAAGCATAGTATATATTTCATTATTTGGATCAGCATACTCATTTTGGTTGTTATACTCACAACATTTTGACCACTCTATTTTCCAGCCTACTTCAGGTTTCTTTTATCATACTTTAGTAAACTTCTCAGGATTTTGAACCAAACAGCAGACAACATGAAAAGTTAAAAGAAACAAAAAGTTGGATAAGTATCTAGATTTTACTACAGACATGAAGAAACTCTGTAACATGATTATGACATTTGTGACAATTGTTTGGGGAGGCACTAAGAATGATCGAATAACGCCTAACAACAAAGCTCAAGAAACAGGAAATTTGGGAAAGAATTAAGGCTATCCAAAAATTTGAACTATTGAAAATAATTTGAATAATGAGGAAAGTGCTGGTGTATTTAGTTTCACTTAACAGATATTTTCAGTACTTGCATATCACAGATTTCATATTCTGGATGTTTGCTGCAACACATTTGCAACATTTAGAATTCACATTTCCCAGGGATTAAATGACTGTTTGTTATTAGTTTTATTAACAACTCAGCAAATGTTAAAGTTTCAGTTTTATTTATAAAGTGGCTGTACTCACCATTATTGTCTTTTAAAATCATAATTTATTACTTTTTCTATATTAAATCATGGTAAATAGTTTTTTGAATGTGAAAGCTTACTAATAGCTTTCCATCTGATAATTCTTATAAATATTATATGGATCCATAATAGGATCAGGAAAAGGCAAAATGATTTGTTTGAATTGTGAGAGGTTGTGCCACAGAAAGCAATTTTGTTTGTTGGAAAAAAGCGAAAATTTATAAAAGTATTTTTAGAAAGCAGATTTCTGAAAATCCCAATTCTTTTAGTATCAGATGATTTTTGAGAATCTGGTGTGTAATATGAAATGGTTTATTGGATTAATGAAACTTATTCATAAGGAAAGCATTAATGTCCTGAAGATAACTATTAGCACTTAGTTCTATGAAGTACTTTTCTATGTGGCAGAATTATTCAAACAGGTATTTGCTTTTTTATTTTGGATTATGAGATTTTTGATGCTTTGCCTAAATATAGCTATTCTAATTCTGATAAGAAGTGAGGATTTCTACACAAAATGGAAATAACACTTAGATTGCAATTGCACGCCAACCTTATATTTCTGCAGACATAAATAGGTTTTTCTACTGTGTTATCAATAAAAAGAAAAATAAATGTAATCAATTCTATGCTTCCACTCCTCTGAACTGGTAAAAAAGTATTTAATCCTATTTTGGTATATTTTCACCTTGGCTAACTTTCCAAATAACCTCTACTCATGTAACTTCCTTGCTAAAGTATCCTTATTCTAACTTCTCACTCAGTCATAACAATGTTACAGTGACAAAGATCATCTCGAAGACTTCAAACCTATTTGCCTATTTAAATTCAAAAGTTCCTGGACCAATGTCTTTTTAACACCTTAGAATGTTTTGTGCAAACAATGACTTTTAATTCTATGATAAGAAACAAGTGCATATGTAGTTTATGTGTCACCCCCAGGTCATGCCAAAACAGACTTTCATTCAGTGTAATCTAGAGAAGTTAGGACCGAGGTTGACTGGAGATGACGTCCCAGCTTCCAAGTGCAAACAGAGCTTCATCTGGGTTACATGTGTGGGAAAGAGCCATATGGCAAATATATAAACACCAATCCAAGAAGCAGCAGGAGCAGTTTCTTTCAGATATTTCAGATGAGAATGTAAGGTCCATATGCCAAATGAGGGACCCAGAGCTACACACATGCACACTGGCCAGTGGAAACTTAATAAAATGTAATGTCAAATATGGGATTCAAGTTACATGTTATCACTTAATCAGCATTAATTCTTTACATATATATATATATATATATATATATATATAGAGAGAGAGAGAGATAGATAGATAGATAGATAGATACACTCATAGTGAATTTCTATACACCATAATATCAAACACATGCCTAACTTGAATTACTTTCTGTTGTTGTTATGCTTGCCATTATTTTGCCTTAGTATATGAGATATTTAATGCGAAGATGTGCAGTAAATGAATATCATACTGAACTGAATTCAAAATTTTATTTTTTGTAGAATAAGCTTGATTTGACAAGGCATATCAATTATAAGCTGGTAGCCTTTAAAATATTGTAATTTTGGAGTCTGTCTATATTTCTGAGATGAGGTACTATGTACATTATTTACATTATTCAGACTATTGTCCTCATCTTTGTCGCCATATTTATCACAACGTTTCGGCTGTTGTACGCTCCAGTCTTCCTCAGGTTTTTGGAATTTCGAACTGAACCCTTTATTTCACTCACTGGGGTAGACTGTTGTAGTTCCATGTGCCATGTTTGATGGATGTCAGTTATTAGTTATCTCCTGTTAATTTCCCTCTGAAAGTTCTGCACTGCCTTAACCAGGTATTGAACTCACACTCTTTGGGTCTTGTCACTGGATCTAACCAATGCCTTTATCCACTGTGCCATGTGTCCTCAAGGACAACAGTCTACCCCATTGAGCGAAAATAAAGGATTCAGTTCGAAATTCCAACCACCTGAAGAAGGCCAGAGCGTACAACAGCCGAAACGTTGTGATAAATATGGCGACAAAGATGAGGACAATAGTTTGAATAATGTAAATATTGTAATTTTTAATTTGATTTTCTTTGGTGGGTGAGGGTGATGTTATCTTTTTACAATATACAAATTAATTGCATTGAATAACTGAGCACTTGAATTCATTATAAGAAGAAGAACCAATAAAACTTCCACCATCCAAAATGTTTTTGCAATGCATCAGAAATCACTTATGACAAATTATGACAAATCAATACTTATAAAATATTCCCTACTGCATCACATTCTTCCAACTTTTGACATCCAATGAAAATTATGTTCTGAGACTTTTTCTTTCTCTTTTGAGATGACAGTTTTAGTAAATTTGATATTAATTTTTTCTAATTGTCTTACAATATATACATTTTATTCTTTCACTAAATATTAAGTAATTTACTTGCACTTTGGCTGTTACAATTCTTGAATCATTTGCAGATCTTTGAATTTATGACAATATAAGGAAGAGTCAAAGATTAAGGGGAAAATATAATACTAAGAGTATCTTTTTTACAAGTCCTAAATCTTTGCAAATATTTATCATTATTTGGAATGCTAAAATGTTTGAAAAAGTCATGTCTTTTGAAACCTTGCCATAGTAGTTGGTACCATCTATTTCCTCACTGACCTTGACTTTGATGATGATCTTGTATTAATTTATCAATGTATCAAGGATACAGAATCCTTGATAGAATCACTCAAGCAAGCAGCAAACCAGGTGAGTCTCTATTGCAACTTGAGTAAGATAGAATATATCACAACATCCCCATAACGATCCAAGTTGAAGCCACTCAAAAAGACATCCATCAAAAGAGTTGAGGACTTCAAATATCTAGGATCTCATATAATAGATTCCCCAAAAGACTTCAACATCTACAAAGCTCTTACATGGGATGCATACAACAAACTTCCCAAGATTTATTGCTCAAACTTCCTATCATCCTTAAAAGTCCAAACCTTTTGAACATTGATTGAACAGTCCTACTGTATAAATCAGAAATTTGGACTTTATCTGTTTGTCTTGAAAGATGACTGGATGGGACATATACAAATCTACTTAGAAAAATCCAGAATATCAGTTGGAGATCCCATGTAATGCTTAACACAATCTGTGTAGAACTGAGAGCAGTCTCTCTTAAGCTCAATAAAAGATGATTGCAGTTTGCCAGTCAATGCCATTTAGTGGACAGGGGAGATTGTCTCATCCTTACTCCTATGGCATCTTTCTGGAAGTGTCTTCTCATGAAAATTGACTTTCCCAGATACCACAGATCAAGACTCAGGGTTGAACATTGGGGATCTGAGAACAGCAATACAGGACCAAACAGTGTGGAAAGGGATAATCAGTGTAGTCCCAACCAACCATAGGTCAAATGGTGATGATGATTTCTTTCGAAAAAATGCTGTTTAAATAACCTAAGAGATTTTGTTTTAAATATGTAACACTGAAGATTCACATAGTTTATTTAAGATTTACTATTTTTGTTTCATTGTACACTTTTCCCCTATCTTTTGGATTAATATTCATACTTTTTCATTCATTCTTTTTATACATGTCTTCATATGTATTCCTTCTTTCTGGTTCATGTCTATTTTTTCTTATTTATTTTTTATTGTTTTTTTCTCTTTATTTCCCAAATTCCTTTTATATGCCACCTTTTCTGTTTGATTATTTTTTAAATTAATTTTCCTACATTTCTCTTATTTCTTCTTATTACTGCCTTTCTTTCTTTTTAAATAAACAACTGTAGCTATCATCTGTGCTGCTGTCTCATCTATGAATTCCTTATTCTAATTGTGCTTTCAATAAATGCCTTTGCTTGCAGCCAGTGCATTTTGGCAATAAAGTAATTATTTCTTATAACAAGCAGATATTCCATTGTTAGAGAAGGCTATCCATGCTAGTTCTTTGAAAATTTTTAAAAAGGCAACTAAAAATCTTTTTCGTTTATTCCATTAAGATGTTTAAATTCTGATGAAATGTGGAAATCTCACAGCTGTTTTTAGCTGATTAGCTCCTTTTTTTCTTTGTAAGAAAAGGGAGAAAGAAAGAGTAAAATGACTGATTTCTTTGTTTACATGGTGTGGAGAGTGAAGGGACAATTTTTAAATAGGCTTTGTTTGTTATAGAAAACATTTAATAGATTTTGTTTAATGGAAATTTTTTCAGTTCTTTATTTTGAAGAATAAAGCCTTAACAAAAATTAACTATTTGTCTATATGGAAGCAGATCTTCTTTATTTCATTGAATCTTTTTAGTCTTTTATTCTTAAATGCTTCATAATTTTGTTTTGGCTTTATTAAATGCATTTTTGTAATAATGTGTCTTCTTATCACGGGGACAAACTAACTCCAGTCTCCCATTGAAATATTTTACTAACTCATGTTAAATGTTAAACAGCCATAGTAAATGTAAACAATTTTTCATTATGCATATATGGAAGTAAATGCAAATACACAATTCTATGACTTAAATAGGTTTCATTTAAGAAGTGAATATATTTTGAATTTTTATTTTAGAGAAGAGAGAAATTTTTTTATTGTGAACCTATGATATCTTTCTTTTGAATATTTAGTCCCTTGGTAAATAAAATGAGTTTAAGATATTGTTTATCATTCTCAGTGTAGTCATTTATCATTCAAAGAGATGTTTGTATTATTGAATTCATTCGCTTGTTGATTTTTATCTTTGTCACAATGTTTTGTGCAATCTATTCTATTGTCTTCCTTTAGTGTACTTTTTATTTTTAAATACCATGTCCCTTCAGGACATAGGTGTTAATAGCTCACCATAAATACTTTTTGTTTATTATCTATGAATTGTCATGATTTCTTGGGAATGATAGTGAAGTGGTTTCTTTCCATTGCCTTTTCTACAGTTTTTGAATTTGGAATTTTCCTCCCGAGTTTTTCCTTGCCACCTGAGTCTAGAGAGTCAGGTGTATGAAAAGAGAGTTTCTTTTTTTTTTGTTAGTAGACAAGAAAAAACTTTATCAGAAAACTTATTTTATAAATCTTACTGTTAATGTTTAGGTTTTCTGTTTCTTACTTTTTTGCAGTGAAATACGGAAAAGAAAAAGTTACACTTTTCATAAGGATAGAAAATCTGATAAAAGTGATTAAAAATTATGAGAACTACAAAAATTATTTTGTGGTAAGAATGTTCAATGTCCTGAATGTTCAATGTCCTGAAAATCTTATTATATTCTTTAGGATTCAGTCCAACATCCTCATCTTGGTTGTTATACCCATAACATTTTATATTTTGTGCTCTCCAGCCTTCTTTCATTATTTATGTTGGAATATTTAAGATTGGTTGTTTTTTTACAGTTTATCAACCTTTTGTAGGTTATTTAAAGCCAGACGGTATTTTTGAATGTAAGAATCTTTTGGAAATAATAATGATTTAATAATACAACTCTATTATTAACTCATAGTTGGGGGACAAGAGGCGGATTCATCCCTTTTCCAAGGGGGGGGGTATTTGTGCATAAGTGAATATAAAATACTTGGTTGGAACACTGATCTCTAATTTCCAATTTCAAGCCATTATCCATTACACAACCTGGACATCCAAGATTAGAGCACCTGGCATTCCCAAGCAGACACCCATCTAGGTACTGACCAGGCTCATCATTGCTTAACTTCGGTGATCATACGAGAACTGTTGTTTCAATGTGATATGGCTGTAAGCCTGAATATTAGAGATGACAAATTATCATTATCATATGTTTTACTATTCTGCTAAACAAAAGCTTGTGATTTTCCAGATCTATCAGACCCAGGGATTGAACACACAACTGCCAAAGACCTTATATGTTTTAAACAATAGTTTAATACACTAAGTCTTGTAGATTAAAATAAATGTTTTTTGTATTTATTTGTTTGACTGAAAACAGTATTATATTCTAATAAACATAATGTTATATAAGGGAAGTGTCAAAGTTTTCAATATGACCAAGAATAGATTCTCCCAAAATTCTGGTGTTTAGGGCAGTGAATTGAGTTAAGAACTTTTCAATAACTTATTGTGTGTGTGTCTGTCTGTGTGTCTCATGTTTACCATCATTTTGAAAGAGGTTTTAAAAATTTATAATATAAATTTATAATATATATATATATATATATATATATATATATATATATATAATATGAATATTCATTTCAACAATTTGAAAACTCAAATTAATTTAAGGGACAAACACTAACATTTGAATCATAAAATCATGTAAAATAAATTTCATATATGTTTTATTGTGTGTGTGTCGGTAATTGAATGACAATATAGAAAAAATAGAAAATCCTACCGAGAAGGAATTTTGGAAAACCAATAAGGATTTTATTGATAGATTTTATTTTAAATGAATGGAGCAAGAAATGCAACCCTGTGAAAATCTCTTTCGGTTCCATGATTTCCAGCCAACTTTGATCTTCAAAAATTTAATTGCAATGTCATTCATTATCTACTGTCTTCTTGAGTCCTCTTCTTTTATTATTCTCACTCCTTATAAATATTTTCTTTTTCATTCACACTCAGTCACCCCTTGTGTCTTAGTGACTTTATTGGCTTGCTTTGTGTGAAATGATAAAAAAAAGCAAAAAAGAACTGGTTACAATTTTACATAAAATAAAAGCAAAGGTACAACAATATAATAGGGTTTAATTTTAATTTTTAATTTGTTTAATTATCTATTATATCAAGATGCATCACATAGCTGATGTCATTCAGCTTTTTATTATTTTAAGTTATTATTATTCTGAAGAAGTTCCTCCTAGGAATGAAATACATTACATAGAACTTTATCATTTTGTCACTGAATTACTCATTATTATCTAATTTATAGATTTATATATCATATATATATATATATATATATATATATATATAGATCACATTTGTATATCATATATATATATATATATATATATATATATATATGATAATATTGTTGTGCTGTGATATATATTGGTCAATGTTTTTAGCACAACTGTAACTAACTATGATGTTGGATGTAACCTTGGTCCTATCTAATGGACTTTATAAACCATATACTAAAGATTTA
Organism: Acanthosepion lycidas; assembly: GCA_963932145.1. Taxonomy (NCBI): domain Eukaryota; kingdom Metazoa; phylum Mollusca; class Cephalopoda; order Sepiida; family Sepiidae; genus Acanthosepion; species Acanthosepion lycidas. Next base: position 64,711,961 of record OZ010583.1, read on the forward strand.
TACAACCAGCAAACAATCTAACCACTATCCTTGAATACTAAACAATTTAAATAAATCGGTCCAATTTAGGTTGTCTACCAACTCTAGTAATAAGGATATTTTTGAGAAGCATAAAGCCAAATATATAGAAGCCCTAGAAACCATTATATTAACCTCAGATTTGTGGGCAATAATAATAATAATAATAATAATGCCAAAATGCCACAAATGCAATATCATATGGTTTAACCCACCCTTCAGAAACCATGTCAAAATTAATATTGAAAGAATTTTTATGAATTTAATCCATTTAAACACTTCAATCATTCCCCAAACCTAAAAATGATTTTCAATACAAATGTCAAAGTTAGCTACAATTGTTCAACCAATATATATCACAGCACAACAATGTTATTCTAAACAAACACTTAACCAATGTACAAATCACAAATAAATACACCCCCACAAGTAAAGAATGAAACTGCTGAACAAACAAACCCTGCCCATTAAGCAGCAGATGTATGAGCAAAGCATTAGTTTATAAAGCTAACATCACATATGATGTCGAAGTTAAGTTTTATGTGGGTTCTACTAAAAACCATTGAAAATCACACTTCTACCATCACCAAATGATATTAGGCAATATTAAGTATAGTAATAGCATTTCCCTCTCTAAATTTTTTTCTGGAAAATAGTGAGAATAGAAACCCAACTACCACCTAGGACTAGGTAATGAAAGCTAAACTTTTCAGTGGGAAAAGCAATAAATGTAACTTATGTCTTTCTAAGAAGTTAATGATGCTAAAATATATGAGCAACCCCAATCTGTTAAACAAAAGAAACAAGTTAATGAGCACTTGCTTACATAAGTAAATTCTTACTCAAGTACATTGACCCAGATTAATATAGTTTTACCAGCCACAGATACTGGTTTTGATGTTGTTGTTATTATTATTATTATTATTATTATTATTATTATTATTATTATTATTATTTTTATTTTCTTTGCTTTCTGGCATTTACACATTTCTTTCCGGGTCCCGCCCAGGGACCTAAGGTTAGAAATGGCATCATGACACTTTTCACTGACAAAAAAAAAAAAAAAAAAAAAAATTACATAGATAGAGCCCTTCGTAAAGTGTGGGCTGTACTTGTCAGAACAATTTTTTGTATCTCCTTGAGGCATGGGCTTCCAGGAATCCCTGCAATTAGTCTACTGCAATCTTTTCCAACCAGTCCTAGGGCTCCAACTACAACAGGGATTGTTGATGTTCCCATATGCCACATTTTCGAGACCTCTATTTCAAGGTCCTTGTATTTTGACAGCTTTTTGAATATCTTCAAAGATACATTGCAGTCAGCAGGAACTGCCATATCAATAAGGAGGCACCGTTTTTGTTTGTGGTCTTTAATAACAATATCTGGGCGGTTGGCCTTGATTGTTCTGTCAGTGTGAATTGTGTAGTCCCATAGAATTGTAACAGGTCCTATCTCTGTAACCGGGTCTGGGTGGTGTTGGTACCAGTTTCTTTCAGTTTCCTTCCCGTAGAAGTTGCAGATTTTCCAGTGCAGATATTGGCCCACTCTGTCATGTCGGGTTTTATATTCAGTGGGTGCCAACATCGTGCAACCTGATACAAGATGATCAATCGTTTCTGGATATTTATCACAGAATCTGCATTTTGGGCTGACACAATATTTTAGTATATGTGCTTGATAATTCCTAGTTAGCAAGCATTGGTCCTGCGCAGCAAGGATAAAACCTTCAGTTTCCGCTTTCAACCCTGCACTGCGTAGCCACTGATGGGTACGGGTTTTGTCTACATCAGCTTGTTTGATACGGGCAGAGTATTGGCCATGAAGCGGTTTATCTTGCCATCGCTTCTGTATCTGGTCGGTTGCATTCGTCTTTGCTGTCTTTTTCAAGTATTTTGCAGTTTCAGCCGGTGTATTGTGCTGTAGTTGCATCTCTACGCCCATTTGAAGCTCCAGTTTGAATTTGTTGGCTTCTTTCATTACGGAGTAAAGATGCTTACTACTTTCATGTTCCTTGACGCATACCATCATCCAGTCTTCTGTAGTTTCCAAGTATCTTTGGAGGCCAATTGTTGTAGTTTTGTAGGACAGTTCTAGTTGAACTAATCCTCTGCCTCCTTCGGATCTGGGCACATACAGACGATCAACATCAGCTTTGGGATGATGCATGCGATAGCAAGTGAGAAGCTTTCTCGTTTTGGCGTCCATTCGCTTAATTTCAGCTATGGTCCAGTTAAGGACATATTAAAGCTGTAATGCACCACTAGGACAGCCAATGTGTTTATAGCTGATATTCTATTTTTTGAGTTTAGTTCAGTATTTAGTATCAGACGTACACGCCTGTAGTACTCTTTTCTTAGTTTTTTTTTAATTTGGGGGTGTTGTATGCCATCTCCTTCGCTAATTCCTAGGTACTTATAAGCTTCTTCATGCTCCAATTCCCTAATCTTTGTGACAAAATCTAAATCTATTGAGGGTGTTTCTGTAATTCTCCCTTTCTTGAATGTTACTTTTGCACATTTATCTAATCCGAAGTCCATACCTATGTTGTCACTAAAGTATTTTACAATATTGAGGAGGCCTTTCAACTCATTGTCGTCTTTGGCAAAGAGTTTGAGATCATCCATGTATAGTAGGTGATTGAAAATTTTCTTATTTATTTTGTAACCATAGCTACTGTTGTTCAGTTCATGTGTAAGAAGGGTTAAGGATAAACAAAACAGAAGGGGTGACAGAGAGTCTCCTTGAAAAATTCCACGTCGGATATTCAGACGGTTGGATATGGCAGTGCCCCCGGTGTGCCTAAGGTATAGTTTTGTGTTCCACATCCCCATGCTGTGCTTAAGAAAGTTTAATACCACAGGGGAGACTTTGTACATTACCAAAGTCTTAAGGATCCAAGAATGTGGAACACTATCAAAGGCTTTACGATAATCAATCCACGCTGCACTGAGGTTTCTGCGTCGTCTCCTGCAATTTTCCAGTATCATTTTATTTATCAGAAGTTGATCTTTGCAGCCATATGAACCTCTACTGCATCCCTTCTGTTCCAGCGGGAGAATGCTGTTTGTTTCGAAAAAGGAATAAGTACGGTTCGTCAGTACAGACGTGATCAACTTATACGTTGTGGAAAGACATGTTATTGGTCTATAATTTTCCGGGTCGCCTGTTTCAGTTGTTTTTGGTATGAGGTATGTAATACCTTCAGTAACCCATTCCGGGATTTTATTGGGATCATTTACAAGTGTTGATAATGTTTTTGCAAGTATGCCATGGGTAGATGAGAGATGATACAGCCAGAAATTGGGCAACTTGTCATTTCCTGGGGATTTCCATTTTTGGGATTTCGTCAGTGCTTGCCTAACATCATCTGTGGATATATTTTCCCATTCTTGCAGAGGTGTATCCAGCAGTCGTTCTTCTTCACGCCGTATCCATTCTGCATTTGGGTTACATTCCTTTGGGTTGCTCCAAATATTTTCCCAAAATGTCTGTACATTATCAATCAATGGTGGCGTTTCGACATGTATAGGCATTTTTCCAAATTCCCTGTAAAATTTCTTAAGATCTGTTCAGAATATTTTATTTTGCCGATAGAATCTACAACGTTTCTCGTATCGTCTTGTTCTCTGTGCTTTTAGCTGAAGTTTCTGTTTCAGCATTTCCTTGATCGATGGAATATCAATTAGGGATTTAATGCTATATTTCCGTTTGATCTTTTTGGATTTATGTGTGGAAATATTAGGGTTTCTGGTGAGCTCATCTAATATAGACAGCTCACATCTGATTTGTTTTATTTCTCGTATCAGTTTGGTTTTCCAAGCTGGTTCTCTGTGTCTGTTAATTTTATTTATTGTCTTGACACCAAGCTTCCGAGTTGCTGCTAGAGCTGTTGCGTATATGACGTTGTTAACTTCTGTTATGTTTCCCGGTGGTTTATCTGTTAACAGTGTTTCCAGGGCAGCATTGTATATTTTCACGATGTGCTTGTTGGGATTTGTCATATGGATTTTCGGGAGCTGGTCTCTGTCTGACAATTGTATGAAAGTTACTCTGCTGAGTACTTGGATGACGTCATTTTTTGCTTCGGTGATTTCAGCTTCGTGGTTTTCAAGGAATTCTAAATTAATGTACCTGGAGTCATCTTCAGTGACAATTTTTATTATTATTATTATTATTATTATTATTATTATTATTATTATCTTTTACAATCTTTTTATTTTTACTCTATAACCATTATTATTATTATTTTCATTTTTATTCTTCTATAATTTTTAGTCTTACTATTATCAATATTATTTTTATACTATTATTATTGTTACTTTTATCATTTTATCACTGCAAATCTTTTTATTAATTTATATTACTTTATCACTAATTTTTTAAGCAAAAAAAGAATTGTCCCCCTTAATCTTCAAATTTTAATAAAAATTAAAATTTCTAATTCATTTTCAAACTTAAATGTAATTTTGAGCATTAATTCAAATTCAAGATTAGATTATAGTGCAATTAAATATTTAGCAACATTAATAATTCATCTAAACAACAACATATCTTGCAAGACCCACAAATATTAACCAAATGGTGTAAATTCAAATCAGTACCCAATGATTGCATTGAGCATGAATCTCTCAGTCATACTGTCAATGTGGGGTACTATGTATATTTATTAATATATGCTTAATAGTCCTGTTATTCAGAATTGAGCATTGTTTTTTACACGAGGAATATATATATATATATATATATGTGTGTGTGTGTGTGTGTGTGTGTGTATTTGTATATGAACACTTACACATACATTTATTTATATTTATCCATTTAATTATATTCATATATATATATATATATATATATTATAATTATTTTTTTAAAAATATGATTCCTTCGCTACATAAGAGTTCTTATGTTTCAAAAACGAGAGCCAAAACCATCAATATACTTATTAAAATTAAATTGAATTAAAGTAACAAGCTCTGTTTCATCCTCAAGTGAAAATTTAGGAATAACTAATTTTGAAATTTACGTATCATTATAAGCGTGTTCATTTGTTAATATGGAAACGGCTGGGGTGACCATTTTTATCCACATATCAGTCACTTTCAGGGAGAGGTAAAGCTGAGGTAGGGTGGGGTGTCTATTTCAAAGTGAATGATGTCTTTCTTGTACACACATCATCTGTTCATCCACAGAGAAAGATAGATTTTGGCACCATAGTATGTTGTTAAGTGTCTGGATAATTTTGTTTTATTTTATTTATTTATTTTAAATGGGCTGTTTCATATATAAATGTATCGCACTGAACTACAATTTGTTTTTTTGAGGACTTCATAAAGGGTTTTTCCCTTTAATGATTGGGTTAAGCTTTTTATCCCTTTATTAAACTATGAAATTTGATTTTTTTTTATGCTAATTATTTAATGCAAAATTTTGTTGATGTCCGCAAAAGCCATTAACTCATGTCTATGGTTTAATAAATTTTATTTAATGGGAAATTTTGTTGATGTTGGCAAAAAACCGTTAACTCATGTCTATGGTTTAATAAATTTTCATTATCTAGAAACTTAATAGTGTGTAATCTTTCATGTAAGCATAAAGGGCATGGGTCATCCCAGGTTTTACAAGTTCTTGTTCTATTTATTATTTTCCTTTTGGTGGTTTATTCATTTCTTTTAAATGCCAAAGATATTTGGATAGAGATGTCTGATTTCTACTTCTAATATTATTGAAGGAGCTTTTATGCTGCCTCCACCTAATTTTAAATTCATCCTTCGTTGACCCAATGTATATCCTATCGGTGTTAGGACTCTCAATGGATGAGATAGTGCATTGGTATACTATGGATTTTATGAGGTGTTTATTCTTCAACAGGCAGTCTTCAGGGTTTCTACAATCACATAATTTTTCATTATTTTTGTCTAACTTTAGTTTAGGATTTTTATTAATACTGTTTTGGCGCATGTGTGTTACCAGGATTTTATTATTATGTTTTTTTATGATTCTTTCTAGATTTTCAGTGCAACTCTAACTTAATTTTAAGGTGTTTTTATTAAAGATCTCGCTAAGTTTGCTTTTAGTAGGGAAGTGTCTTTCGATTAAAGCTAGGAATTTTTGTCCTAGCTTAGTACTAACCATTTGGTTGAATGGAGGGGGTATACTAGATGATTTTTCTTTTCCTGTTTTTCTTTCTGTTAGTGCTATTGTTTCTATAACTTATGTTAGCATTTTTGTATCCACTAATTTTTAGGGCTGTGTTATAAAAATTACTATGTTGTCATAATATTTCCTTATTAGCAGAGTTCATGCTATCATATATATATATATATATATATATATATATATATGATGCCATATTATTTGCATTTCTATAAGGACATATTTTTCCCAGACATGTCACTGATAGTTTCCCTCTACCATTTAAAATAACAGAATATTTTCTTATGTCCTTACTATTCTTATAATGTGAGTCTTGTCTTGAAATATATTTTTGCAATTATTATTATGATTGTACTTTTCTCTTTCATGGCGTCATCTTTTCATTTCTGAACATCTTTGTACAGTCTACCATTGTCATACCAAAAAAATACTGTGACCACATCACTAGTGCAAGGAAGATAAATCTAGTGCTGCAAAAATTACAGAAATGCACTTGGTAAATATTTATATATGTCAGGTTTTATTATATAAGTCAATATTTTCACAATAAAATTGGTATTAAACAACTACTGTTGGTAAAATTTCCAACATATATTTATGTAATAAAATATACTAATATTAATAATATTGTTAATAACTTGTTTTGGGGATGGGAGGTTTTATGCTACAAACAAACTTTTTATAAATAAATCCAAAAGATGTAGGTAATATAACTATATATTTGATTAATACCATATCGTATATAACTGAATTAACATTTTACATAATAATATTATCTCCTTTACCACTTATAATCTTTCATCCATTGATTTTACTAACTTTATTACTGGTTTGACATTAGCATTACTTATAGCAGTTTTTATTGCATCCTAGATTCTAATGTATAGATAATGCATTCTAATGTTTATAATGCATTCTAATTGTATAGATTGATAAGTTTACAGTCTGGAGGAGATGTAGTATTTCCATTAATTTAGTATCTTTGATAACTTTTTTTGACAATGTGAACAATAGTCACCTTTGAGTCAACCTCTAATTTTTCTGCCTGCAATACTAGTTCAAAACATAGATCCTCCCCGTTGTCTTCTAAATCGTGTTGGTTGATGATTTCCCTGTAGAATCCAAACTCTAGCCTAGACCTCAAGTTCATTCAATGTAGCTGTACATTCATCATTAAAAATGACTGATGAATTCTGTTTTCATGTACTTCTTCAACTTACATTTTTCTCTTTATGATGTCTATTTAAGATTGGTAGTTTTGTTGCTTTCATACCTTCAGCTAATGTTATTAATTTTCCTTTATCTTTTTACTGTGTTCACATATGCAATATCAATTTCATCAAATCAATCCACTGTTTTTGTTTTTAATATTTTTAAAATCTTTAATTGTAACATTCTTTTTCTTCTTCTTTTGTTGCTAGTCTTCCCACTTTCTTTCTAATTGTTCTCTGATTTCTGTTAAATAGGTTTTTGCAATTTCCAAAGTTGTGTTCTTATCACTCAATAACTTGTTTCTCTTTTAATATTAATATACTTCTCATCACAAAGAGCAATATTTGCATTTTATTTTTAATATTAAATATATTTTATTTTTAATATTAAATATATAACCTGAGTAAAATGCAATATTTATTACTACATATGATAAATTATCACCCAGAACTTAAGTGTCTACACGACCTTGTGAGTGATGAATTATTTTTCATTGTACAACACTTTTCCCACATACAAAATGGTAAGCTATTTCCATGGAAAATGTTCAGACAAACTACATTACTTAGTTCCATCAGTTCTAACCTTTACTGCTAAGACCTACCATGCTGCATACACTGGGGGGAACCATCCCCATTTCTTTTGTATTCTATTAGTAACAAGGAAGTTCCACTCAGAACAGCTTCTTTCCATGAGCCACTACCTTGTGGAGCAGGATGCTTTCCTAACCATTACAATTTGAACTTCTTCAAGTCTAAGTTTAACTGTTAACTTTTCAGCATATTCTCATAAACTGCACTTCTTATTTCTTACTGCTCATACAAAAGTCTCCTTCAGTAACCCTCAATCTTGAGTGGCTCTTGGGTCTTGTATAGAGTGAACATTAGTAAAACAAATAATGTCAATTTAATCAAGTAGTTAGAAACTCATGGGAGAATGAAAGTAAGTTGGTATGACAATGATGGACTGTACAAAGATGTTCAGAAATGAAAAGACTGACATCATGAAAGAGAAAAGTACAATCATAATAATAATTGCAAAAATATATTTCAAGACTCACATTATAAGAATAGTAAGGACATAAGAAAATATTCTTAATGGCTGAAATCAAGTAAGAAGAATTTTCCCTTTTGCTCACACACGACACATTACCCATAGTTGTTTTCTAGGAAGCACAAACATTTTTCTAAAGTGCCAGGAATCAAAATTAAAAGAGAAAAGAATAAAAAAATATTTTGAGATGTTTGTTATCCATGAATTCGAGAAGAAAATTTTTCTTGGAGATTGGGATATATAAATTTACAAAATTAAGGTAAAATATTGTGACCTATCTTTTTTGGAATGAATTTAAGAAATATGTCTTTTATAATTGAACATAAAAATAGAAAACTGATAATTTTTTTTTCTTTTCTTTTTGTATGCCTCAATGAACTTTTCCATTTGATTTTTTTATATATCTAGTAAAGTAAATCATTCATTTTCCTTTGTCTTCAAAAAGAAACTCAGTGAAATCAAAGAAAACATTGAAAAATATCAAGTTTTTTTTATATATGCTTTCAAACTAAAACAGTTTTATTTTCTTCATATTCCCATAAAATATGTAAAATAATCTGAAGAAAATTTTTTTAAATTAAAAAATATATGCCGTTATTTTCCATAAAATTTTCTCTTAATTGTGCTTTGAAAAAAACTGTTATCAATCCAGTTTCTGCTGTCTGCCATTTTAATCTGCAGCCTGTAAGGTATTCCTTTCTCATTGGTTAAAAGTAGGCTGTTTATTAACCAAAATGATTCTTTCAAACTTCATTTATATCAATTTTCCTTACAATCATTTTCTCATTTATTTGTCCTTCTACCTTTCTTTATTTGTCTTTCATTTTTCATTCATTATTATTAAAATCTTTCTTTTTATTAATTTTATTTTCATTCTATTATCATACACACTCTTTATCCCTTTTATTTCATTCAATTCTTTTTGTTTTTTCTTTCTCTTTCTCTTTCTCTCTCTTTTAACTTTGCTTTCTCTTACTCTTACCATCACCAGATTTCACTTTTGTGTTTTTCTTTTCTTAATTCAGTTTCTTGGAATTTCACTCTTCTCATTCATATTTCTACCACTTTCTATTCTTTCATTCGGATCTATAACCTTTATTTATTTTTTTACTTACTTTTGCCATTTAGTCATGTCAGAAATATATGTAGCACATTTATGTTCTTACCAGTTTATATGGTCTTTTACTTGAATCATTTTCTGTTTCTTCAAGTTGTTCACAACACAGTTATCTGAAGGTTTTTGCTTTAACCACAGCATTCATTGATCTTTTTAGTAAGTTTTTTTTTTTTGATAATTTTATTGCTTTTCAATTTTTTCTTTTTGTTTTTTTTTTACATACCTTTATTCTTTTTTTTACACAGTTTGTCTTTTTTAAAAAAATTTACTTTAATTTTGCAATTTTGCTTTTACTATTTTCTTGCTTTTATATGTTTCTCTTTAGTAATTGTTTTTCATTGAAGTATTTTACTTTCTCATGTTTCATCCTTCCTTTTTCTCTACTTTCAATTTTCTTTTGTAATTTTATTTGAATTTTATTTTGATACTCTATCTTTTTTTATCATATTGCTTCATTGATTAGTTATTTTATGATGTTTTATCATAAAATACTTCCTTTTTTTATTCTATTTACTTTCATCTTAAACCCTTTATCTTTCCTCTTTTAAAAAGACAAGTTCATGTCATTAGGAGATTATGACTTTTTTTTTATCAAGCATAACTTTGTTTTATTACTTTCAGGGAATTTGTCATCTCTACTTTTTTTTTTCTTATACCATATATTTATCTTTAATGAAAAACACACTCCTAGGCCAAATATTTCTTAAGATAAAGAAAAGTACCTCTGAATATTTTTCTCTGTTGTCAAATATTCTACACTTTTCAGTATTTCTCTTCATCTTTCCTTTTTATTTTTACAATTATTTATCTTATAGTTTTCTTTTACATGTATTATTTTCTCAGATATTATTTTATACATCATTATTTACATTTATGGAAAGTTCCCTCAAGGAGTCTTTACCTCATATCTCTTTTTGTATTAAAAGACATTCAGATGCCAAATGTCATTTGTTTACAAATCAGCTCTCTAGGCTGTCTTTCTTATATTATGATTATAATCAATTATTTTTTTCACTTTTATTAAACTAATAAAAACAAATTTTCATTTAACTTATCATCAGGAAATGTTATTCGTGTTGTAATTTAGAGTAATTCATACTCAGAATATCTTGTCTGTCACTATTACAGATGCTGTAGACACAACACTTGAACTTTTTCAAAGCTATTGATTAAATAATTATAAAAATTCAGTTAAAGCTATTAGTTACTGTAATAAATATTTAATGTCAATTATTTTCAATTTTGACTATGTAGTAGTAAATCACCCTTACATCTTGTTTTTTTCTTTCCTTTCACAAAATAGTATTATCAAATATCATTCTTTATGAGTTTTATATTTTTATTGCAATCAAATAAAAAGTTAAAGTAAATAAATAAAAGTAAGTCATTAAGTTGCTTGAATGAGTGACATCAGTTTTCAACCCCATATTTTCATTTATGCACCCACCACCTTGCAATTTTCATTAACCCTTTTGTAACCCCCTGGCATTTACTCATTCTTTATATAATTCTATTGATCCCATCAGGTTGATATCAACCATTTTGGAAACTCTTGGAGTAGAAGAGAGAGTTAGAGTTCCTATTGTAAATATGTCACACCTCCAAAAACGTAAAAGATATTTTCCTGTTCACCAACTGATGTAGCCAGGATTAAAGCATTAGTTAACTTAGACATTTAGATGCGATAACATAAAGAATTTACTGATATAGTTTCAGTAAAATAACAAAACTAGCAAATCAGAATTAAGGATTCAATGTTGGCCAATCAAACAGAAGATTGAGAATCTAAAATTGTATTCAAGTTGAGCCTATATTTACCAATATAAGCAGGAAAATCAGCATTTAAACAGTTAGTGGTATAGTGACAGAGGAGAAGCAACCATATTGACTGACCAAGAACAACATATCTGCACTGTAAAATTCCACTCACTACTCTCAGACAAGGAATTTGACATGAGAACTAACACCTCATTGATAGATAATTGGATTTATTTGTAAGTATGAGGTTTGCATACTAAAACCAAGTACACTCCTGAAAAGCTTATACAAGACTTATGGCCAGTTTGCCATTCTTGCAACAAACTAATTGCTTGGACAGAGATTCATCTCCTTTTTTCTGCAATGCCAGCCTCATAATTAGTTGTTACTCTTTGTTCTGTAAATCCCTGTTTGTGTTTAATCATGTTTCTATAGAGATGTTGCTACATTAGACCCAATGAAATAAATTGTAGTAGCTATCACACCCTCTACAAATAAGCATTTGTAGAGGGTGTGATAGCTACAATTAAAAACAAACAAAAATTAAGGTTTTTTTTTTTTTTTGATCAGTTGAGTAGCCAAGGATAACATAATACTTCCATGTCATAAATAATAATTTACAACAATATTCTAAAACTTCTATGTTCAACTTGAGTAGTATAATCATTAATTCTGTAAAAGACTTTTTCAATTTATCATATTGTAGATGATAATATTTACTATAATAATTCATCAACTCCTATATAATAGTTCTTTAGTGACAAGAAATTTAAAAATTAGTTCTCATGATTTACATTATTTATAGTTGGACTAGTTTTCTCATCTTTGTTGTTATTGTCGCAACAATTTGGCTATTGTAGCCTTTGGTCTACTTCAGGTGTCAATAAACTTCAAAGAATTTCAAACTGAATCCTTTATTTAATCTATGGCAGTAAAGCTTTCTTATTCAGCTATCCACATCTTGGGATACCTCCTCTTGTTCTTTTTTAGTTCTTGTTTGCCCTGTTTCCATTGAATCTAAGTATGTGCTACCCAGCCCAGGGACTGAACACACATTTACTGTTTCACCAAATTTATGAATCAAAATTTTAAGCCTCTAGACTCACTGGAAATTGGTAACAATAACTGAGCAGTACTAAAAAAAGAAATGGATAAGATATCCTTAGACATGGATAGTGAAATGAAAACAATCTACACCTATAGATTAAATAACGAGTTCAGTTTGACTTTCCCTGTAGGTTATCTAGATTAACAGAACACTGAAGTGCACAGCAGCCAAGATGTTGTGATAACAACAACAAAGATGAGGACATTAGTCAAACTGTAAATAACGATCTCCTCATCTCAGAAATTTAGTCATTTCTCAAGGTATTTAATCAGATTCAAAAATCTTCAAATTTGAACTGTTCTATCTTATTTTATTTAAGTCGACAGTTGCAACAATGAACTAAAGAATGTGTCAGTATAGAATATTTATCTCCCTAAGCTGTTTTATATGCTTCCATACTTTATATCTCAAAATAAAATATTGTTGTTATAAATATTAATTTTTATTTAGAGTAGAACTTTGCATAATAATTAATTAGAGAGTAGAAAATTTATTTTTGTTTGTAAAACAGTTGAATCTTTTTCATAACATAGATTCAAGATTGACAAAACAAAATTTTGTCACAATAATTGATTTTCATTATACTTAGTATAAATTTTTATCAGCTTATACAAGATATAGATATAATCTTCTTTAAATATATTACTGTATAAATTTAAAAGGTGTGGACTAGGTGTGACATAGGGTGTTGCAACACAAACTCTCCAGCTATGGCATCTCTGGGAAAGTCTATACAATTATCAAGTCCTTTCTCTCATGTAGATCCATGAAAGTTGTTGTGAATGGCCATTCTTTTGAAGATCATTACATCAATGCCAGCAACCCCAAAGGATTTCTGACCACCCCTATTCTTTTCCTGATTTTTATTAATGGAACATTCTAGGAACATTCTCAGATCATTAGTAAACATCTATCCAGATGATATTTATGGATACCCTTAAAGAACAAAAAAGCAAGAAAATTGGAGGCACTCTGACAGCTTAATTGGATAATAATTAGCATATAACTTTCAATACTTCAAAAACCAAGCTCATATCATTTTATCATACTTTTTTTTTATTTAAGCTTTTCACCCTAAGCAAGGCGGGAAGCCACTAGGACGCAAGGGGTTACAGAAGATTTGGAGCAAGATCAGATAGGAGTGATAGAGGAAAGGATGAGCAGATGGATAGTGGATAGATCAAGGCAACTGGAGGTGTCGATTGACATTACATTTGAATAGTTGGAGAGATTATAGCTCTCAAGGAAACTGGAATAGGGAAGGGTGCAAGCCATGAAGCTATTGGAGTAGAAGAGAAGGCTATATTTAGTAGTTTCGACAGTGAAAGGGTGAGAGCGGGATGCTAGCCTCGTAGGGCGCTTGAATTCATGAAGTCTGGGAACCAGCGAATGCAGCTCCTCAGAGCAATTACCATGAAAGTATTTGTAAAAAAGACAGAGAGAGGTGACAGCTCATCTGTGAGAGAGCGACTATAGACGAGATGCCAGAACAGGGCCAATTATATTGCACATCCACCTCTGGAGCTTATCAAGAACCCCAAGGCAAATGGAAGGGGCTCCAGACCATATATGGCAGCAATACTCCATGCAAAGGCTAATTGTTGATTTGTAGATCTGAAGGATCGATTCCGAGGAGAAAAATTTCCTGGCGTGGCACAGGGAGCCAATTTTCCTCACGGTGGACAAAGCAATTGACTCAATGTATTTGTTCCATCTCAGTTTCGTCAGCAACACTAGATTTGTTTTTGAGGCAGGAGTAAATTGTGGTGTCATCCACATAGATGACAACTTGGGAATTTATGGTGTCAGGGAGGTCGTTTATGTAGATAAGGAATAGAGTGGGGCCTAGGATGGAGCCTTGAGGAAAACATGCGTTCATGTGATAGGATCTGGCTGTTCAGACCTTGATTTTTATATATAATAAATTGATGGTTTATGATGAAAGATGAATAAAATGCACATAAATGCTATGATGAATGCCTTCTCTCAAAATGTGGCTTCATGCTTCGGACATCTCTTGTGCCTTAAGTTCACTCCTGTGAATACAATCCATTTGTAAAGATGCTGAGAAAATGGTGTGAGTCATTCTATCACTCTAGAAAGTATCTGACTACTTTTGATGTACTTTACCTTTATGAGTGCCAGATCTGGTCAAAATAAATTATTGCTGACATACCTGGGCTGGGACTGCTTAGTCTTCATTTTCCAGCTTTGATAGACTTCAAAGTCATTTATAAAGTTTTGTGGGGGAATATTTATTTTCCACTTTGCAACCTCTCTCCCCCTCCACCGACAATATTGCAAACCTGTTGTTATTCTATCACTAAATCCATGGCAAATATTCAGAAAATCTCCAGATACAGTTGTACAATGGGTATTGTGATGAAAAATATTTTTTTTGTTTTTTTTTAATCATCTCATTCCAAGCAAGATGGTAATACCACTAATATGAAGAGGGTTACAGGGAGTAAAGATAGAAGATGGAAATTGACATTGCATTTAAATTTTTAAAGATTGTTGTTATCAAGGTAGCAAGTAAATAGAAGGTAGTTCCACAGGCAGGAAGTGTGATAAAAGAAACTGTTGGAGTAGAAGTAGCAGTAAATGGGTGGGAGCTAGATGCCAATCTAGTAGCATGCTTAAATTAATATAGTCAGGGTACCAGGGAAAAAAAGTTCATCAGAGCAGTTGCTATGAAAATATTTGTAGAAAAGACAGAGGGAAGCCATGCTACATTAGTGAGAAAGTGACTGAAGTCAACATTCCGAGTCAGAATATTACTATAGATTAAGCATTGCAAATCACATATATTAAAAAACATTTTTTTGATTAAATTTTATAAAAGTTAATAGTGGGGTTCATATTTCATATGTAAATTCATTGAAAATCCCCCCCACTACACAAGCCCAAAATAAATATGCTAATGCAAAATGATTTCTTAAAATTTAAAAATATAAACTTTTTTTTCTGAAATCCATTATCTGAAGTGACTAATAAATAGTAATATATAAAAAAACAAACCCAAGATTATGAATTTCAAAATTCTTTAATTTTTTTCTACATTTAAAAAAAATATATGAGTATATTTTGTTTGGGCTTTCATAAGGGGGGCAATTTACAGCTGGATCACCTATTAACTTTTATAAAATTTAAAAAAAAATAAATATTTTTTGATATTTGTGACCTTGAGTGTTTAATACAAGAAAAAAAAATTGAAAAAATTATTATTTCTGGTTGAAGTGCTAATTCAACAACTCCACTTGGAGCTCCTATTATTCAGTTTCACCAGTTAATATATTTAGTGTTAGGACACAGAGAATGAATCCCCCTGATTTCCTCCTCTGTGTCCTAAATGTAAGAAATAATTTGCACTCAGTTTTCCCCACTTTGTGTTATAGATTCCTACATGGAGTTTTTATGAATACTTCAGTCTTGACCTTTTCAAATCAAAGGTCAATCCTCATCTTTTTTTATCCTCATATTCTTCCCTTTCCTACCACTTTTTCTTCTTTTCATGCGTCATTTCTCATTACCATTTTGACTCTACCTTGAGTGGCTTTTGAGTCTTGTATTGGGTGAAATTTAGTATATAAAAAAAACTAGTGAATATAAAGTTGACCTTGTATCACTTGGAAACTGCTTCTTGGCCTTGCAAAAACATCCTAAACTAAGCTTATATCTAAATCAAAAGAAAACTATTTATAAACTATATATCAACTGACTGAAACCTACAAAGTTTAAACTTAAAGAAAGGATAATATTTTATAAACTTTAGATAACTGTCTTGTCCTCAGATTGTGAATAATCTAATATCAAAAATAAGGAAAGTTAGGAATAGCTGTCTATAAAATCTATAAACGTTCACTCGCACTTCTCTAAATCACACTAAGTAGTTTTGCTGCCATTTACTTGCCATTTCCAGAATCTCTCATTCCACCCTTAAATTGCTGGGTACCTCTCATTTACAACCAAACTGAAATTCACCCACTTTACTCCCTGCTTTTATTTAAATGTCACCACCACAAAAGCCAGCAAACTAGTATTAGAGATACAGTCCTTGTTGATCATAAAACTTGGCCAATATTGGCTCATGAACCAAGCCAGCCTGTTTATATAAGTCTACATTTATCTTGCAATTGATCAGAATTGGATGTTGGCCAATTGCCTGGTCACTACAACAGGATATATTTCCATGTCCACTGTAAATAGTGATGGTTTTCGGGCCATATGGAATTCACTGTCTCAGGAAGTCAAATATAAAGATTTCAGTTGATAATGATATGTATTGCATCAGGAATTTCAAGAAACATCTGCCAAACAAAATAATACCTATCCCATACTCACTTACATTATCAATTCAATAATACACATATATATATATATATATATATATATATATATATATATATATATATATATATCCCAACAAGTTTTGTTAAATTAAACTGACAAGGGTCTGTTTCTTTAATTTATATTGTACTTTAAGTTTATAAATAAGAAAATGTACAGTAGAGTTTCAAAGACTTGGTGCATAAAACACATACTATTATTATTTTATATGCATAGTAATTTTTTTATACACACTTTAAAATATCATCCCCAGTGGTGAAAGTGATTTAAGGCAGTTTCTTTCTTTTGTGTAATAATAACATTGAGAATGTTGTGTCTTTCTTTGCAGTGAGTCTTGTATAGCCTTTTGTTAGTATCTAATAATATTAGTCCTATGTTGATAGTTATATTTCAGTTGTTTGTGAAGTGTTAATAGCTATATGCACCAAATCACATTAACTTTTAAAAAGTGACAAGTTAACCTATTAATGAGTGTAGTGTATGTATAGTTAATGTCAAAAGAATTTAATGTTGTTTGATTACTGATATTGGACACACGATCTGCAAGTGCATGAAAAGGTAAATGTCTTTGCCTAAACTTTAAAAGAAAAAATTGGGGTACTGATTAGAAAAACAGATATAAAATGCTTATATCTCTCCCCAATCCTTTTTTGATTAATATATATTTTTTCATTATATATAATATGATTAATATATATATATATATAAAATATGTTTTATAAATATGTTTTATATATATATATATATATATATTAAAGAAAAATATCTTTTTTTTATTTTTGTGAAAAGACTAATTTTACAAATGCAAATATTGTAAACTGATAAATAGATGGCAAAACAAGGACTATAAAATATGATGACAAACATTGTCTTAAGCTACAAAGTATAGGAAGTTGTAGAGATCCATGATTGCACACATCCTTAAGGGGCATGGCACATAAAAGGAGAATATTATATATTCATCTGTGTCTGTATGTATAAAAGTTTTAAACATGTGACTGATGTCAGTTAATAAACAATCACCTTCTATAAATATATTACCTTATTTGGGGACCTTATATATCTATATTTATATAAAGAGATATAGATAAATATATATGATCATATGTGATGGTGTGTATTTTATATGTGATTGAATGCATGTGTATCCAAACTCAGCTTGATACCTTTTTTTTGACAATGAAAAGAGATTTTCCAAGTAAAATGTTATAAAGTCCAACTTTCACTTTCACTTTGAATGACAAAGTTTGGATTTAGATCATCTTCTTCTCATTGTGATTTTGTTTATAATTCTTTTATCTATTCTTTAGGGATTTAATCTCCTGGGATGTTTTCGGCATTTTCATCATCTGTTTACCAAAGGCCTTCTCTTCATCTTTCAGACTTCTTGATGCCATCTGTGCATCAAGAGTAATAGAGTTGTGTGGGGTTGGTTCACAGAAGGAAGATCAACGTCAAGATGTGGAAGACCAACAAATCAGCACATAAACAAGAAAAAAAAACAGTTTTTTTCTAAAAAAGAAAGTAGCATACAAAAACGTGATATATATTATTGATCTTTATGTTGGCAAACAGTAGATGGAAAT
The DNA here is from genome assembly GCA_963932145.1 of Acanthosepion lycidas. Taxonomy (NCBI): domain Eukaryota; kingdom Metazoa; phylum Mollusca; class Cephalopoda; order Sepiida; family Sepiidae; genus Acanthosepion; species Acanthosepion lycidas. Next base: position 64,730,316 of record OZ010583.1, read on the forward strand.
ATCAAAAAGGAAGTCCTTCAGGGCTAACTACCACTTATATAGTCTGCTAGCAACTTGTAACAAGTTCTTAAAAGTTATGGCCTAACTTAGCTTTGTTTTAAGATTTTTTTTAGTTTTGCTTTGTTTTCATACAAAAAATGTTTTACTAAGCATAACCAATCTTGTTTTGTAATTGTATACATCATTCTCTTTATAAAACAAAGAATAAAAATAAGTCTTTCTATTTGCAGAATTTTACAAGTGCATATATATATATATATATATATATATATATATATATATATATATATAACACGTATGTTAAAAAAAAAATATATATATATAATTTAACTAACAAGATCTGTTTAATTGTTTTGTTGTATTTTTCCAATTTTCAAGGTGTTGCTTATGTTGGTCAAAATTGTGGATTAACTGTCTAAAGTTTATTTTTGTTGTTGTTGTTCAAATACTTTCAAACATCTTGGTCATTAAATATTGGTCAGTAAATGCTGTCAGTATTATAGACATTCCAATTTAAATATAAATGTATCATATAAGTGATGTCATGTGTAGGCCAGTTCCATAGAGCTGCTTGACAACACCAGAAGTGAACACCAGATATACTCTAGTATTTAGTTTTTATGATCTGTTTTTTAACACAAAAATAGGGTGTTGCACTCAACACAGGTACTTTTATTGAACAGGTTAAAACTCATGCATTTTCAGTGACCAGTTGCACTATACACAGCTAAATTTTCTGGAGGGGTTAAAATTCATGCAGAAAATTCAGGAGTTGCATGATATATGAAGTGAAAAAGCTCATCAGAGCAGTAGCTATAAAAAATATCTGTAGAAAAGACAGAGGTGAGCTATGCCATGTCTGTGAGGAAGTGACTGAAGTCAAGATGCCAAGTCAGGATCGATTACATTGCAGATCCTTCTTTGGATTTTGTCAAGAACCTCGAGATAAATAGCAGGAGCACCAGACCAGATATGGCAATAGTATTCAATGCACGGACGGATGGTAGATTTGTAAATGTGCAAAATGGAATCTGACATCAAAAACCTGGCACAACACAGTGACCCAACTTCACTTGCAGTAGATGTGGCTATTGATTCAATGTAGTCATTCCATTTCAAGTCAGTTAAAATTTATCAGCCATTTCCTGCCCGAGTTAACTACTGTTTGGAGGTCCTTTTCAAGAGCAGTGGCCAGGTTAACTTTGTCAGCTCTGACAGATTTGCTACTGAGTTAGGAGTAAATGGTAATGACATCAGCTTAAATGCCTGCTTGGGAACTGATGACATCAGGAAGATCATTGATGAAGATCAGAAACAGGATAGTGCCTTGGGGGACACCTGCATTCATGTGAAAGGACCTGGGAGGAAGCCTATTCAAAATGACCTTCATTTCATGATTTGATAGGAACAAACATCCAGTAATACTGTCACCCTGGAGCTTATGTAGAAGACCAGTGTGTCAAACCCTGTCAAACCACAGCTCGAGCTTCACCTTTATTATTAAGAGTTTGATATACATAGTCAGTGATGGCCATTAGCATATCAGCAGTAGACCTGGCAAAGTAGAAGCCATATTTTTTGTCAGAGAGTAGGTCATGAGAGGTAAGATGCTTAATGACTTCAGCATTAATTAAAGCCTCAAATACTTTACTGAAAAGCACTAGGAGACTAATATGACAATAGTTAGAGGGGTCAGAAGGTTCTCCAGAATTCTTAAAGACAGGAACTACAGAGGAGGACTTCCAACAAGCAGGAAAGCAGTGAGGTAATATTTGTAGAGTTTGGAGAGAACTGAAGCCATCCCACGAGCATATTTCTTTATGTTGATGGCTGGGATCCTCTCACCTCCTCTTGCCTTATGGGAGTCTAATTTAGAAATATTTTTATATGTATTATAATTATTTTATATACATTTTACGTATTTCTAGACAAATTTTTGAACTCATTCAATCTTTGTTATCAAATCACAAAATGAAAGTTGTCCTGAATGGTCACTCTTTCTCTCCAGAATCTATCTTATGTATTTATAAATCTACTATTCATCCATGCTTCAAATATTGCTGTAACATATGGGGTCTGGTGCTTCTGCTATATATTTAAAGATTCTTAATAAAATTCAAAGAAGAATCTTCTATGTTATTTTACTCCTGATCTGGAATCCCAGTACCTTAAGGTAGATTACTTATGCCTTTTCTACAAATATTTTTATGCTAATTTTTCTGATGAACTTTGCTCTATGGTATCTAGACTTTATGAATTTAAGTGTAATACTATATTGGCAACAACCTCTCATGATTTTACAATTGAACTGGCTAGATGGAACCATAAGTTTTTTATTAAGTTTCTTTTCTCGCATGTCTCACTTGTGGAACTCTCTTCTGGTTTCTTTCTTTCCAGCCAACTTTGCTCTTCAAAATATTTAAATGCAATGTCAATCATATCTACAGTCTTTTTGATTCCTACCCTTTTATTGTTCTTGCTCCATAATTTTTTTCTTTTCCTTTTCTTTTTCTTATTCTTTCATACTCAGTAACCCTTTGTGTCTTAGTGGTTTTATTGCCTTGCTTTGTGTGAAATGATTAAAAGCAAAAATAGCAATTTTAAAATGTTGTCTCTTGTGGTAAAAGGTATTTCATTTCATGCAGGCTGTTTTCTTTTGCATAATAACAGCTTTGAGTAGTTTGATTCTTTCTTTATAGTGTATGCTATATATTGATATTATCTAATAATATTTCCTCTATGATAATTGTTGTATTTTAGTTGTTTGTGATGTGTTGATTGATATGTACACAAATTACACTAAGTTTCAATAAATGATAAGTAAACCTAGAAAGAGAGTGTAATGCCTGTGGGACTAGTTTAAGAATTTAATGTTGTTTTAGATTATTGGTATTAGAGATGCAATCTTGCAAAGGACATGAGAATTTATAAACAACATTATTTTTACCAAAGGGAATTATTCAATTTGAGTTATTTGTAACAATAAGTTTAAACGTTTTCTTTTATAGTAAATAGTAAATCTAAAGTGTTAATTGCAATCATTAAGTGACATATATACTAGAAAATTATATTTTTAATGGCTTTTTTATCTTCTTTATATATATATATATATATATATATATATATATATATATACTAACCGAGATTTCCGTCATTGCCCAGGTGTACATGGCTGCAATTGTAATAACTGTACACCCCTGTATATCTGCATTCCCACTTGCAGGTATATCCTTCACAAGTGTTTGATTCTCCTTAATAAATAAATTCCATCAATAAAACCTTCTTGTGTGGTCATTGCATGTGGTTAAATTGTTTCAAATGTTTTAGATATTCAGTAAATTTCCTATGGCCATAATAACTTTCAAATAGTTGCATTGTTCACAAATCTAATAATCAAACAAAGACACAGATGAAGCATCAGAGCTTGATTCAACTGCAAGTGCAATGCATGAATACCCCTACTTCCTTCTTTGCACATTTACTGTAAAGCTGGGGTTAGTATGAGCTTCTTCAGAAATTTTTCCTTTTAAACAATAATCCTTCTCAAGAAAACTTTTGAATCAAAGGTTGTTTGAATGCTAATTTAGGATGGAATTATATGAAGAAACTATTGGCTAAATGACAAAAGTGATTTTGGACCTAGTTTGTCACAGATTTTGGCTGCTTAACAAAACCAAACATTCACACAAAACAATTTGTGTGTCATATGTAATTTACATGTCAAATTTAGAAAGCATCATATGAAAAACCAGAGAGTTATAGCTAAAAATGGGCTTTTTGAACAGTTTTTGTGGGTTTTCATTATACATGGGGAAGCAAGCAGTAGTAAAACCACACTATCCTATTTTTTGCATGATAGCAGATTTTTTGTGACATGTTTGAAGAAATTCAAATAAAAGATGAGGAAGTTATTCAAGTTTTTATTTTAAATAGAATGAAAAACCCATTTTTTTTACAGTTTTTTGCAATTTTTTGTGTGAAGCCAATGTCACAAGAAAACTATCAAGCACTCTACATAAAACTTGTAATGATGAGCTGATGTTTTGATTTACGTGCAAAGAATATCAACTTATCAAGTAAAAATTTTCTTTGTGTGTAACTTTGTCTTAGTTTTTGCAAACAGTCATACACACCTTCAGTTTTATCAATTTTTCTGCTAAACCTGGGGGGGGGGAGGTGCCTGTAGATTGAAAAGTTAGTTTTGAACTATCTTAGTAAATTTGCAACGTGTGTTTACAATTTCATCAAAATAGGTTGAGAAATGTGGACGTGCATAAATAGTATGCACACACACATACAGACATACACACATACAGACATCTTCTGTTTTATAGATATAGAAGATATACAAATTCTGAGTGGTCTTAAATAGAATCTGATGATTAGTGCAGCACTCAATATTTACATGAAGAGGAGAAATACATGAAAATATTTTCAAGCACCTCCAATACTATCTGTTATGGTTAACAAGAATTAAATCCAAAGGAAGTGGATATTTTAAAATAAAGTGCTCAATGCACAGCTCAGAAAATTGAATATGCAGAGGTAATAATAATAAAAATCAGTAATATTCACAGGCATGACCCAGGTTTTGAATCACCATTCCACCTGATGAAAGTCTAAGTTCAAAGCCGGGGTTATGCTGATGAATATTACTATTCTTTATCATTATATATATATATATATATATATATATATATATATATATATATAGTTTTAAGGTGTGCTATATTTATGGGATAGAGTGCTCAATATCAGTGATAGAGCATATGTAAATATAAAAGTGAACATGGATGTCAACACTCAGAGGTCACAGGCTGTTTCATTCTAGACACAATTGTCAGGTTGCGAGTGTTAGATTTTTTCTCTACTATTTATATATATGGGTCAGTGGTGCATTGTGGGTAATCCATCATTCTGGCAGTTATTTTGGTGGGAGTGGGTTGTTTATATATATATATATATATATATATATATATATATATATATAAAAGTGAACATAGAAGTCAACACTTAGAGGCGACAGTCTGTTTCATGCATAGCATGAAACAGACTGTCGCCACTAAGTGTTGACTTCTATGTTCACTTTTATATTTACACATGCTCTATCTCTGATATTGAGCACTTTATTCCATAAATATAGCACACCTTAAGACTATATTTCTTTATATATATATATATATATATATATATATATATATATATATATATATATAAAATGATAAAAAACAGTAATATTCATCAGCATGCATATATATATTGTTCAACCAATGTAAGACCCCAAAAGGTTACTAAATGAGCAAGAGGTGCATATCATGTAGATACTTAGAATAGATAACAGTTGACCCTGGACTTGAACAGGTTAAGATTGTGGCAAGAGTTCTGAGGAAGAATCTGCCTGAGTGGATTTTTCTCCTCACCAATTGAATATGAAGGGTGATGAGTTACATTCAGTGCACATGTTCTGGTGGATCCTAGCTGTGAAGATCTGGACTGGTGAAACCAACAATCTTGTTTTCACAAATATCTGCCATGAAAATAGAGATAGAGTAGTGTGAGGCTACCACATTTTATCTCTGGGAAAGGAATTGTAAGGTGGAAAACAATGTGTCACCCACAAGCCCGTATAAATGCTTTTGACATCAGTTGAAACTGGAAAGTGAGGATTTGACTATAATACTTAATTTTTGGTCTGATCTCGCTCCTGTAAAGAGAGAGCATGGCAGAAGAAGTCTGGTATTACTAGGGTTTCACAAAAAATCAATGATTTTTCCAGCATCTGTAGTGATAGATCATATATACAAGTTACACTTGAAGTCTGGATTTTGCTTGAGTCCCAATGGATGTTCCAACCAAACAGTGTCATTGAGAGTACAAACATTCAATATGACCAGAGAAAACTCAGGCTCTGCTCTGTGATAATGAAATGTTGCTAGCTTGGCTTTGAGGGTATTGAATGTTACAAGCCAGTTCAGAGCTATGCCAACAAGTTCAGAGGAGAGAGCAGCTGCCAGGTTCTGGTTATCTAGAATTTTGATACTGCTCTGCATATACAGGGTGATTGAAAATAACTCCCTATTTTATGTATGATAGACTCTCCAACCTAACTAATTTTGACAAGACAGGAGAGTCCATCATATATAAAATAGGGAGTTACTTTTCAATCACCCTGTATATTTACTAATGATCTGATAATCTTCTTAGGCAGATCATTAATATATAGCAGCAAACGCAGCTTCAGAGGTTTGGCCATTAACAATTACCTTCATAAACCTACTGTTTAGGATGAACTTGATAATTGAAAAGTCTCTTCTAGAAATCTGAAGAGTTTGTGCACTAGCCCTTATATCACACTTTGTATAAAGCCTTCAAGATAACTTAAGTGATTGCTCTTGTGATGGATTTATCAAATGCTTCACTAATTCTGTATGTAATAATAGTAAAGACATCTTCAATGGACCTCCAAATTTATACTGTTTGTCTCTAAGGAGGTTGCTTCTTTTGAGGTGATTGGCAGCCTTATTGTTGATGATAGCCTCAAAAAGTTTGCTGATGACACAATATTGTGATGGGGATAAGCGTTCACCCACATTATTGTAAACTAGTCATACAGCTGATACCTTCCATAGACCTGGGAAAAATTTTTCCTTCAGACAGTGGTTAAACAATTTTACCAAAATTACGGATAGTTCTGGACTATGGTTCTTAAGAACAATTACTGGAATTTTATCTAAACCAGTAGCTTGCATAAAGTCAAGTCTTTTTATAAGTCTGGAAACTTCCTGAGTTCAGACAGAGATATCACAAAGTTTACATTCCATGAGAATGGGAAGTCAGGCAGAGGATGGCTCATGTCATCTTGCATGGAGTTAGAGGCAAAGCTCATTGTAAAGATCTTAGCCTTATCTGATATGGATGAGATAACCTCAGGGCCATTTATAATGGATGGCACTAACAGTTTGCTTCTATCAAGAATCATACTAGTAATTTTCCAGAACTTATTCTAATTTCAGTGAAGAAGATTCGTCTTTATTTGAAAGCAATGTTTTAATCATTAGATATTTTCAATTCTATAAATACACTCTACATATGTTTATAATCCACTTTTATTCAAATTTCAAGTCAGTGACAGACTAACAACAGAAAAAGAAAATTAAGATAACTTGAAAAGATAGACTATTTAAACAAATTAATTGGATGAAGAAATACTTGAACTATTATCAAAAATGATAATACAAAAATAACCAATCTAAACTTGAATGTAAAAATCAATACATATATCAATGATAGAAATATATACATCAGTGTTAAAGAAAATATTCAACTATAATATTTTTGTATTAATTTGCACTTGTTTAGTGAATGCTAAAAACTTCTAAATGTCCAGTAAAAATCTTTAAAATGATATTTATATCTAAAATATCAGTGACATAAAAGATATATCTACTTTAATGTTAATGATAAATATGTTGTATGAAAAGGACTTTTGTTACTTTCATGCAAACAAAAAGTCATTTGTAAATTTTTTTGAAGCTCATGCCATAGAAAATTAAGTAAATCAAATCAATGTTGCATTATTGTCTGCATCGGTGTTTCTGTTATCAGAATATTAATCAACTTTTATGACTGATTTTATTTTATATTTTTCTGAATAATATAAGAAAACACATATCCTCATGAGAATGTCACACACACATATATGTACAGTGTGTGGAAGAAATACCTCCCACATAATGGTAAGACATTAGCTAGGTTATGCCACTAATGTCTTACCATTATGTTGTAGGTATTTCTGGGAGGTATATGTTGCAGGTATTTCTACTGTATATATATATATATATATATATATATATATATATATATATATATATTTAGAGGATACCTATATTTGAATTGACACTGTTATTTATTAAACAGCATCTTTATTCATTTTTGTCTACCAGTTTGGATATTCTTATAAAAAATTAAAGAAAGCTATGTGCTCTCCAGTGAGATTCAACGCTGCACCCCACTTGGTAGGGGAAACAGTTGTTAGATCCTCTCATTCTGGTGTGACACAGGTTCGAATGTTGCTGGAGAGTGCATATATTTTTTTAATAAGATTTCTTGAATATTCAGGCTGGTAGCTGAAAATAAATAAATATACTGTTTAATAAATAAATGTTGTGTCTACTCAAATATGTGCGTAAACTAAAAATAACATTTAAGTAATAAAATCTGTTGGATTAATAAATAAAAATACACCACATCTTTAGAAATGTGTGTGTGTGTGCACATATATATATATATATATATATATATATATATATATATATATATATATATATATATATATATTTTATTGTCAGAATTCTTTTAGAAAAAGTAATTTTCATGATGTTATTAAAATTTAGGAAAAAGTTAAAAAAAAAGGTCTATTAGTATTTTCAAAAGAGTATTTCAGTTTTATCAAAAAATGTAAATTTTTCATTTTACGAATTAACAGTGTGATTTATTTGAAAATTGGAATTATGTTATTCAAACTGTGTATTATGCTTTTACAATAATATATCCTTATTTTGTGTTATATTGGTTTTATGCAGAGTTCAAGTATATCCTTTTTATATTTAAAATATTTCAATGTTTTGCTTCACCATAAAAATGATCAAAAAATAATAAAAACTACTCTGTTTATAAAAACGAATGCAGAACATTGAAAAGGTTTCATGTATTTTAGCTTATTTCATTGGTGGCTCCTGCATCAGATTATTCTTCAGGTATCAACTGAGATACTTAAAGATTTACTGTATATAATTATTATTTTAGCTGACAGCAGTATTGTATAATGGCCTCGTCATCTTGGAACATATCCAATTTCTGCTTGTAATATTTATCTCATAATCAAGCTAATATCCATTTGGAACTCCCATATTCATTTGATGATATCCATCATATGACTTTTGGGCTGCTTGTTCTTCAACCCAATTTTAGTGCTCACTAAAAATAGCAGTTATTGATTTTATTGTCCCGGGTGGATATGTGACTTTGTCTTCCATTTTACTTTTATTTTAGCAACCAAAAATGTTTCCTAGCTAGTTGTAAACGCCTTTGAAAAAATATCTTTTTAAATAAATGATGATTTTATCCTTTGCATTTTATTGACATTAGAACAGCTTATTAGCTTCAACAGCATTTAACATTGTTAGGTATCAGAAACAATTAAGAAAATCTACAAACAAATGTCATAAAACTCTTTGCTTTCTGTTTCTTATATTAGTTATTATTCTTATGTTAGCAATGTAAGCTATCATTTTCTGAAATAAATTGTCATTAATGACTGCTATTTTTTTTGTTTTGATACTACTACATTCATTCATCCATCCATTCATTATTTTCTGTAATTAAATATCAGGTTTTATATGAAGATCTCATGAAAAGTAATTTTATTGTTCTCACAAATTAATCGGCTATTTGGTGACGGGGTTACTTCTCTTTTCTTTAACTCTGTAATCCAGTTTAATTTATGTAAAGTGTCTAGAAAATGTAGATTTCTTAAAATATAGAAAAAGGTTTTTAAAAGCTATTTTAAGTTACTGTGCTTTCTTTAACCTAAATTATAAAATTTTTATCAATATTTTCTGATCTTAAATACAAAGTTAACATTTCACAAAATATGAATTATAATTTTATAGAATTTTAAGAAGCACTATATGAATATTATTGTACTTTAATGACTTCAGAAAGACAGGAAAATATATAAAATTTATTCATTCAAAATTGTACCTGTATTTCTAATGATGTATTTAGTAATGTTCTAAAATATACTAAAGAAATTATAACAAATAAAATGACAATTACAATTTTCCTTCATAGAATAAATTTATAAAAATCTTTCCAAACAGCATTAATTAGATTGCAATTACATATCAATTCAGGTAAGTAATTAAGAATCAAAATTATCTATAATGTTGAAAAACATTGCAGCAACAAAATTTAAGAAAATATGCAAATTGGTAAGAATGTGCATGTCAGCTTCAAATAGCAAGAATTTGTCTTCTGAAGTCATCAATGATGTTGCTAGCACAAAGTCAAAAGTCATTGTGACTGAGTGTTTGAGTGGACTGGTCTTTTACAAAACTGTTGATCACACTAGATTAATCATTCTCTTCCAGAAACTGTAACTAAGATTCACTCAATATAGTTACAGTACAAATCATATGTTGGTTCTGAGGGTATTGAAGAAACACAAATGTACCTGAACAGGCATCTGCAACAGGAATTAGCTAGCTGCCCTAGCAGACGGGCATACTTGGAAATGAGCAGCTAACTATTTACTTACTAATTCACTTACACTAACTAAAGGGTTGTGCATATCATTCTCAAACATTTACCAAAGACCAGGACATGTCATAAAGACAACAAAAATAAAGATGTAAATCTGAAAGATTATCTGATAATAACAACTTTTTCTTTGTATGAATTTCTAAGATGAGGAGCTATTGTTATTTACATTTAGATTAATTTTCTCATCTTTGTTGTTATTATCACAACATCTTGGCTACTTTTTGTCTGTTGGTTCATGTAACCTTCAGGGAATTTCAAAATGAACCTTTATTTAATCTATGGAAATAGATTGTTCTTGTCCCAATCAGGCTTGGTTCATTAATTTGGTGGCATGGTAATTGTGAGTTCAATCCTTGGGCCAAGTAGTACAGAATCAGACTTAGTGGAAACAAAGCTACCAATAACTGAGCAGTAGTAAAAGAAAACAAAAAAAGATAAGACAAGATGTCACTAGACACAATGTACAGAGAACAATTTACCCCAAGAGATAAAAGGTACATTTCAAAGTTACCAAAGGGGATCAATAGCCACCTGAAGAAAGCCAGAGGGTACAATATACAAAACATTTTGATAATAACTAGATGACAGTATTACTTTTAATGTAAATAGCTCCCTGTTCTATTTTCCTTCAGTATGTAAGTAGTGATTGTTCTCCACAGCTTTCTGTCTTTTGGTACCCCTTTGTGATTCCTCTTTGACTTTTTGGTACTAGTTCCTTCATATATTTGCTGATCTTTATAACTGCTTTCATCTGCTTCATCTTTTGTGTACCTTAGGAGTTGTAAACTTTCCAAGCCTTTTTCAATTACTTCTTATCAACAGTTTCATTGTTATTCCTATTCACTCAGAACTTCCTCATTGGCTGCAAGCTCTGGCCATAATATTCTAAACCACATCTCTATTATCTCAAATCTTTTTTTTTGTTTGTGACACTACTGTTCTGCTTTCACTGCTATATAGAAGTGTAGACATTACAGGTAGCATTACTTAAGGACAACAGGAACTATCCCACAAAATATTCCATCAATAGTAACAACACTTCATCTCAAAAATTCTGACAAATATAACTAAAAATAAACTCTTGAAAGGAAAATGACAAATAACACAATATTGAGATTTTCACTCAATTCTGAGATCAGAAGCCATAATCATACATTGCAAGAAAAATAAAGCTGGTGAAAAATTTGATACAGTGACATTACAAAAGATTTTATGCTTGTCATTATGAATAGTGAAGCAGATTATCTGAAAAGAGGAAATAATATTTAACAAGTCCTCAGTATCTGAAACTGAAGCTTCATATTATTTCAGTTTTTAGCTTGGAAAAAATTATAAGAAATAAAAATAATAAAAATATTTTTTTTTAATATTTAACAATGTCAACAGATTGGCAGAATCATCTGACATTCTCAGTGACTTTTTAAATCATTTTATTGACTCTTGACTATATATATATATATATATATATATATATATATATATATATATATATTTATTTATTTGAAAATTATACCATAAATATTTTATAAAATCACTACAAAATTAGCCATTTTGTTCCAACACTTCTGGTGTCTTATCAAGTAACGGTGTTGAATGTAAAATGAAGGGTTTTAAAAGGTTCAAATCAATCAATTGATTTTATAAAATATTTATGTTATAATTCTCAAATAAATAAATAAATAAATATATATATATATATATATATATATATATATATATATATATATATATATATACTTTTGAGGTATGTTATATTTATGTGTTAGTGCTCAATATCAGGGATCAATGTCCACTTTTATATTTACATGTGCTTTGTATGCAAATATAAAAGTGGACATTGATGTCAACACACAGAGGTGACAGTCTGTTTCATGCTAAATGCAATCATCAGGCTATATTACATGCACACACACACACACACACACACACCATATATAAAAAAATAAATATAAATAATAATAATGTTTACCTATCATAATTTTACACAAACCTCACCACACGTATATACATACATGCGAGGAAATATTATTCAGTGGAAAAATAAAAATATGACATGTATACATTCACGAGACATTCACGAGAAATTTTCGCTACACTTCCAATCTTTGAATTTCAACATAAAAATGCGTATGTATAGACACAACACCACACATATACATATATATGTCATATCCGAAACTGCCCACATATGTTTATATATGTATGAGTCCTGACGGATGACCAAGTATGTATGTGTCTGCATACTCCATTAGCCGTATGAACATACATCGATGTTTGCGTTAGTACGATGACACCACGACAACATTTCCCCCACCACTTCCATAATAACACCAATACACGCAATCTACATAAACCCAAAATTAAAAAAAAATTAATCAGTTTGTCTAACGATCACAAAAGCGTGAAACCCAAGGTCACAAAGTCACATCTATCGAACCAAATATATATATATATATATATATATATATATATATATATATATACACAGAAAGAGAGAGATTAAACAGAGAACAATTGCTGAAGCTGTCCTTATAACACTTTTTTCAATGTCATGTCCTTCAGGATATAAGCGATCCTGGTTTTCCACAGAGTCCTTTTCTTTGTTATCTGTGAAATGTGATTAATTATTGGGAAAGACAGAGGAATAGTTTCCCATTCCATTTTGCATGGTTTTGAATTCAGAGAAAGTTCCTCTAGTCTGGTTAGAGAACCCAGTCTACTCTGCTAACTAAGCCATAGCTGAGGTAGTGAAAGATGGATTCATGCCTTTGTATTATATTGAGTTCAGCACAATTTTAAAAAAATATTTTCTTCTCAGATTCTTCTCTATGAACTCTATTTCCATAAAATATTTTGGCTTTTATCTGTTGTCATATTTACCTACTTTCTACTCATTGGTCAAACTATGTATAAATAGTAGAAATATTAAAGGTAGCAATAAAGTAATAATACTAAGCTGAACATCAATAATCATAATAATAGTCATAGTAACAACATACATTATTTGTTTTATTTTTTCTACAACTAACCTGGAACAAAATAAGTGAAATATTATATATAGTATTTGCTTATTATAAATTTGTCACAATAGGTATTGCATAATATTCACATTAGTGTGCATGTGAGTGTGTGTAAGTAAAAAGAGTCATAGTTGTTTCCTTTTCTTTAGATGACCTCCATTATATTACCTATCTGTGTTCCACTAGCAGCTAAGCATTGGTAAACTTTTTTGCTTACAGCATTTACAACAGTGCAGACTAAAAGAGATTGTTCAACATCAGATCAATACCAGCATCCATTTCTTGTATATTCTTCTTCCCTGTTTCAAATGGATTTTTACTGGATTTCTTCAAGTCTGCAGTTCACCTCTGGTGATCCACTTCCATAGTTATTTTGATCCTACACCCAAGATGATGATTTATTCTTTTTTCTTCTCTTCTTCTCCCTCTCATTTTTGTTTCCACATAATTTTAACTATACTTTAACCTCCTACCCTCTTTTTCATCACCTTGATCTTTTGCTCATAGCTCAGCAACTCTAATATTACAATCTTAATATAATGGAGCAAGTCTGTTGAGATTAACTGGTGCCAGGTAGCAGTGTATCTATCATAACTAGAAATTTTTTTTAATTTTAAAGGAAAAAATTTAACTTATTTAAAATTCATCATAGTACATACCAAATTATGCTCTTGCATTGAAAGATTTATTTATGACATCTGCTTTTATTTTATTTTTTTTAATAGTTCATTTAATTTGAAGTTCTTACAAAACATTACTTTAGAAAAAATACAGCCTAAATGTCCCAAATTGAAATTATTAAACATGATGTACACATGCACACACATATACACAGTAGATTAAGAGTAAAACTTTCTATAAAGAAACTTTTCTACTAGTGACTGTAATTGTTAAAAATTACTTGTAATCATTGAATATTAATGGTCAGTAGTAGAGACCAATGTCAGTATTGTAAAAGACTTTGCAATAACAGAATAAATACTAAAAGCAGTAATTAAGCCATAATAGTAACAACAATAATATAACAGTAACAGTAACCATAACATTAATAGTGTTTAATAGCTTGTATTAGGTTGGTGCAAAAATAATGTCGTTTTCTCACATAGTAACATATGTGAGAAAACGACATTATTTTTGCACCAACCTAATATTATTTAAGATTTTTTTCTCGACAAGGATTAAATAAATGCAAGTTGTGCTATTTTTTTTTTTTTTATTCAGTATCCCCATCCCAATCAAGACAGTACAGCCCCTAACACGCAAGGGGGTTTACAGGGTGTGGAGGAATTAGAAACAGAAACATTAGTAATGAGCAGAAAGAGAAAAGAGTAATCAGAAAGACAGTAGTAGTGATTGACATTGCATTTAAATTTTTGCAGATTGAAGTTAGCTGGAAAGCATGGAGCTGGAAGGGAGTTCCACAAGCAAGAAGTGTGAAAAAAAGAAACTGATACAAGACTTACTATTTAACCCATAGCTAGGAAGAGAAGAGGTGTATTCATGCCTTTTCCAAGGTTATCTTCATATAATTGAATGTAACAAGCCTAACTGGAATTTAAACTCGGCTCTCTGATTTCTCATTCTGAACCATTATTCATTACACCATGTGCACATTCAAACTTACTGTACCTGATATTCCTGAGTGCTTTCTTGTTTTGTGTTGCAGTCATAAAATTGTTTCTCTCTCTCTCTCTCTCTCTCTCTCTCTCTCAATATATATATATATATATATATATATATATATATATATATATATATATATATATATATATGCTATGTACTGGACTATGACAAAGACTTCTTTTAAATGTTAAAAATTGTTTTTTCATATCTGTCTATATTTCTGAGATGAAGTATTGTAATTATTTACACTATTTACACAATGTTCAGACTGTTGTCCTCATCTTTATTGTCAAATGTCGTGAATATGACAAGGTTGAGGACAATAGTACAAACATTGTTTTTTTCTTTTATAGATTTGTGTTTACATCATTGCCCAAGTCCTCTGTTTATTTCTTTTTGTGACACAAATTAAGTTCAAAATAAGATGAAATGTTTTTAAAAGGGAAAGCTGTCTTGATGTGGAAATTTAAAACTTCTAAAAAATATTGCTGCTTTAAAATCAAAGATATTCTTTAGAATATCATTTTTCTAATTTCTGAAATGTCAAGAATTATGTTTTGTTAATCAAGTCCGTATGCTCATCTTGATTTTTATCATCTATGTTTTTACCATTCTGGCCTTCTACAATTATTTATCTTGCTTATTGGTAACCTTCTTGAAATTTTTAAATTAACCCATCATTCAGTCCATGCTATTACATTATACTTACTCTGCTTTCCATGCTTAGGGGAGATAACTCATCTCAGTTAATATTAATCAGTTTTATTCACCTTTCTGTCACTTATTTATTTCTTCCATTGAACCAGAGCATGTGACTTTTCAACACTACTAGACAGAAATTGAATTCTTAACTACTGGAAAACAAGTTATGCTTTAATCAATGCTTTTATTCACTTGACCATGTTTCTTTTTTATGTGTCTTTGGTTTAATGAAAAAATCTGAATGGCAACACAAAGGTGAATAAGATTAGTGAGTGTTAAACTAGTATGAAATATTGGCTAAGCATTTTTATATATTTCTTTCAGCATATGCAATTTTGCATTCTTACATGTTATCAGATTCTCTGAGAAGCCTTTTAAGCAATTTTACATTCTCTAGAAAATAAACATTTCTATTAGCTCTAACAAATTGTAATCAGAAACAAAAATTAATGTCTCTTTTTAAGCTATCATACAGACTGTAGTTTAAGTGTAATGAATGCATTACACAAGTGATTTGAATTCTATGATATCTCTTTTGAGAAAGGAACCTTACTCTTTTCTGATCCAAGAATTAATGGCTATCAAAATTCTTTTTGCACTATAATTGTAGGTCAGTACCAGGCTAATCTGGGCTTACTGATTATTTACTCTTGGTTATAGGATTTTTCATTTTTTTTTTTTCAATTTTGACATATAGACTTGAAATGAAAACATGATAATTTCCAGATTACCTTTTGATTAACTTAGCAATTCTCAGGTTAGAGTGGTGGTCAGCTGTATTGAAATTGTATATACAATTCATATATTGAGCTCTACAATTTTACACTGAGCCCAAATAATTTTTGACATGTTTTATCAGATTAGATATTTTTATCTTCTAAAGAGAAAGGTCTGTTCCACAAAATAACCAGAACTGACTGGAAAGTATTCTCAAACAATTAAAACTATCTAATTTTTGGTGGGATATTTTTATTGATTACATAAATTTATTTCATACCTAATGCAGAAAGAGGGTAGTGCACAGCATCATTCTGTGTAGTTGCATGTTAAGCAACAGAGTTTTAAAAAAGATCAAGAGAAAAAGTGGAAAAGAATTGAATATGGAATGGAAAGTGAAATGGAAATTTGATGAGGAGAACAAAAAAAAAAAGAAGATTATTTTTGCTATACTGACATTCAGCTATCTTTTTACTTTAATGCTATTCAGCTATAAAAATCAATAAACAACAAAAATGCTTTTGGGTCAGTATCAGCTTTTGTGATAGGGAAAACCAATCTCCTTAGACACAAACACACACACATACACACACATATATATATATATATATATATATATATATATAATATTCCTTCCTATCTATATAAATTCCAAATTATGCATATTCCTAAGGACAAAAAAGAATAGAAGAGATTAAATCATTCCTCTAAGATTGAGAATATTTATGCCAGAGGACACAAGAGTTAACAAGCACATGAACGACTAGTTAGGGAAAAACTTTTCCTTTACTTTGATATGAGATTTTGTCTTCCTTTAAATTTGAAGAATAAAACTGTTTGCCCTCAATGATTGCTCTTTTGTGCTGCTATTCTTCTTTCAAACTTTGAATATTCTTCCTAATTTTAGAGAATTTTGGTCAGAATGTTGGGTACATTTTGTTTTCAACTCTTTTATCATCTACTTCTCTCAAAGTCGACAAAACAATAATTTTTCTAAATGTATTCTATATTCATTCATTTTAAATTATTAACAAGATTATTTGTCAAGTATTACTGTGAAAATAGAAATCATTTTTCTGTTACTAAACAATGTTTTTTTATATCACTGAACAGAGTTTTATTAACCCTTCTGTTTCTGTTTGATGTTGAGTCAACAAAATTTGTCGTATCTGTCTATATTTCTGAGAAGAGGTATTATGTCCATTATTTACATTATTCAAACTATTGTCCTCATCTCCAAGCATAGAAATGAATACAATATTGGAACCAGTAATAAGGAGTGCCAGAGAAAAGCAATAATAACAACAAAAGTTGCAATATGAGCTCTGGTAAAAACATTAATGACAACAGCAAAAAATTGCAATATGAGCACTGGTAAAAATGGTTGCTGAAGAAATTAGCTTTATAATACTCAGAAATCCATGCACAGATGTCCTCAGGGACACATGGCACAGTGGATAAAAACGTTGGTTAGATTCAGTGACAGGACCCAAAGAGTGTGAGTTCAATATTTGGTTAAGGCAGTGGAGAACTTTCAGAGGGAAATTAACAGGAGATCACTGATAACTGACATCCATTACATTACTACATTAAAAGCATGTTAACATGAAGACAGTAGAATAAACAGCAAGAAAAAGTGGAATGAAATGTTAAAAGAAGTATTTGAAAAGTGTATAAAATATGACCACTGTTAAAATAATTTTAATGACTAAATATATAGGATAATTTTGCAAATTAACACTTTCACTGCTGCATTTTTGTAGCATTGTCACCTGAATGTACTGATTCATTTTGGCAAAAAATAGGAAATTATCATTTATTAGAAATAAATAACTACAAAGACATTGATGATGATTTTTATGAGTGTTACCATTTTGCTTTTGATCAGATACTCTACAGTATACTCTAAGCTAAATAAAAACACCAACACAATATAATAAAAATACATGACAAAACAAGTTGTAATGTAAACTACTATATGTCTGTTCAGGTCTGGAAATAGCACTAAGCACTAGTTATTTTATAATCCAAACACAAGGGACTGATGTCTTGAAAAAATATATATATATACATATATATAAGATTTAAGAAACTGTAGATATTTGTATATATAGTGCTCAATATTAAAAATATTAAAATAATATTAAAAAATAGAGCATTAATAATATTAAAAGATTACTTAATTTTTAAATATCTTTTTTTCCCCGACTTCAAAGTTTGCTGGTAAAATTAAACATGTCACGTAGAAGTAGAACAGTCTACCCCAGTGAGCAAAATAAAGGGTTAAGTTCGACATTCCAACCACCTGAAGAAGGCCAGAGCATACAACGGCCGAAACATTGTAATAAATATGGTGACAAAGATGAGGACAATAATCCGAATTATGTAAATAAATTTTGTTGTATTTCAAGCTTTAACTAATAGTTTAAACAAATTACATATAAAGAGTCTTTATTCATCAAAATATATTCCATCATATTCTATTATCTGTTGCTATCATTGTGTCAGAAGTTCAATTTTATGCTTATACCATATAGCTGGTTTAGAGGCAATAAGCTCCCTGCAGCCATTTTTAATCTCATCTGCATTGTTGAACCTCCATCCATGGCTTGGAAAAGGTGGTAATCTGATGGTGCAAGATCTGGACTGTAGAAAGGTTGAGGCAGTCCTTCCATCCCCTCAAGCTTGTGCTTAGTCATATTGGAGGTATCTGCTATGGCATTATCATGCTGTAGGAGTATTCATTTCATTTAACCAATGCCGGATAGCAGACTTTCAAAGCATCATAAACTCAATGCAGTTGTTGAGCATAAAGGTCAGCATTCACAGCATAAGCATCTGGGACAATCTCAAAGTGCAACACCCACTCAGAATTCCACCAAATACATAACATGACCTTCTTTTCAAACCACCCTTGCTTGATAACAGTTTTTGAAAGCTGGCTGGCTGGCTGGAATAAAGACACTGATTTCTCTTATTAGGATAACAAAAATAAGTCCATTTTTCATCCCCAGTTACAATTTGACACTAAAAACAAATGTTCACATGTTGTTGAAACTGGTCATCGGTCAGTCCATGGTGAACTTCTCAACAATGTCTATTCACAAGGCTGATATTATGGTAGTGTTGATTGATGGTGCTTTGTGAAGGACCATGTTCTGCTGACAATAGACAAGTGCTTGTGCTTAGTTGTTGTTCAACCATTTCAGGCAAGGTCTCATCTTCCACAACAGAAAGTCTCCCTTACCTTGGTTTGTCTTTCAAGATGTTGTCACCTCCCTTGAAACATCTAACCCAGTTTTGTATCACATGTTTGTTGATAGTTCTTGGGCCTTCCACATCATTAATTTCACTCAGTTCTTTTTTCTACAGATAGCAAAAAATGGCTATAAATTCAGTTTTTTCAACACTTATTATCAAAACTGTAAAATAATAAACAGTTAATGTTTATGTTATTGATGGTGGTAGAAGTTTTATCTTGTAACCAAGAATTTAATTTCTTCTTTTCTGATCACTTCCTTTATGATGAGGGCATTGATGACTAAGTAGACAAATTCTTGCATTTTAGAGCCAATGGTATTGACTGCATAGTAATGTTTGGTGCAGGATGAGGTCGATTTTGTGAAGACTTTATCTCTTGTCTTTTCTTCCTTTTGTCTTCAGGTGGCTTCAAAGTTTTTGGTTCCAATACTGATGGAACATTGCCAGTAAGTACAGTCTTGTGCTTATGTTTCAAAAAAGTTAAGTTGTATCAAATTAATGATATAACATGAAAATACATGTTGCCAAAAATCATCAACAAAAATATCCAAAACTTTTGGTTCAACCTGATATGCATCATTGCAATTCTTACACTGCCTGCTGTCACTGAAGAATGGAAATTTTATCAGCAAACTTTGAAGTCGGGGAAAAAAAGATATTTAAAAATTAAGTAATCTTTTAATATTATTAATGCTCTATTTTTTAATATTATTTTAATATTTTTAATATTGAGCACTATATATACAAATATCTACTGTTTCTTAAATGTTGTATATATATATATATTTTCAAGACATCAGTCCCTTGTGTTTGGAGTATAAAATAACTAATGCTTAGTGCTATTTCCAGACCTGAACAGACATATAGTAGTTTACATTACAACTTGTTTTGTCATGTATTTTTATTATATTGTGTTGGTGTTTTTATTTAGCTTAGAGTATACTGTAGAGTATCTGATCAAAAGCAAAATGGTAACACTCATAAAAATCATCATCAATGTCTTTGTAGTTATTTATTTCTAATAAATGATAATTTCCTATTTTTTGCCAAAATGAATCAGTACATTCAGGTGACAATGCTACAAAAATGCAGCAGTGAAAGTGTTAATTTGCAAAATTATCCTATATATTTAGTCATTAAAATTATTTTAACAGTGGTCATTTTTTATACACTTTTCAAATACTTCTTTTAACATTTCATTCTACTTTTTCTTGCTGTTTATTCTACTGTCTTAATGTCAACATGCTTTTAATGTAGTAATGTAATCTTTTCTTCTCTTTATTTCAAGTGATAATAGAAATGTTGCCTACAGGAATTAGAAAATTATATATATCTGTTATTCTGACATCTGCCACTGTTTCATCTTATTCTGGTAAGGATCACCTACCCAGAAAAAGTATCTTAGACTCTGCGTTTGTGAATTTAACAAGTCACCAAAATACCTTCATGCAAATCCTTTGTCATTCATTGTGGTAATTCTATAGTTCTTTGAAGTTAGCACTTGTTCGAGAAAGAAAATGATGTCAATAAAAATGAAGCATCTCTTTATATCACATTGCAAACTCAAACAACTGGATAATATTTCAATTAAATTTATGGGCAAATTCATATTCTTATAATCAATTTCATATTAAATCTTTAATTTTAAGGCTTCACTATTGTTACACATTTTTCCCTGAATTAAAATGAATATTTTACACCTTATTTTATAAGAATTGCAAATAAAATAAAATAGTAACATTTTCAGTCTTTTCCTCCATTCTACCATTCCTCTCATGAAAGATTGACCAGCCAATGAGAAGAGTATAAACAAAATACATCATGTGACACAGCTAGTGTTGATAATTTAATGTATGACTTGTGTTTCTCTGATTAAGTCTGTACTTCATTCTTTTTAAAAGAGATTTTCATTCTTGTATTGATATTTACCAAATCTTGTAACAAGTGAAAATGAATGAATTTCAAAGTGAAACACACGGATACATGTAGACAAGAAAAAATTCTTATATGAAAAATTAGAGAGAGATAAAACATTTCATGTTGGTTCCGATTTAATTTGATTTAATTTAATCTAATTTAATCAGATTTTACATTTTCATTTATTTACAGTAATCATTTTATATTGTTTTCTTTCTCTTTATTTGAAATTGGTTAGGTTGTCATTTGAGTCTGCTATGTACTTGCTTCTCTGTATTTCTATTGCACTATTTGCTTTGGCCTTTGTAACTGATTTTTTTTTTTTAATTAGAGACATTCTACACCCCACTAGAAAAAAAAATGAAATCTTGTCATGTCAATTTTAATCAACAATTTTTTTTACTTTTTATTGCTCTTTTGATTGACTTAGAAAATGCTTGGTACACAAAATTAATGTGATTTATTAGGACCAATTTAATCAAAGACATAGTCGTCATTCAGCTACCAACCAATCCCATCTTCCTTCAATGAAATTCCATTTTGACAGACAAACATCAAATCAAATTCTCATGAAATATGTTTAAACCTTTGTTTTTTTCTGTGTTTTCATTATTTTATTTATTTTTACTTTCTTTCTTTTGGTGTTTTCAACATTTTAAATCAGATTCCATAATTCTAAAACTTTAGTGTATATTTTTAATATTTAAAAAAAAATTCAAACTAATGCATATAGACACATCCATTATACATATACTATGAAAATATATTAATGACAAAAATGTATTTCATAATTGAAACAATCACCATCAGACTAGTTTCTCTCTCTCTCTCTCTCAATATATTTGAATATTTTATATATACATTCATTGAGCATCTATATATGTGGAATTGATTTGATTGATTTGATTGATTTGTTTTTATGGTTTATCAACCCTTCGTGGGTTATTTAAAGCTGAAACATTTTGATTGTAAGAATAATTATTTTTCTTTTTGTGAGTGAATATTGTATTAACAATTTTTGAGGATAACAATGATTTTTCCAGATACACATCACAATATTTAATCCACATCTGGGGGAAGATATGGATTCATACATTTTCCAAGTGTATTTGTATATAAGTTAATGTAATGAACCTGATTGGAATTTGAACTTGACCCTCCAATTTTCTCATTCCAAGTTGTTATCCATCACCTCACCAACACATTTTAAGTCAATAATTAGTGTTTTGAATTTATTTTTAATTATCACTGTCTGTACCATTGTCTTCTAATTTATAAATGTAGGTAAATATTTATTCATCAACAGCTATAAAGACACCATTCATTGATGCATGTTTCGGATAAAATTTGGGTGTTCTACCCTAAAGTAGCTGACTCATGTCAGCACCTGGAACTTGTTTGGTTTATTTTCATACCATATCACTAAAGTAGAATTTATTTTCAGTACCTTCAAATAATAAACAAACAAAAAATTATAAAAATATATAAACAGCCAGAATTATAAGTCTAATTATTTCATCTTGTTTTTCTCTGAACAACTTGTGATTGGTATATTTTTGCATAACATCGTATTGGCAAAATATTTCATCAGCCTCTCCAAGACAATCAATGAGTACACTGCTTTCATCACTACACCTACAAATTGTCTTGATTTTATCAGACTAAAGAATTTCTCATGAGATATAGGGTCAGCTGCTCCAAAGAGTTAATCAAATATTGATTACCAATTTAGTTCACTGTCAAGTCTTTATTAGTATTCTGATGAACATTAACCATGATATTAGTAAAGTATCTCACCAAATTTTCTATGACATTCATTAAGTACATTGCCTTTATTAGCACCTACAATCACTGCCAGAGTAAGAAGACCCAATATATAGAAATTTCTAACAAGATACATTATCACTTTATACAGAACAAGTATCTTCTCAGACATTATTAAAAGAAACAAAGAAACTGAATAAACAGAAAAAGTAAATTAGAAAAATATTTCTTTTAAATTACAAATAAAATATGGTTGCTTTACTTTTTCATGAAAGAAGAAACAGCTTCAATAAAAAGCAAATAAATCATAATAAGGAATAAAATCTTTTGAAAAAGTGGAAAATACTAAATACATTCTGTTACTTATTGTACAAATCTCTTCATTGTAGAAATTATATTTTTCATTAATTCTTGAAAAAGGAACATAAGAATGAAAAATTATCAGATATACTGAATTTGAAATTTTACTGAACAAAGTTAAGGGGTAAATTAAAAATATTTGAATAAAACACTTCAAATAGAAAGATAAATATGATATTATCATCATATTGATAATCTAAACCATAATATTATCTTTACATTTTACAATCAAATCTTGGGCAATTTTTATGAATCTCTCCTAATCCTTGCATTCTATTTGCTTGTGCAATAGAATGCAAGGAAGAAACACTGTTTATTATAAGTAAGCACAGACAGTAAATAGCATCATATTTTCTGGTGAGTCACTTAAAATCATCAAATCATTTTCCGTATCAGTTTTTGGTTTAAGTTTATATTATCATCAGCATCATATGGGAAAATGCAATAAAATCAATAAATAAAGTAATAATAAAGAATAAAAAATAAATAAATTCATTTTCCCATTATGCAAGTTATAAATAAACCAGAAAGGGTTTCTGGTCACATGTGCAATTTTATGACCCTACTTCCGAAAAGGACAGAATTCTTCTCTTTCCACTTTCCAAACGAGATCGTTTGGATGTGTTTTCAGTAGCCCTACTCATGAAGTAGAGACATCCCAACTCAGTGCAAGGCTGACTTGAGCTCAACTATTCTTTACCTGTTCTTATCCTTACTTCCAATAAATAATTTCTGAACCAAAAAGGAAAATGGAAATACTCAAGAAACATTTAACTTTGTTTCTATACAGTCAACATAAATGGAACAAATGTCTGTAGCAGAAACTCAAGTGTTTTTTTATGCTTCTATCTTCTTTGTTTATATACTGAACATGCACCTTTACCAAAAATATACACGCAAAACCCACAAGCTTGTTAACATCTACAATGGATACTTTCTATCCATTATTAGTAAAAACTTATCATTATTCTGTCTTAGACTATGTCATTGTTATTCAAAAACAAGGATACTGAGCCCCTTCTAACTTGTTACACTCACTTAAAATTTAGATCACTCATGCTATTTAGTGTTTATACGTTTGTGACTGAGTGCATATGAACCCAAATGGATAGAAGTGCATTATCTAGATTTTCCAAGTACAGAGAGCTTGCCTGTTTCATTTGACATTACCTTGTTATAAGCAATGGCTTCTGATGCAGATGGGAAACATGTAACTATCTTAGCAACTAAGTGCTTTTCTTTATTAAAAAGGTGAACAGCTTTCAATACAAATAACATAGATTTTTAAAAAAATGTTTCTAGTACATCTCCAAAAAATCAAATGACTGTTAACAGCTTGCAAACTAAAATTTAATTCTTCCAATCTTGTCACTTTTCTTGATTAAGCCTGAAATTGTTTAGGTTTTAAAGTTTCAGAAAATATCTTTTAGCAGTCTTGTTGTAATCTTCAAATAGTGATAGATTTAATAAATCTCATTCCACTGTCAAGTATTCTGCTTAGCTATTTAAAGATTTTCATATTATTTATATTCTTAACATTTGTAAACTTGCAAAGAATGGTGAATATCATTTTGAAAGTATTTTTGCTTCATAATAATAATCTTTTATACAATGAACTGAACAAAAATCAATAAATTAAGCATTAAATCCAAGTTGGAATGACAAATAAAAGATACTTGTGTCAAAAAGTCATAGGATTTTGTTTATTTTTATCATTTTTGATAAGAGAATATTCAAGAGACAGTGCAATGATTTCAGAGTCAAACAAAGAGACTCTCTTCAAAAGTACATTGTCTTGTTTGGATACAGCATAAAGATAAATAAACAGTATTTACTGTATTTGTTCATGTAGAACCCAAGAAATTATGCACCAGAAACTCAAAATGGAGTGGGGGGGGGCATTAGACATGAGTTTTTTAAACAATTTGCTTTAATATATGAACAAAGCAGTATTTTGCATATATATATAACTGGTAGATATATTTTGTGGGGAAGAAATTTTCATCTTTAATCTCCAATTAATTATAGATATTCAACTCTAAAGTTTATGGTAACTGATATAGTTTTTTTTAACAATAATGTTCATTTAAGCTTACCGACTAAGCGATAAGACGCACAGTTGATGAAGATATGTAGGAAAGATAATGGTTTATCCTAGACTTGAACAGGTTAAGATTGTAGTGATCAGGGAAACATTCTCTTGGGAGTCAATTCCACAAAGTAACAGTTTGCAAGAAAAAGTTGTTTGAATGAAATGTACATCTTACCAATGGAATATGAAAGGACTTAGGGTGGTTTGATATAATGTGCATGGCATATCTTAGTTGTGAAGGTTGGAACTGGTGGAACTAAGGAATGTAGTTTGTCTGAACACTTTCTATGGAAATAGCCATAGTGTATTGAGAGACATGCAAATTCAAGTCCAAAGTTTATGATAACTGGTAGGTTGTTAAATATTTGTAATTTATGAAAAGCTGGAGGTGGTACATTCTTTAGGGTAGCATCAGGAGCAGCTGGTATGTATGTTGAACAAATAAAGGAGGCTTGTAAGATGCATGACAGGATTGCATGATCATTCCTGAAGTTATCCTACATGGTGACGAGGATGAAATTAAAACTTCACCGGTGATCATTTTTTCATCTTCAATGTTGCACATGATTTTGGTCTGCATAAGCAGTTTTGTTTTCCAACAAAATGTCCACTAACTGGGTACACATGGTGCACGCATTATGACTTTGGTTGAATCGAGTTTTTACCAGCACAGGGAGACTGGAGTACTTACACAAAGGAACTTGCATATTACTTTGAAACTAACAGCATTACAGATGCAAACAAAAAGAAGGTGGTTCTGCTCTTAGTATGTGGAATGGAGACATCCTCCTTATTAAAGGACCTCATCAGACAGGTTGAGGCCATCCACCTCAACCACTGTATTCAACAATAGTCCTGAAATTGCAAAATCTACTATCTGGCATGTTTTCTGTCTATTACTACTATTGGATCTTCTGACATGGATTAGTTAATCCATTTGAATCTCACACTCTCAAAGGATTTTATATGCTTCATTCTCTTGGACACATTCTGATTTGTGTTTAACCAGTGATCTGTGTTGTCAAAATATAGTCATTCACACAGTTCCCAGTAGATCTCCTTTTCCACCCAGTCATGCCTCTTGTATTTTTCGTGTCACTTTATATGGATAACTCTCTCACCTTAATTTCCACATAGTTAACACTTGCTGTTTTACATTGTTTTACAAGGGGATTCTCAAAAGAACTTTTACTTAATCAAGATGTGATTCTCAAAAAATTTCAAATATTTGATCATCTGGTCAGATTTTGGGAAAGGAGTCAAGCTGATTATTGTTTTTCACCCCCTTTTATATATTTAGACATTTAGTTGATTTTTTTTTTTTTTTGGCTGCAATAAAAATACCAACTGTTTCCTTCAAGTTTTCTTCTATATAAAAACAAATATACATTCTTCTTCATAATCATCATTACAACTGCAAAAATTTTCAATAGTTAAGTTTTTTTTTCTTTTTTTGTCTCTTGTCTGTGCAAAAATAATGATTACTTTAAATCATTCCTTTTCTAACCCTTATTAAATTTCCTCCAAGGGTAATTTTTTTATCAATTCAAGGAAGTTAGGAAAATTATTGTTGTTTATGTTTTCCTTTTCCCTCTTCTTTCATTCTCTCACTTCTCTTCATCATCTTGATCCCTTACTAATACTTTCAGTTTTGCTTGAGTTTATTTCATAATTGAAAATGCAAATCATGATAGAAGATATTTCCTGGCATTAATCTGTACAGGTGCTGGAAGGTGTAGACTTTGGTTCAAGTTACACTGAGAAATTTGATTCTGTTTACTATTCATGCTATTGCTTCTTCCTTTTTGCTTTTATTTTGAAGGAAGATATAAGACTGGACAGATAATTCTACTTCTCAATTATTATTACTATTATTATTATTTTGTGTCTGAAAATAAAAAGCTGACAACTGTGTATTTTATCTTTCCTTCTTGCATCATAAATATTTGTTAATCTGATCTTCCATCTTTTCTGTCTACTGTGACATAAAGACTGGGTGAGAAACATAGTCATTACAGCCATCATTCATAATTTAGTTGATACTTTGATATTTTAATGCATTGGCAAAGCTTGGCACAGCTTACCAGACAAGCAAATTTGCATGCATACGCTGATAAATTTACATATGCAAATTAACAATGATGTTTTATCACTTCTGGAGGGTAATAATTCAAATAGCTAGTGGAGAAAAATTAGGGAAAAATGTTATTGTGTGTCAGTTTCTTCAACTTGTAAAAAAAAAAGAAATATATTTATAGAATATGTATGTCATATATCATTTAGTTATCTTGCATTTTTCATGTACATAATTCATTCAACTCTCTGTGTTTGAACACCCAACAAAATTTCTTTCCTTAATATTTAAAAAGCAGCAAGTAAAATTTTGATGATTAGTCAAGCAACTTTCTGAATAACTCAATAAAGTAACTACAAGGAGGTTCTACTTTTTGTCATAGTAGTTGCATTAATTACAAGATTTTTTTTTTTGTTTACTGAAAATAAAATGAAAACTATTTTTATATCTTTTAATTTTTCAAACTTACAAATTCATTTTTTTTTAATATTGACTTTTTAATTCATTTTTTTTAAATAAAATCTTTTTTCTTCATTTTTCTTTATGCCATGAAACCAGAAAGAACATTCAAGACAATTTATAGCAAGAACATTAAGAACTAAGTTATATATCTATAATATTTTAATGAGGTGTTTAAGACCCCCCCCCCCACATGGTACTTATATTTTGACCCACATTACTAAAGGAGGGTTAAAATGAATTACATAAGTACTTCCAGATTTGAAGTCAGGTGAGTTTTTTTTAAATTACATAGCACCAGGGATCAGATTTTAAATAATAAAAACTCTAATGTTACCTCTGTAGTGACAAATTCACTTTCTCTAAATATTAGTACTGACTATTAAAACAAATATTCAACAAATTGATAACTTTCAAGTGGTTATAACTTTTCGAGCAGTAAATATTTCTTCATAATTTTTTTAATTTTTTCTCAAATAAGAAACAACCTTTTAAAGGATTGCTTTGGCATTTCTTCATGGTTGCCTACTATGTTGTTCACATAATTCTTGATATTATGAGTAAGATTGCACAAGCACACTTTTATCCAGTCAGACATTGCTAGTAAAGCTTTTCTGGTAGTCATGAGTGCAGTCATTAAGAATATATGTTGGTTTAGCAGAGATGCTGATTAGCATCACAAAAGGAATTAACAAGTCTTGAAAATTCCCTAGGCAAGACACTGAATGTAACAGGTAATAGGAATAAGTATAGCATACACACACAGTTTTAATCATTCCTGGAAGGTTACCAAATACAATTGATACTTCAGAAAGGCTAGAAAATACATCAGCTGAAAACATTGTGACAAAAGCAACAAGGATAAGAAAATTAGTCTGCATGAATATGTAATAGTAACAATGCCCTTGTTTTTGTTTTAGAAATTCAGATAAAATTATATCAGTACTTCATTCATTTATCTGACAACTATCTAATGACATAAGAAATACTAAAAACATATTGGATATAAACAGATGTAAGTCTTTCCAGAGAATGTTTCCTTATAAGGCAACAGGTAATATTACCATCACCATTTAGTACATGAACAAATATAGCAAATATAAAAGTAATAATTCAAGAAACTAATTATTATAATACTTAGCAATATACATTTCTCAACTACATACACACACAGAAGAATTTGTCATAGCCTGCTTTTTCATGAGTCTCAGTCTTGATGCAAAACAAATACATTAAGTTAAACAAAGTAGCTCCATGTCAATTAAACTTGATATGACAATAATGTTATTGCCATGATATTTAAGAATTCATAAACTTGATTTCCAAATTATTTAAAACTTTTCACTGTAAAATATAATTTACTACTAAACTTACTAGAATAGGTTATTTGCAGAACTGGGAATAGAAATCACCATGAAAACATTAGCTACAAAAAATGAAATTTAATAATTAAACACTAAAATTAGCAAATTTTCTTCTTTAACTATATATTGTGCATTGAAAATCTAAAAAAATGTCAATAACTGTAAATTAAAGTATGTATTACTGACAGAATGAAACATATATATATATATATATATATATATAGATAGATAGATAGATAGATAGATAGATAGATAGATAGATAGATAGATAGATATACTAAATTCTGATTATTATTTTCCATGTATGAAGATACAGCAACTCAGTTCCCAGAACTAAACAGCCAGACTACTTGTACATAGGATTTGATTATAGTGGTGAAGACTTGTGCAGCACTAACCATGCTTTTTGGAAGAGGTGACTACAGAGAACTGGTAGATATAGAGTGTCACAAGACCCACAAACAACCCCCCTCAGGTTTTGAATTCAGAGTTTTCTTTCTGAACTGGTTGACCCATGTATTCGTGCTATCTATCCATAGCTAGTGGGAGAAAACATGGATTCATACCATCCTCATACACATAAGTGAATGTAACAAACTCAGCTGGAATATATATATATATATATATATATATATATATATATATATATATATATATATATATGATTGTACACTGCGATCAACACTAAGTGGTGACTATTTCATGCTTGAATGCAATCTTCAAGTCATGAAGTGTCCACTCTTATATAATCACAAATGCACTATCCCTGATATTGAGTTCTTTTACTCATAGATATATCTGACTTTAAAACTCTATTTTTCATGACATATATATAAACAAAAAAGTATAAGGCATGTTTGTGTGAACCAATTCTTAAAATTATAAAAGCTTAGCAAATCAGTTATTGAATTATCTGAAAATTAATCTTATATCTGATAAAAATACAATTAATACCATTGCTGTAAGTTCTGCAGAGACTGAACGAGGCCCTTTCTATGATGAACATAATTTATTCTGACAAAAGAAATCATCATGAAGTTAAAAATGTGGCAAATCTAACTATAAATTTGATAGATCTTTCATTGGATTCTTTGGGATTGCAGTGATTCAGTTCGGATGTAGTTAAGAAACCATAATACAGCTCATGACACTAGATTCAAAAAGCATCACACTTTTGAAAAGAATTTCAATCTGGAAATATCTTCATAAATATTTTCTATTAAATTATCAAAATAGTTTAATTTTTTTGATACTATAAAGTGATCTGTTTCCAATCTCAGATTGAAAAGAAAATAAGCAGTATAGTTTCCTAAAGATTACCTGCCTTTATAGAACTGTTTCCTGGAAATTTGGAATGCTATTATATATATATATATATATATATATATATATATATATATATATATATATATATATATATAAATATTTAAAAGTAAAACAGACCACTTTAACGTACCATTATAATAATTTATTTCACCAGATTTTTCATTTCATTTCATTGTTGGAAGTGCTATATGATGATCCGGCGTCCTTTTAAAAGGACTCTGGTGAAATAAATTATTATAATGGTACCTTAAAGTGGTCTGTTTTTCTTTTAAATATTAGCTCTGGAATTACATTGAGCTCTCAGGATTTCATCCTCCTTGGGATTACCCATACAGATTACCAAGTTCTTCA
The DNA here is from genome assembly GCA_963932145.1 of Acanthosepion lycidas. Lineage (NCBI taxonomy): Eukaryota > Metazoa > Mollusca > Cephalopoda > Sepiida > Sepiidae > Acanthosepion > Acanthosepion lycidas. The sequence continues at coordinate 64,761,669 of OZ010583.1, forward strand.
TAACTTAAATATATATATATATATATATATATATATATATATATATATATATAGATAGATAGATAGATAGATAGATAGATAGATAGATAGATAGATTAGGGAAAAATGTTATTATGCGACAGTTTCTTCAACTTGTAAAAAAAAAAAAAAGAAATATATTTATGTATGTCATATATCATTTAGTTATCCTGCATTTTTCATGTACGTAATTCATTCAATTCTCTGTGTTTGAACACCCAACAAAATTATTAAAATTATAAAAGCTTAGCAAACCAGTTATTGAATTATCCAAAAAATAATCTTATATATAATAAAAATATAATTTATACCATTTCTGTAGGTTCTGCAGAGACTGAACGAGGCTTTCTTTAATGAACATAATTTATTCTGATAAAAGAAATCATCATGATAGATAGATAGATAGATAGATAGATAGATAGATAGATAGATAGATAGATAGATAGGATTGCTAAAAAGATCTTAGTTCAAGCTGTATCCTAACATCTGGAAAAATAACCAAATATATGTTTTAGAAGAGCTCCTTGCTTATACAATACTTATAACATCGTAAAAGACAAGATAATTATCTTTTCCTATATGTAATTAATTTACTTCATTGTAATATCACACTTTTGGCATGTCAAATAATGGTTACTAGAATAGTACTTTACTGGGGCTTTGTCATTACTTTCTGTCGACCATAATTTAATTGCCTGTATCTGATGTGCAAAAGTGATTAGATAATTTACAGTTAACGTGTCAAGAAAGATATTGCTTTGTTGTATATGGGTTAACGTACAACTAGATTTAACTACCTTTGATTACTGATGTGCTCAAAATGGTTGAAAATATATGTATGAGGTGATGTGAATGATTTTGAAATCAAAAGGAATTATATATCTTGTTTTCAAAATTCTTTAACCTCTGAACTATTACCAAGAGATTTTCTGTTTTTAACTTGGGATTTAATTTATTAACAAATAAATATTATACTTTATCACAACTAGTTTAACAGTTTAACCAGCAAATGACTTTTGAATAATTAAGTGCTTATGTCTGCTTTGTTTCCTAAGAGTTTTGATGCAGCCTGAAAACATTATTCATCTCGTTAGAGCTCTATTGTATTCAATTACATTATAACACAGGCACTAAAAGTTTTGCTTTTTTGCATTTCTAGGAAATGTAAATTGTCTTTCAATAAGCAAAATGCATTGAAGCAAAGTTATTATCCTATTAATCCATAAAGCAAGACTTGTCTTCATCTTATCATTTTTAAAATGTCTTTTCCCCCAAACAAAAGGAAATGTTCTTTGTTTTTATTGAATCACACAAAGAGGCAGTCTCAATTGAAAGAAAACATTATCCTGTTAATTGGTTAAATTTGGGCAGTTGATAAAAGTAGCCATATTTAATTTCTGAAAAACAATGACACCCAAAAATAGCAATTCCATTTTCATACAGGACAGAATGAAAGACAAAGTATTTTGTAATTGTTTCAGTTACCAAACATAACATATCAATATTCATCCATTCTATAGTTTCTCCATTGTTCACATCCTTCTCTTCTGAATGTCTCTCTCTTTTTTCCTTTACTGTTTCCTTCTATATTCTACTTCAAATATTCATTCACTCTTTTTTACTTTGTTTTTTTTTTTCCATTTATTCTTTTTTCTCTTTTTCAACAAATTGTTTCACTCCTTGCTTCTCTAATTTTTTATACTTTTTTTGTCTTATTTCTCTTTCTCTCCCTATCTAATTCCTTCATTCTTTTTCTTGTTGCTCTTCTTTTTAATTCTTTTTATGTTTCTTCCATTTTTTTCATTATTTATTTCATCTTCATTTATTTCATTCTCTCTCTTTTTCTACATCTTTGTTTCCTGTCATTCTTTTTTCTCTTTTGTTTCTAATTCTCTCTCTCTCTCTCTTTCTTTCTCTCTCTCTCTGGCCTCATTTTCCACCTCCTTAGTTGAAATTATTTGCAAAATAAATATGAAAATACTGTATCAAATTCTAAAATGTTAGAATTAAATCACTGGGAGGAATGGAATATTGAAACACTTATTGAAAAGTGAAAGATGTTTTGTCTTGGGGACATGGTATTATCACTTGATGGCTTCAAAGATTGAGAAAGGATCAGCAAAAATTGGTTAGAAAAAAATAGAAAATAAACTTTGATGATTGCTTGAACTTAAACTATTCTCAATGGTTTTAAGCTGATTTTAAACATCAGTTTCATTGAATTATATGTGTGCCGTTTTTCTTCTCAAAGTTCCCCGGAGTCTTAAAATTATAAAATGAAGAAAACCTCATGTATTTATATTTTCGTTATTTCTCATTTCCTTTCATTTACAAAGTAATTTTCTTTATTTTCATTTGCTTTAAAAGAGGAAGCTTTTAGTGGCCCGTTCCTAGAAGAATTATGGAAAATTTTTTGGGGTTTTTCTTTAAGTTTTCTTCCTCCCATTTACTAAATTCCCTTGACAGATTATTCACAATACTGTCTATTAAATCTATAACTTCAAAGTCTATTTGTTTTTATTCAATATATTGCCTGAGTATAATGTTAATCAAAATGAATTTAGTAGAATCATGATTGGTTGATATATAAGATAGATTTTTTTTTTATTTCTTGTTTGTTTCTTTATCTTTTTCTACCTGTTATGTGCCGATTTCTCTTATTTTGTAATTTAGATTTATTTTTAAGCACGTTGAAAAGTTAATAATAAAAGCAAAGGAAAAATTTGATTTTCCTAAGTGTTCAATGAATAATTGTTACTTCCTGACTAAAGACTGATAATTTTTTCATTTGAATTCAACCCAAATTTACAGAACTGATTTTTGACTTGTTGAATATTTAATTTTTAATCTCATGTACACTATTTACATTATTCAAACTATTGTCCTCATCTTTGTTGCCATATTTATCACGTTTCAGCCATTGTACGCTCCGGCCTTCTTCAGGTGGTTGGAATGTCAAACTGATTTGTTAGTGGTCACTACGAACTGGGTCCACCTGGGCTCAATAATTCCTTCTGAAAATAAATCTATTAACTTCAGCTGTAATGAATTCTTTATCTTGCTTATTGTACTTTCTAGACTGCAATTCTCAGCAAGATTAGCAAAGTGTCGGGGAGGAGGAATAGAAAAGATAGTCAGTCTGCACACATTCAAAGGAGCCTCTTTCCACCAAATTTCACACAGATACTCTCATGGTGCCTCACAAAATCTTCCCCAAGGATGACAGCAGCACACAAATCAGGAAGCACAGACAATTTAAAATCAGAATACTCTTGTCTCTTCACTTCCACATTTGCCAGGCAATAACCTAACATCAGAGAGCTCAGTGAGTCCACAAGAGCTCTGACTCTCCTCCCATTTATTTTTATCAGGATAGTTGCAGCAAACAAATCCATAAACAATGCTGCCATCACTGGTGGTGGATGTCCCGTAATGACATATGTTGGTGGATGTCCCCTAATGACATACGTTGGTGGATGTCCCGTAATGACATACGTTTTCAAAATGGTCAATATTCCCGTATCCTCGACACATGGCATTCCAAGCTGGGAAGTTACGGTGAGGATGCTTATGGTTTCCACAAAAGAAACACTTTTGAGTTTTAGAACCCATTACAGATGCTATGTTTTCTGTCAGGTTGTGGGATTTATATTCAAATGGGGTTGCAGGACTAACAACTATTTGAGAGATAGAGTAGAACTTTTCCAAGCTTGTTCAAGAGCTCTGGCTTGGTCAAAGGCAGTGGTGAGATCCAGAGTTACATTTTCGAGTGGTCATTGTTGAATATTAGGGAACAAAAGTTCCCTTATGAAGTTAGCATATTGTTCTATACTTTGCAGGAAATTCTTGAAAATGGCAAACCAGTAACTCCAATCATTTTCATCATTCTTTGAACTGGAGAGAGTTGCAAATAGGTAGCAGAATTTTGTCCATATTTCTCAGAGCCTGAGATAGCATAACTGAAAAGTATTTATGAATTGTGCTTAATAAATTGTAATAAAAGACACAGAGCAGAGTAACCCAAATTAGGCTTTATTCAGCACAATAGGACAGTTAGTACAAACAGAACCATTTATAAGCAGGCACAGTCCATTTTAACAATAGGTGTGTCAAGGGAGGAATGTTCACCACATGCAGATTTGTAATAAGGAATTTCAGAAATATGGAATTGATTTTAATCAAATTATTATATAAACTTTTATAATTATTATCTTCATGCAGTGACACCAAATTATTTATGTATTAATTATTAGTGGTGAAAGTTTTTTGTCAGATATTTATTTGAACCAGTGTATTATAGAAAAGGAATCGATAAATCAATAGAGTTAACTGAATTTTCATCAGAAATTTTCACATTATAGTAGTTGATCAATGAGAATAGTATTCAGCACTGAATTAAATGCATTGTCAAAGAAAGAGATTATGTTGAAGTATAAATACTTGTTGTATAAAATGTTTCTTTATTTAGTCAGCCTAATGTCCTCAACTCTGTTGTTATTGTCACAATGTTCCACAAGATATCATTAGACATAAACAGCAGAATGAGAACAATCTACGTAACTAGATTAAATGAAGGGTTCAGTTTGAAATTTCCTGAAGGTTACCTGGATTAGCAGACAACTGAAGAAGATCAGAGGGTACAAGTGTTGAAACATTGTGATAGTAACAACAAAGATGAAGACTTTAGTTCCCCTGTAAATAATAACTTCTCATTTCAGAAATTCAGATAGAAATGTTTCTTTCATCATTATGTTACAAATTTATTGACTTGCATATATATGTTTTTATTTGATGGCTGTTAATGTTACTATGATTTTGAAGTAGTTTTCCTTCACATAAAATGTGATGATATGAAACTTTAGTAATCCTGTATTAGTTTTCAAATGACAAACCTTTTTAAGTATAGTACATACAGTGACATACTAAAATGTAATGTTAGATGGTGTCATTGTACTTTGACCAAGAAATGCCCAGACCTATATCAGTTGTACTCTGACATTTTGTGAGTCAATGTGAATACTAATTATGCATTGTGACTTATAAGAATTCAGACTGGGTATAATAGTGATTGTCAGATGGATGAGGTGTTATGTGCATACCAAGAATATCTGAAGGAAGACATTACCACACATTGTGAAACAATGGACCATATATTAGCCAACTACAGGTCCTTAGTAACTGTAACCAAAGGCATCTAGCTAGAATAGCGTGTGTTAACAGAAAAGTAACATTTGCTCAAGTCACATCTATGTTCAATGTAAGTGGAGCTAAAATCATATCTCACAGTCATATTTTGTTTAGCATTATTTAACTTCCATGGTATATGGAAAATATGGCCCACTAGTGTTCCTCCTGTTAATATCATCATACCAGACACAGGGCTCATGGCGTCACTAATTAGAACCTGAAGAACTGGCAACAATTAGTGTGATCCAATGTCATAGTTTGGGACTGATGGTAGATTTTGGATGTAGCACAGCCCTCATTAAGATATGAACCAAAGTTATCAAGTCTTCATACAGATTGATGGTGATTCCATTATGGTGTGGAATGTATTCACTTGCCAACGGTTGGGTCTTCTGGCTTGCCTCAGCACATAATGGATGACCACTATGTTATACTGCTTAATAATCATTTGTACCCATTCATGAACTTCATGTACTTCAACAGTAATGAGTTATTTCACAGAATAATGCAGAGTGTAATCAAGGCCAATTTGTCCAGAATCACTTTGAGGATCGTTTTGTAGAATTCATATACTCACCATGTCCATCTGATATGAGCCCAGTAGAGCATTTATGTAACATAGTAGAGAGGGGTATATTTGCATATAAGATCCTGCATTTATAAACATCAAAGAGCTGCAGATAGCTATTGAAACATCATGATTCAATATGTCACCCATGATCTTCTAATCAGTAGTTGAGTTGTTGCCACTTACCAGGCTAGAGGGACTTCTACATGATATTAGGCACCTCCTATTCCAGGACTTTAGATATGTCAGTGTATACACTCATAATATATATATATATATATATATATATATATAAGTTGTGTTGCTTTGTAATGCAGAAAATATAGCTAAGAGTTTAGACCAGACCATTCATATTTTGCTTACATAAGCCCAAAATATGTCTACATAGAATGGTATAACTTATATGCTGTTCATTTCAACTAGGAAAGTACCAAAAATATTTTATATTATAGCAATCATCGTGGATGTTTTATTAAAATTTTAAATTGTATTTTAATAATTTAAATATCTTTTCATTTAAAAAGTTTTCATTTTAGATTTAATTCTGAGAAAATAGCATAAAGATTATGATCTGATTGATTTTTGCCAACAGAAAAAACTATGCTCTCCAATCAAAAACTTCCAATAATAAAGTAACTATTATAAAAAAATAAATATTGGATTTGACAAAAATGAGTTAATTTAATGATTACTTCACTAGATTATAAAAAATATTGCATACTTTTTACTCAAAATGTCATCAAAAAGATACATTTGTTTACAGCAGGTGCATGTTGTCAATTTGGATCAAGAGTAAAATGGATATCAAGTCAGCTTTTCTTACCTAATGGTGCTGAAGGCCTGCTTAAATATTTGGATCAAATGAAGTATAGATGACCAAAAAGACAAAACCTGATATTATCCATAATGGTAGCATTAAAATACCATTATATGGCAGGCAACAGTCTCTTACAATATATTGTCCAGTTCAAAATTAAATCCTGTCAGATACTTTTTATATTTAAAAATGACTTTTTTCTTTGAGCTGTATATTATTGTCACATGTATATGATTGCCACATGTGTATTATTATCACATGAAATTTCTAGCATTAATTGGATTTGTTATTATTTAATCTCTGTAACTTCAGCTAAAATCTATAGCTTTTTATTTTCAGTTATTTTATTTCCAGCCTATTTTTCCTTTGTTCATTCTAATTATAATTCTAGCATTTTCATATTTTCTTCTTAGACTTTAACAATTAAGCACATAAGAATAGAATTTTTTCATACATTTTATGGGATTTCATTAATTAATGCAGATATTCATCAGAAGCAAAGTTAATTATTTGCTTCCTTTGCAGATGACTAATGAAGTTTGGATAATATGGAAACAAATGTCATTTTTCATTTTTATTTGCCAGATAATTTATTTGATCAGTCTAGTCTTAATCAAATCATTACAGGTTTTATCTTTTTGCAAATCAGTTGATGTGCTTAAAATGCACATCTAGACATATATTTAAGACCCACCTTTATAAAATATAAAAACAGATACCTTGAGGAAATATATCATTCAGTAATTCAATATCTAATAATAACTTATCATGCCAGAACTATTTTATCCCAAATATTTACTTTACAATATAATTATTACTTACAAAGGTGGGTACTTATTGATCCATATATAAAATATCTCATTAAAATTGAACTCATCTTGAAAATATAAGTGAGACTTTATAAACAATTTAACATTTGGAAAAATAATATAACACATTACAGAAATCAAAATTTATTATTTTTTATTTTTATTTTGTCAAGCTAGTTCAGACATTCATGAGTCTATCACACCAAACATCATGGTTCTGCATCAAGTTCAGAAGGTCATTAGGGTAGCATCTGGCATTATAACATAGTTGGTTAATGTAGGTGGTTGCTGGGCAGACCAACTTATCTTGCACCATAGCTAGGTATCCAGAGCAGTAGATCACTCACAAGTTCTTGTTTTGCACACTAGCAGCATCCTGCAACACATATTCAGCATTAACATAAGATTGTGGAAAAGATATGAGAATGGATTCAATACAAGGACAAAGTGTTTATTTTATTTGCCATGTCTTTTCAAGGGAGATCATGGCTCTCTACAACTTCATTTGTTCAAAGTTACTCTTGATCCTTTACCATCCCTCTTTATCCTTGTTTTGCAATCTATTCATTAAAATCTTTTAGTTTCTCAGCATTTTCCCTCCCCACTTCTCTTGACTTCATTATGTCCTGTGAGTGTTAAATTCTCTAGGCCTTCCTCATTAGTTTCCTTATAGTTGCTATTTTCCTTTTTCCATGTTTGTGTCTGACAGTATACCAGCAGGTTTGGACATTTACCTAGATGTATAAAGAACATTGTGAAAAGGCAATTCCAACAATCATATATCAATATTACAGGTTTGTAATCAGTTTTAAGAAACATCATTAACTTCTTTCATGCTGCCTTGCATGGTTACATTCACTTATACAAAGACACATGTTGTGCTGTTCGATTCTTCCTTCAAGTGCAGCTTGTATCATGTGCAAGATTGATCTTGTGCAATGTATCTCTCATATTTTTTTTATTTTCTTAATTCTTCCTCATTGCTTACATGTTCTGTCCATGGTATTCTCAACATTCATAAGTAAAACCACATTTCTTCATTTTCTTCTGTGATAGTAGAAAACCGAAACACCTGTGGCTGCTCATTTCAGTTAAAAATTTAAAATGAGGTTAGCGTTGTATTTTCTAACACTGAAATTTGCAAAAGAATCAACAAAGGGAAAACACTTTACAAAAGATCAACATCTAGGCTTCCTCTTTAAAAGAAAATGTAACTAGAAATGTACCCTATAAATACAATCTCATAAGTAATAGATTTAAATTCATAGGAATTTTGTATAAAATTCTACAACATAAATATGCAAAAACATGGTAAAACCATTAAAATCCTCAAAATAAGTTTAAGTTCTAATTTTTTACTTAATTTTCAAATTTCATTGCAATTATGTGGAGAAGCCCATGTGAACAGTAATAGAGTAAAAATGTAAATTCATTGTTGAATAAAAAGAATGCCTCAGTATATTAACAATTCTTCATAACAATAAAGTGAATATGAAATGTCAGGTTAAAAGTTAATGTTCTTACAATAAAATGGGTTTTTCATCAACCCATGTTGATAACATTTTCAAGATTTACTTATATGATAAACATTACATATAGATTTCAGCTATTAATATCTATTTTTATTAGAAATATTTACAATAACTTAATGTTGTGAGAGTTTATTAAGCAATTAAATGGTTGTTTATCATATTGTATATAAATATGTAAAAAAAATAATGACTATTCATTTTTTAAATTTTAAATGTATGCCAGGGGTCATAAGAAAGATACAACTATTATTGAGTGATGAGAATATAACATTGGAATCTGTGAAACAGCTGAACAGCAATCAAAAAGGAAATTGAAAACAATTGTAAGAATGTCACAAAAGGAAATTTGAGAAAAATGAAAATGGTAATAAGCAACAAAAGTGGATTGGTCAACAAGAACATATTTGAAGAAGCAAGTGTTATGAATATAATCAGACAAAAATAATGCAAAATATTAAGAACATTTATGAAAGACGTGAATGCAATCAAATTTCCATATTTAAGTCAACAACATAAAAAGAAATGTGTAAATTGAGCAAAGTACATGAAAATCATACTTTTTAATGGTAATTTCTAGTAATAAATATAAACCTGTATTGATTGGTCTTGGACTAGAAGTTGGATTCGCTCATGGAAATTATTTTTATACTATTGTTCATATAATACTAAGCCTTAAAATAGAGCATTACTGAATGGGGATTTTGTAAGGATATTTTGATACTATTCTTTAGTAGTATATTTATATACATGGTTTAATGTTTATGTATGTATAATTATATAAACAAATACAAACAGATGTCATGATATGAAAGCTATTAGTTAAGAAAATAGAATTAGAATACTAAGTTCAAATTCCAGATGAGACTGTTGCATTTATTTTGCACAAATATCCTTGCAAAAAGTATGAATAAATCTTTTCTCATCTAAGATATGAGGGAAATAGTAGTGTAAACTAAACTAGCTAACCTTGGTAAAATAACCAGTTTAAGAGAAAAATAACTCTTGAATTCAAACCTCCTGTCAACATGACTGAAGAAAGCACATGACTCACCATGTCTTACAGACTGTGTCATGCAGTGGATAGTGGAAAAGACAGACATAAGTATAGACATGTGCAGCAAGGAAGCAATTACATGATTTTATCTTATTGATTGTATGATTACTATCTTTCACACATCAGTAAATGGCTATCAGGTTTTTATGGAAAATTATATGAATGAAAGAATTTATATCCAGAATTCTCTGGATATGTCATTGATATAAAAATGTTGACAAAAATCATAGGATTATGTATAAAAGTAATTGAGTAATTGTGTACATAAATACATGCACCCGCACAAAAATATATTTGTGTATGTGTGAGGAGATACTGAAAAGCTGTTGGCCTGACCAAGATGATCTTCTCAAAGAGACAGATATTGAAAAGTGAGTTATGCCAAGAACTTTTCATCACCTCATATCAGCATATATCTATTTCTTTTATTTCTTTATTATTTCAAATATATATATATATATATATATATATATGTATATTAATAAAAAGAAAGAACAGTAAGATATATAATCCGGTGTTCTTATAGATATTTTTATTTTTACAAAATAGTGCTCAATGTAAATTTACAGAGCATTAATATTATAAGTTAATAGACTTAAAATATGGTTTTTCGCTACACAGTTCCAACCATGTTTCAAAAATGGAAGCTAAAAGCCCCTAATTTAATTTTGTACTTAAATTAAAGACATCACTTTCATTTCATCCTCAAGCGAATTTTGGAGTAACTTTAAAAATTACATGGTTTTAAATACACAGCTAAAACAAAATTCATGTTTCCAAGGTTACAGATAAATCTATTTTGCTAGACTAGGGGTGTCTGGGTGTTCAATATGTTTATATTTTAATGTATCAGTTATTGTTACGTTTTAGTAGTGGGTAGGGATGTATTTTTCAATGAAATCTAACATCCGTTAAATGCGTGTCGTCTGGATTTTTTTTTTTTTTTTTTGTTTTTTTTTTTTTTTTATTAACGGCTAAAATTCTAACGGCATATTTTTCGTTCAATATTTAAAGATTTTTGGGAGGTGTTTTTTTTTTTTATGGCCAAAATATCTAATTCATTTCACTGATTTAGTAAACTTTATTTATTTAATCTTAATTTAAATTTAAAAGAAGTTTAGGTTAGAATTCATTTTAATTAACTACAATTATAATTACAACTTTAAAATATTTTCATTGTTAGTTTTTATAGAGTATATTTCATTTAATTTCTATATCAAGTATATTACGATTTTTAAAAAAATTTTTTATTTAAATATTATTTAAAATTTTTTTTTTTTTTTTTCGTATATTTAAAGATTTTTGGTAGGTGTCTACGTCAGAATACTTTTTATTTAACTACGATTTGAAATATTTTTACTTTTAATTTTTTAATATACTATATTTCTTTCAAGAACAATTATTTAAATGTAATTAGAATCCCTTACAGTTTGTAGAATTATTATCACATCAAGTATATTACTATTTTTTTAGAAATTTTATACTTCAATATTAAGTAAACTTTCCATTTCTCAGATTTAGTAAACTTTATTTATTTATTTAATTACAATTTAAAAATTACAATTTAAAAGAAGTTTAGGTTAGAATTCATTTTAATGAACTAGTTTTTAATGAAACATGCATATATATATATATATATATATATATATATATATATATATATATATATATATATATATATATATATATACTTTTGACCAAACATTTGGAGCCACACTTTGGATTTCGTCAGTTGTATAAAAATTGAAGGATGCATGCCTTTTACAAAACTAATTCATTAAAATGAATTCTAACCTAAACTTCTTTTAAATTTAAATTAAGATTAAATAAATAAAGTTTACTAAATCAGTGAAATGAATTAGATATTTTGGCCATAAAAAAAAAAAAACACCTCCCAAAAATCTTTAAATATTGAACGAAAAAAATGTCGTTAGAATTTTAGCCGTTAATAAAAAAAAAAAAACAAAAAAAAAAAAATCCAGACGACACGCATTTAACGGATGTTAGATTTCATTGAAAAATACATCCCTACCCACTACTAAAACGTAACAATAACTGATACATTAAAATATAAACATATTGAACACCCAGACACCCCTAGTCTAGCAAAATAGATTTATCTGTAACCTTGGAAACATGAATTTTGTTTTAGCTGTGTATTTAAAACCATGTAATTTTTAAAGTTACTCCAAAATTCGCTTGAGGATGAAATGAAAGTGATGTCTTTAATTTAAGTACAAAATTAAATTAGGGGCTTTTAGCTTCCATTTTTGAAACATGGTTGGAACTGTGTAGCGAAAAACCATATTTTAAGTCTATTAACTCATAATATATATATATATATATATATATATAAATAAGTTTTTCGTGGTACAGAATTTAATAATAGATAGGAAAAGACAATATTTAGAAGGCATTTTTAAAAGCTAAAATAAAAACAACTGGTTTTGTCCCAGGACTTATCAAGTTTATTTATTCTGGGAATTTAAAACGTGTAAATTAATTTTAATTAAGGAATGTAATCGAATGGGGAAAAAAAAAAAAAAATTATGAATTTCAAGAGACTATTCAATAATATTCAGACCCAGCAAGCATTCCCTCTGTTTACAAAGGGAAGGCTCACCAGATCTGATATACAAGGACTCTAGGACTTTGAGGTGAAATGTGGAGTGGGACCTAGAGAAAATTATAAATCAGTCACCACTAAATATTTTTTTTTTTCACACATTTCCTTCTATTTATTAAATGTTCAAATGTATGGAAAAAGTCCTGGGATGAAACTGGTTGTTTTTATTTTAGCTTTTGTTTTTAAAAATGCCTTCTAAATATTGTCTTTTCCTATCTAAATCCACCTTCATCCCAACCGTGCGCCGACAGCTTAGTGGTAGAATATCTGCCTGATACCAATTCAGTCGGGTTTCGATCCTAGCTAGAGGCAACCGGATGTCTAGCCGCACTGATGAGCTGTGATACAGCGAAACAGTCTGTCTGTGGATGACATATATATATATATATACATATATATATATATATATATATATATATATATATATATTTAGTTTATGAAAAACTAGGTAATCCATATGGGTAAACCTAAGGAGGATATAATATATATATATATATATATATAATTTTTTATATATATCAAATATATAATCCATATATATATATATTTATATCCATTTATATTTGCTTACATATATATATATATATATATATAATTTTTTGTATATCAAGAAAAGTTTTCATGTGATTCATTTCATCTGATTAAGTCCTCAGGGATGAAATACACACACACACACATTCACACAGATATATATATATATATAAACACACACATGCACACAAACATATATTTTGTGCATTTGGATGGCAACTTTTCATTTATATACATTTGGTTTAAGACCAACAAAGGTTTCAGATATAAG
>OZ010583.1:64780081-64825081 GCA_963932145.1 Acanthosepion lycidas
AATTGCTGACATTGATCTCTCCATTTTCAAGGCACTTTTGTCAAGAAACTGACCCTCCTGCTAAGCATCAAACCTTTGATTTGTTACAGTGGAGTCCACCAATAGTGACATATTTTTCAATGTTTGGCTACTCAGTGGTAACAAAAGAGCCTGTGGCTGCATTGACTGATATATTGCCAATAGCTCATGACTACAGAGTAAATAAGGCAAAATTCAGATGACCTCATTTGAATTTGGTAATCTTAGAGCTGGTTCATTTTTTAGCTTGGCTTTAAATATGAGAAAGAACATAACAGATTGTATGCCAGCAATTGAAAGGTATCAGCATTAGGAACACTCTCTACAGAATAGATTACCACTGAGATCAACCTGAGATTATGTAAAGCATGACAATAATGAAGTTTGAAGATTTAATTTATAATAAATGTAAAGCTGCTCAAAAAATGTCGACTTATAAGATCTTTATTTTTATCAGAAAAAAGGCATTTTCAATGCTCAAAAGAAAGTCAAATTTAATCACTACAGAGATGTAAGAAATTCAATTTCAGTACCTGAATATATACCTGAGTTGAGTACAGACACTCAAAGGAACAAATCAGGTTGAGATAGAAAAAAAATATTTTCAATTACTGATATTTTTAAAATATACATATTTTAAGGACATAAAAATAATAATTTTAATAGCTGAGATAAAATTTAGTGCATCAAAAACCTTTTTAAAATTTTGCTCATATTTAAAATTTGATTTTTATTTATAATTATAGAAATATATTTTTTGATAAAATATTTAGCAATCCTAATTTTTCATATTAATTGAAATAAGCTTCCCCTCTGGCCTTTGAAGATAAGAAATTTAAAATCTAACTGTAGGATATAACATTTGATACATAAAATCTTGGCTTGATTTTTTTTAAGAAATAAAGTCATGCAATAAAAAGGAGACACAGTCAGTTCCTACCTTGACAGATGTTGGAAAACTTAGACACACACAACTCACGCACATCCCATCCCAATATACATATACAAATATATATACATATACAAATATATATATACAAATATATATATATGTATATATATATATATATATATATATATATATATATATATATATATATATATATATAAATAAACTCAAAATGTAATACAGTATATTGTGCTAAGAAGAAGAATCCATATTGCCTGAGGAACAGGAATTTCTACCTTGCACACAGAAGGTTGAACTACACCCAAAAAAGAAGTTGGATACTTTTTACTGCTTCTGCACTTACATATAGATATCTGTATTCTCTATATTGTATACTTGTATGTGTGAATAATATGGTTTAATATGTGAACTGTATGTCTGTGCTGATATGAAATTGAATCATTTTGCTGCGTTTTAAGAAAAACTCTGGAAGGATATTCAAAAAAGTATATATTCTAATATTCAAATGATTAACTCTTAAACCCCATATTGAAGACTATATATTAAAAGGATATACAAATCTTTCATTCTGGATATGACCATTTATTTCTCAATTTCTCACTTTGCTCCTCACAACCAGTGTAATTTCTCACCAATGTCTGATAATAAAATAGCAATAAGAACTCTGTTTGCCTGTCATTCAATTTAAGAACTGAGAATATTTCCTGACCAAATCAGCTAATACCTTCTTAGGTTTCTTTACTTGTGTTTTTTCATTTCTTTCTTGTTTTTTTTTTCTGTTCCGTAAAGCTTAAAAGAAACTATAATCTGATTTTGTTCCCCAAATTATTTATCATCTTCACACTGTGTTATAAAAAAGTGTAAGATAAGATGCAATGAACTCAAAAGGTTTTGCTGAGATTCAAAGGCCATAAAAACAGAATCTAGCAATGTTTTCCTGTCTAGACAATAATTAGAAAATGAATGCAAGAATAGTGACATAAAGGTAACAAACATGAAGAAAGAACATCTTCATTTTCTTTATCTTCCTTACATAAAAAAAAGATCTCTTAAATAAGACAGTATATTATTGAATGTTTTTTTTGTATGTGTATAAAGTGCCAATATACATGTGTGGATATGGGAACACAATTTTTTTTCATACATACATATATATATATATATATATATATATATATATATATATATATATATATATATATATATATGTATGTATGTGTGTGTGTATTTGTAAAATGTGTCTATTTTCTCAGATATAGGGTGTGTATTTTTGTTTTATATGTTTAGGGGATATATATATATATATATATATATATATATATATATATATATATATATATAAAATTTCTTTTGGGTACCTTGTTGTGGGATAATCATTAGTGTTGCTATTCTTATTGACCATTACTTTTGAAGAATGTGTTCAATCAGCACTGGCTGATTCATTTGACATAAAATAGTCCATCAAGTGTCAGCATGTAAAATCAACCAACCTAACCTATGTTTATATATATATATATATATATATATATATATATATATAGGGAAAATGATATATGTAAATTCTTATATATAGAGAATGATTCTTGGGAGAAATTGTTTTCTATTTTGCCATCGTTTGTTCTATAAAATGCACACACACAGTGTGTAGAAACTGTCCAAATGTTCTATAAAAAACTGTGTCCAAAAAAGAAAGCACTTGTTTGAACACAAGGAAAATAACCCACATTTGAAAAAAATCTGTCCTTAACTTTACCTATAAACTTAGACAAGAAAACAAACTCCCATTCTTAGATGTTCTTGTAGAATATTGTAATAACACTTTTATCACCTCATTATATAAAAAACCCACAAGCAGAAATTCTTCCCACCTTAACTTTAAAAGTGAATGCCCACTCAGATACAAAATAGCAATAATAAAATACTTCCTAAAAAGAGTGAACCAGAATTCATCCTCTTGACTACTCTTCCTTAAAGAACTCAATAATGTAAAACAGACTCTAATTAACAATGGCTTCCCTAACCACATTATAGACCACCAAATTAGACTATTTCTCCCCAAAGTAAATAACAACAATAGTGAACATAAAGTCAAAAATTACATAAATATTTTCTACAAAGACCAAATGCACATTAACTACAAACAAGATGAAGCTTCACTTAGAAATATTGTAAAGAAATACACTACCCCAATTGACTCAGATGAAAAAATCAAATTAATTATCTACTACAAAAGATGTAAAACAGCTAACCTTATCCGCAAAAATAACAACACACCAGCAAAGTCAAAATTACAACAAATGAACATTATCTATGAGTTCAAATGCCCATTATGAATTGTGTCCCTGATCAAATCGAATTCATAAATATTTACATCAGTCATACAACTACATGCCTATTCAAACGGCTTACATTACACCTATCTGACCATAGCTCCATTAGAATCGATTTAAACAAAATGGTTGACAATGAGCTGAGCACTTATTAAAATGTGAAAAAATTATACATTATGGAATTTTTTTCTCTATGTTATAATGTCCATTGTGAGACATCTACAACAACATTTATGTCCACACTCACAATATAAATAATTACTAATCAACAACACAACCATCCTACACTATGAACACAACAAATTTAGATAACAGATACTAGAAGCAATTCATATTAAAAAATTAAAGATGGCACTGAACAGAATCAACTATGAATACTGGAATAAAGTTCTGGAATGCCTGTAAAGTAACCATTTTTTCACACTTTAATGCATGCGTGACCATGACATTATAACATAGAGTTAAAAATTTGTGACTATGAAGGGATTTTGTTAAAAATTAGCAGACATAATGTCTGTAATTTATTCAATCATTCATATATATATATATATATATATATATATATATATATTTCTAAACATGAACACAATTTACTGGCCATGTTTGAAAAATAAAACATTCCTGTAACTTTAGATACATACATAACACATTCAGTTAAAAATAAAAATTGCCCTTGATAATGTCTAAAAGAATAAGTGAAAGCATTCAGACAGGCAGAACCTTTTGAACAGTTTTTACATCCTTTATGTCCAGAAAAGAAAACACTTGTATGAACACAAGAGAAATTAAATAAAAAGCAGAATTTCCATACCTTGTCAGTTGTCTTTAAAAAAAACTTGCATGTATGTATATGTATATATATATATATATATATATATATATATATATATATATTTCAATTAAGAAACACTTCTAGTTTGAAATATTTCACCAAGAAACATATGGAAGCAAAAATCCACTGGCAAAACATATTAAAATAAAAAAAAGTAAAATGCAAAAAAGAAAGATTAGGAGGTTTCAGATGAACAGATGAACATTGACCTCTAACTTGAATAGGTCAAGATTGAAGTGTTCAGGAAAGGAACTGCACACAGGAGTCTGTTCCACACAATGCTAGTCCCCAGGAAACCACTGTCTGAGTGGATTGGGCCAAAATCTTTTGAGCATCTCCTTCTATATATATATTAACAGGACTTTTGGTTTTTGAAAATTATTATTGAAAAATATTATCCTCCTGAATTCCCAAATCAATTAGGGGCTTGCATCCAGCATTACTTATAACATATTTAGTAAATACTGTGGATGCTTGAAAATTGAATGATTGAACTATAATGTAACAAATTAAAGATTAAGAAAAAAGTAATAAAAGAGATGCAATGAAAGGATAGTAATGATTTGGTTGGCTAATTGATTTTGTTTAGTAGCATATCAACCTTATATGGGGTATTTAATGCTGAAATCTAAATATTTTGAACACAATTTTATGGCTTTAACTACAGATTAAATTTGTTGGTAATTCTGCTTTAAAAATGCATTGTTGGTCATTTTACTATAAATATATATTGTTGGTAATTTTTTATATAAAAATGTATTGCTGATATTGCTATTCAAATAAGTGGTTGAGCAAAAGGTATACTTTTTTCTTTATTTTCATTGACTTTAAGATTTGGGGCAGTAGTGCGTCTGTGTGTGAGTGTGTGTGTATTTTAATTTATTGTTTAAACATTATTTTTAATGGATACCCTTATTTGAGTAGATGCTCTGTTTTTATTTATTTATTAAGCAATATATTTATTTATTCATTTAATTCCATCTACCAGCCTGAATATTCAAGAAATCTTTTTAGAAAAATCTATGCTCTTCTGCATCCCCTAGGAGAAACCATCATTAGATCTGTCATGCCTTGACTTCTCACCCACAAAGAACCTTCTGGTCAAGCAAATCCTTGATAGTGCTTTTGAACACAGACTTTTCCCAATTCTCAAAATATACATCTATGCTCAGATTTGTAACCTAATGTAAAACAAAGACAATTTTTTGGAATGGATTTTTCACTTATTAATCAGACATATTTTAATTTATTGCTTAAACATTATTTTTAATAGATACCCAGATTTGAATAGATCTCTGTTTTTATTTTATTTATTAAACTGTATACTTATTTTTTTCCATCAAAATTACTATTTGGTCTTTGTTTGACCAGGAGCTTCTTCATGGTCAAGAGGTCAAGGTAATGATGGTTTTTCCCTGAATGAGGCAAGTTCAAATCCTGCTGGAGGGTGTATATTTTTCTAACAAGATTTCTCAAATATTCAGTCCAGTAGATGAAAAATCCATTCATAATTTTTTATATATATATATATATATATATATATATATATATATATATATATATATATATATATATATATATATATATATATATATATATATATATAATTGGTAAATTTATCAAAGCTTATATTTATTTATTTTTTCACAAGTATTTATCTTTTCACAAGTATTTTCAAATAATCATTGAAAACAAATGTTCCAACATTCAGAAGTACTTTTTGCTATTTGCTGGGGTTTTTTAGGGGGAGGGGGCTGCCACATGATAATACATCAAAATTTTGGGTGGGGAAAGGCTTCTTGGTCAGGTGAAGATCTTTTCAGTACCATCTCATATGTACACTGATATATATATATATATATATATATATATATATAGAGAGAGAGAGAGAGAGCTACAGATATAAACTAAATGTACAATAGCTTAGCCTGGTATGGTTCCACAGCAGTAATGTACCTAGTGAAGTTCAAAATTATTGTGATAGTATGCTCACAACTTGATCTTGCATGAGAGTTGCCACTCACGCACACACATATATACATAATCCTAGATACTAATGTCTGCAAACTCATAAATCTTACATTTGGCTATCATTTTTATCTCAGAATGTATAGTTATTACTCGAGTACATTTATATATACATATATATATATATATATATATATATATATAAAAGTGTATCTTTGTTATTTTTCTGCATAGCATCACATGTTTATTCATATATGTATGTACATAATGTTTATAAATCTTTATAGTATTTATCTACTAATATTTTACTTCCTTTGAAAGCCCCTTGACTCCTGGCATAAAGTGAAGCATGGATAAAAAGTAAAGTACATATACTTTACATATGCATTTCCAGTGCAGAATGTAAAAGTTATTGTGAAGTTTGTTACTTGGTATTCATAGTATACTGCAACATTTTTTTTCTTTTTGCTTATATACATTTACAAAAGTCTTATGAAAGTGCAGTTTTGTATTCTCTGCCTACACACATTGGGACTTCAGATTGCTAATCGGCTTGTTCTACTGTTTATTCATACACAAACAATCACTGATATTTACAAGGGGCTGCTGAAAAGTTCTCAACCTGACTTTCTTCTGGAAATCAGTATTCTTATGCTTCATCATTAAAATGACTGATTTTGAGAAGTGGGTTTGGTTGAGAAATTTTCATCATACTCCCAGATATCGATATGTACGTATGCACACAAATTTGTGTATATTTACATTTACATATTCCCTTTCATAGGTAGAGACATAAGCAAACATTATATACATATATATGTATATACATTAGAGAAAGAAGGATAAGATAAGGAATCTAAAGCCATATAAATATGCATATATGGATGTTGATGAATATACATTCAGTTTACAAGATAAATAGACCATCTGGCAATTCAAGGCAATGAAATAAACTACATTTTCAATATACATTTGTTTTTTTATATTATCTGTATGAAATTCTGCCCAAGAGGATTTACGTGTTTATAGATACTTGATCTTATAGTTGTATACATACAGCCATACATTCAGGAATATATATATAATGGCTTGGCAACTTAATTGAGAATTTTTATAGGAACTAGAAAGGACTATATGAAATAAACAGATCCTTCCACAGCAGCTTCTGGAGAAGAAATGGTAACTGAAGAAAACATAAAGTATATGGTACTGTGGTTGGATTCTTGAATAAGGTCATTTTGAAGATATTATGCTACCATGTTACTGCCATCAACCTTTGCTTTCCATTGCCATTGGTTGTTTATGTTATGCACAGTGTTTTTTTAAAAGAATGCTTGTATCTCTTTCTCTGCTACCGCTCAGTTTCATTGACCAGAGGCCAGCTCACCAAACAGTAGAGTCCCTGGTAGTTGATCATCTTCAATCCTTGGACTGTCAAGTGTGTATCTGTGATTTTCTGCATCATTGGCACAGTACTGAAGGAACTCATTGTTTGTAATGACATTATTCCAGCACAACTTTGATAAATAGTAGAGAAGACGACACTGATGGAAGTGTATTCAGGGAGTCATAAGTGTTAGATGACCATAGACGAGAGTGGGACAATACAACTGCACTTTGTAGGATTAATTGCATTCCTTACTTCCACTAGTTATAAAGGGTCATGATTAAAGCACACCATACCAACCTCATTGTAAGGAGCCACTGTCATTCCCTTTCTATTCCATTGATGAGTTATAAGGTTCACTTATGCAGCTTCTTCAACCCATGGGTATGGTTTTCAGGCACTTTCCAAAGGTGCCACATGCTGGGATCAACACCCTAGGCAGATTAATCGACCATGATGAGATTCAAACCCAGTCAAGAAACCGTTCTAAGATATATATATATATATATATATATATATATATATATATATATAATGTTAATAAAAATCTTTAAAGCTTGTTCAAATGAATCATATATATATATATATATATAATGTTAGATGCCAATGAATTTTAAAACATGTGCAAATATTTATATTAAATGTGTGTGTGAGATTTTGTTTAGTTGAAAGTGAAACTAATTTTTTTTGTTTACATACTTTTGCACAGAGTTGACTCAGTGGTGAATGAAGGAAACATCTATAATTGTGAAGTAGAGTACTTTATACATAAGGCCTGAAGATAAATCTAGGAAAAAAACAAACAACCATTTTATTATAAGCCTAATTTTTTCTCAGATATAGATTCAGTAATATGCCAGAGGAAATGTTTGAACCAGTTTTAAAGCTTGTCATCCATTATCACACTCACACATGCATGCACAAATAAATTGATAGAACAATAAATCCATACACTTACACATAGTTATTAGCTAAATATTTATCTGAAAGTTTTACTGTATAATGGTCGATCTATGCGATTAATATTCACCATTGAATTCAGTGCATTGACAGTATAAGATATTATGTTAATAAAATAAATATAACCTAAAAACTAAGCACTTCATGTATATAAAAGTTCCTCATTATTATCCTGAAGAAAGAAATGACCTAAAACTATGGAACATATTATTGAACATATTCACCATGTAGTTCACTACACTTGCATATAATTTTCAACTTTCATTAACCCTTTGTAGATGGAGCCCCATTTGTAATTTCAGTGCCAAAAGGACTGAACACTTTTCACAAGCCCTGACTTGGAAGACAAAAAAATAATCAATATAAAATCACAGAACACAGCAAACTATTGTAGAATCCACCATTGAAAAGCTCAAAAGTACAAAAAAATGTGAGAAGTAATCTGATTGGCTGTTAAAAGACCAGCCAGCTAATCTCAAGATTTGTATTATTGGACCAATGGATAAGCCAAGTCATCTTCTTTGTCATTCAACGTTTCAGCCGATACATCAGCCCTGTCATTTCTTAAGTGTTAACCTTTCAAAATAAATTCTTATGTTTAGTCATTGAAATACTACACTGTTACTGCTATCACTTTTTAAATTCATTCAAAAATGTCTTCCTTTCAAAGGTATTTTATGGTTTAGAGAGTCAAAGTAGATACAGCAAAATCTGACATTCTTCAAATAATCCATCTTAACAGCCGTATGAGAAGGTGCATTGTCCTGAAAAAGAAGTAACATCTTTATACAACTTCCTTTATTCTTTATTCAATGCATTGTTTAATCAGTACAGCAAGTGAGGATACTTTTTCTGCAGTTTGGTTCTTATGAAGATAGTCATTAAAATACCTTTCTTATCCCAAAAAGCCATGGTTGTGACCTTTCCTGCTGGCTTTATGATCTTGAATTCCTTTAAGTCAGGAGGACTCAGAATCACCACTGTTGTTTGGTTTCTGGATCATTTTGGTGTAACCATGTTTCATCAACAATGATAAGTCATTACAAAGAGTAGAGCACTGAAAATTCTGCAATATCAACTTTGTGTCCACTTGATATGATTTTAACACCCACTTGGCTGACAGTCTCTGTGTACCAGAGATATTCAATGAATTCCTTGTTATCTCTGATGTTTTAGCAATTATTCTGACTTTAAAAGAAAATTTTTGAAGCAAACACTCAATGGAAAAGTTTTCCTTCAGCTTGTCAGTGAAATCTGATAGACGTTTTCTCTAAGACTATGAAATGAAAATGTGACAATTCTAATATCCAAGAAACTTCTTTTTTCTTTTTTTACTATTTGATTTTATGGTACACTTTATATCTTTATCCTTTCTTTCACAATCACCTAATTGTTTTTCTTACTTCTATATTTAAAAAAAAAAAAAAAAAAGAGACATAAAAAATCAAAATCAAAGGACTGGTACCAACGTATGGATTTTTCATAGATGTAAAAACTTTGGTCTCAAGCTTTTCCAGGTGAACTCAAGAATCCATAGAAATTAGGTTTTATTGCTGTAAAAAGTCAAGTTAAAGGGACAAATGTGGACTTCAAAGAAGAGAATTTATTTACCAGTTTTGTTGTTAACCAGTTTTTTCGTTACTTTCTATTCTTTATGAATTTTTAGATTTAATTCATTCTTACAAAATATTTTTATTAGAATTTTTCTTGACTTTGATGCAACAACTGCAAAAGAAAAATACTGTATGAAATTTCTGTTAAAGTTTTATTTTTTTAATAAGTATTTTAAAGGAATATTTTACTTATTGGAAATATCAAATTTAATCTGTTAGCTTGAAATTAAAACTAAAAGAAAAGATTCAAGAAAGTTTTTTCTTTTTAAAAAATTCATTTTAAATCTTAAGGTATTTCATTTCTGTGAAGGTACCTAGATTTATGTTATATTACTTATTTAGGATTAACAGACATTTCTTCAAGATAGTATAACTATAATAAAAAGAAAATATCAGTTTTATTTTCTTCTTTTTCATATTTAGGATTCCAAAAGGTTTCATTAATGAATCTTAATTAAAAATTAAAAATGTATCCAAGCAATCTTAATTCAAAAGTAAATGAATAAATACTCTATTTGTGAGGTTACATTTATTCATACAGATGCAATGTTTATTTACAAGATAATCATCATTATGAATTTATATATCATATCTTTTTAATACTAAAAATATTATTAGAGAATTATTTTTAAAATTATCATAAAGAATTATTAATAATTATAGAAAATTTAAATATAAAAATATAATATTTATATATAATACATTTTGCTTGTGGTGGGATTTTGTCTATTTTTCAATTCTCAATAGTAACATTTTTTTTAAGTCCAGACCACAAAAGATTAAGAAAAAAAAGATGTGGCCTATATTTTGAAATTCCACCATAACATCGTTAAGTGCTATTTTCAGTGAATGGGTAGGGGGAATTTGTTTTCTTAAGGTTCCTAGTTGTATTGTTTTTGAGACAAAGTTTCAGATCAAAAAGCAAGGCATATGTCTGGTAGGGCACAGAAAAACATTCATGTCACAGTTAACCTGTTGTAAAAAAAAATAACAAAATAAAAAAATACCCCAAAATGACCCATTCTGTCAGCGGGGCTTCAGAATACGCCGACTGCACCTCTGCAGGAGGTAAAAGTCCCCCAAGGGAGCCACCTGTTGGCTGTCGGTGGCGACCCGTAATGCCTGGGGATGGGATCCTTGTGGTTGAGAAGGTCATGACCTGGGTGCAAAGAGGTCATGTTGCTACAACACACCACTTTGGCCCTTACCTGGGCTAGACGGGCGGTCGGAGAGGCCCGATCTGATCAATTGGCTGGTCCCGACATGCCCTAGCTCATATATATTTCTTTTTCTCCCTATAGTATTATTGAATCTATATTAGTAGAACATTTCACAACCCTTTATCTTATATGTGCTAGAAGGCAGGGACTGAGGGTCAACTGTGTTGAGAGCAAAAGACTTTTTCGCCACTGTTAAATTGAAGGGCTTTATAACCAAAATTTTGCAGAGGCTCAAGACTTGTTCTTCATATGAGTATACTGGTTCTGTATCCCTGTCTCAACCAAAGTGAATGGGTTACCCCCTTGGTTCATTCTCTTCTCAAGTTGGACTCTGTGGTGGGTGGTGAAGCACAGGGTCAGTGAAAATAAAAACCCAAACATGGCATCCTTAAAAAAAAAAAAAAAAAAACTAAAAGAAATTTATCCGAATCAGGCTCTGAGTGCGAAACAGCAGACTTCCCCAGATTCATTATCATTGAATCCCTGGAAGAGGTCTGTCTCGCTAAATTCTCTCCATTTTTAATTAAAAACATTATCTCTGCA
Source organism: Acanthosepion lycidas (assembly GCA_963932145.1). NCBI lineage: Eukaryota > Metazoa > Mollusca > Cephalopoda > Sepiida > Sepiidae > Acanthosepion > Acanthosepion lycidas. The sequence goes on from OZ010583.1 coordinate 64,791,863, forward strand.
CGAGCAACACCAAAAAATGTTAAAAAAATTGAGAAACGGAAACTTGCTTGTTGAGGTGGATAACAGGAGACAAGCAGAAAACCTCCTAAAAATGAAAAGATTTCATAACTCCAAATGTAAAACTTATCCACATGAGACTTAACACTTCCAAAGGTGTCATCAGAAGTCGGGAGTTGGCTTTAGCCTCAGAAGATGAGATAAGAGATGCCCTGAGAAAACAGGGAGTATCTATAAGAAAGGGTGATGAAAAAGTCGAAACTAACACCTATATATTGACTTTTAACCAGCCCCAAACCCCTAAAGCAGTCAAAATAGGCTATTGTCTGGAGAGAGTCAAACAGTATGTCCAATCTCTCTTGAGGTGCTTCAAATGTCAGAAATTTGGACACCACAGGGACGCTTGCAGAGAATGACAGACATGTGCCAAATGTGGAGAAAAAGAATCAAATCATAAAGAGGAGGAATGCTTAAAACCACTAAAATGTCCAAATTGTCAACAGGATTATCTGGCATATGCAAGATCTTGTCACGTCTACAGGAAAGAAAAAGAAATCATTGAGGTAAAACATAAGAGAAATGTGTCTTTCTTGGAGGCCAGAAAAATTGTAGAGGTCTATATGGGTGAGACCAGCTATGCCTCTGTTACATGGAGAGCTGAAACGTCCAATGAAGATAACAAATACATAACCCTAATTGAAAAACTCATAAATTTAGATCCAAGCAAGTGGACAAAATTCCAGGCAGAGCTAAAGAAGGAACACACCAACAGTACTCAACAAACATTCCAAATGGAAGTTCCAGCTCAGATTAATAAAACCCATGACAAAATAAAGAATGAAAAAGAAATAACCAAAAAAACATCACAGACACAGACCACTCTTACCAAAAGACAAAACCTGAAACAATCATCAATCTGTCTTTCAACTTCTAAAATCTATAACAATGGGAAAAATAATATACAAAACCCCGAATCAAACAAGGACAAAGAAGAATGTCCATCACAACCCAAGAGAGACCATATCCCAACTTTCTCACGGGAACATCTAAAGTCTTCAAATCTAACAAGTCAACCTACAGAACAATTAACTTCAAAGATTGTCACGGAAAACAGGTTTGGTTTTTTGGGAAGGATGGAAACCGATGAGCCGAGCATTAAAAACAAGTCAAAAAAGAGCAATAACTCCAATTCAGACAAATTACATATCAAACAATGAAATTACACAATAATGCAATCCTACAGTGGAATTGCAGAGGAATCCGGGCTAATTATAAGGAACTTCAAGAACTTCTGACCAACTATAACCCCAAAATAGTTTGCCTACAAGAAACCTTCTTAAAAGAAACAACCTCCATTAAATTTAAACAATACCATATTTATTAATACTACATTGGGCCTTTTTTCACTGCAAATAAAACTGGTAGTGAAAAAGTACATCAATTGGCTATGCAATTGAATTAGTTTATTTAATATAAATAACTAACTCATGCCAGATAGAAACATTTGAAACCATTGACTCGAGTAAGAATAAACAAGCTGTGGTTTAAGGACATTATCCTCAAATTATGTTTACAAAGTATATATATTTAATATATATGTCCAAACTGGATTTGGCATTAAATAAACCATAGTGGTTGATATGCCATAAAACCCCAACCAACCAACCAACCAACCAACCCAAAATGACATCAAAATCCTCAAATATTTTACATCTTTAAATAGTCCGTTGTTTAATTTGTAATATAAATAAATATAGGTAGAAAAAAAGCAAATGTTGATAAGATAGTTTGGGTCACAAAACACTGCTCAAGGCCCCAAAATTAGGCTTCTTCCAAGTTGGTTGATTTGGGGGTAGCATGTGCTGGCCCTGCTTACATCATACAATGGTTGATGGTTGCATAGATTTCTGTTGGAGGGAAATTCATGATCACCTGGAATTCAATACAGAAAAATGTTATACTTTCTATTGACATGGTTCAGTAAATGGGTTGAAACAAATTAAAAAAATAAATGGAAGGCTACAATAAATTTGGCATTTTACAATATAAAAGAGCACACTTTCTAATTTACAGTGATAAAATCATGCTTAGATTTTGATAAATGAGTCAGGCTAAGAGCTTTTCAGAAAACCCTCATAAAATTAACAACAGCAACAGCAATATTCAGATTAAAATACAGAATTTATAGCCTTTAGCTTATTTCTCAAGCTAATGAGCACTGATATAGATATAATTATTATTTTTGCCATAGGAAATAGACTCCAAAACTATAGGTTTTCCGCCCAATGAACTAATCACTACAAAACCAGTGTCATGATAATATAAATAATAATATATAATATTTCTCTACGATAGAGAGCCATGTTGATTTTTGCTGGAGGCTAAGCAATGCTAGATCTCAAAGATTCCTGTACTTCACTCCATGTCTCTGTTATTTCTGATAATATTAGATCATGATCAGGGTAATGATACTATCACTGCTAATCCAGAGCAATTTGGAGCAAAAGGTTATATGTTTATAAGACCCATGCACTAAACAGAAAAGCATTTCATTGTTTTATAAGTAAACATACAAGGAAGGATCAAAATTACTTAGGCAGCAGTAATGCATTTTTGTATTTTTGAACCCTTATCCTGGTGCTCTGGAAAAGAAGGAGAAAACTATGACTTAAAGCATGATTTTCTGCTAAAAGAATATATATATATATATACTCCAATATAAAACATACTTAAGAGAGATATAAAATTAACCCCTCCCTATACTTTATATTGTCTGGTTAACTACCACTCTCAACCCCCTCTATTAAATTACAAAAATTACACTACCCACCAATTTCTAATCCCATTTTTTTTTCTCATTTCGTTGTTGGAAGATTTACCTGATGATCCTGAATCCTTAAAAAAGGATTTATGTGAAATAAATTATCGTAATGGTACATTAAAGTGATTTGTTTTTCATTACATATTTATATATATATATATATATATATGCAAGTGTTGTAAGCTGTATGTATTAAATTAGAGCAACCTTCTTTATGTAAGCAGAAGGTCACTTTATTTATTTAGACGATCATGATTATTAATTTCTTTCATATTATACAATCATGCTGGAGTATTTACAACTTTTGAATTTATGTATTTTTTAATCCTTAATTTACATGTTTTAGATGTACTCCAAATCTTCATCCATATTACTTATTTATTTATATCAATTTTGATACAATAATCTTGCCAACATTGGTCCCTGAAGGAGTGTTGGCCGAATGGCGCCTTGGTTTAAAAAAAAAGGGTAAAAAAAGAACACTAAACAGTGTTTGTTTAAAACAATCTATGCATTCTGTAGTATTAAATTTATATATACATATATATATATATATAAAGAATTAAGCAACATAAAACAAACACTTATCAACAATGATTTTCAAAAATAATGTTGTTGATGAAGAAATAAGGTTGCTTTAAAGAAATTTAGAAAAAATAATGTAAGCAACCAAATGAAATTATGATGTATCTTTTTACAATTATAATTAACTGTTAGAAGCAAAAAGAAAGACTCTATTAAACTATTTAATCATAACCGGATGTATACTAATGCTTTGGGTAGATAGAGCTCAACAGCCCAGGAAGCCAGTTAATCTAGGGGAAGGAAATTTTAACCCTCTGCTGCTTTGTGAACATCTAAAAGAAGGAAAAACCCTGATTATACCCCTCTGCTACTTTGTGATCATATGCAAACATGGAAAAGGCTATGAAAGTAAATCCAAACAGAAAACCTGCGGTGGAGCTCCATAGGCAGTTTGCTGCCAACACTGACAACTTTCTGACAACCACTGTAGCTCAATTAGCTGCAAATATAATACCTTGTAATGCTTTTGATATTGTCAGTATGGCTGAGAAAGAAGGCCATGTAGTCTGGGCAGTATACAACCTCTATATTACCATCACCCAGGACTAATTCAAAAAAATTTAATGGTCTAACTTCAGATTTATTATAAAAGCAACTTTATTTTAGTAAAGAAATTTTGACTTTCTTCAAAGTATATTTCTTCATAACAACACTTGATTCTTTGTTAAGTAAGACTTTCGAAGCTACATTTTCAATAGGCTAACAGCAATTGTTGAACAGTTTTTTTCTTACTTTGTTGGAGCTTCCACCAAATCCAGAACTGGAAACTTCATGGTCAACCAATTTCTCAAAATCAGTATTTCAATGACCAAATATCAGAAAACAAATTTTCAAACATTGCTTCAGTTGAGTATTTTTCTGCAACAACAGTTTTCAGTACTGACCAAAAATATGCCAAAATTATTAAAAATCAGTTCTTGTACATCATATATGTAGATTATTTGAAAAAAATTATCATTTAGATGATTAAATCTTTAACATCACTGTTACAACTAATAAGACTGAAAATTTGATTGTATTTCAGTAATGTTAGGTGAGTTTTTAGATACAGCTGTAGTTCAGTTTTCATTACTTTCCTTTTAATTATATTTTAATTCTAAGATATTCAAAAAATGTCAAAACTTTCAGTCACACAACTGTTTATTTTCTTCTCTAAAATTATATGCAAAAAATAATTCTTTATTTCTCAGTAATTAAAACATTATTAAAAAATAATTTCTTTTATTTTGTTGATATAAACAATCTCTGGTCCCTTCAATATTTAATATATCTATATATAGTCTAATATAGACCTACAGTCATACTGACAATGCATTGCTACAGGTGATTATAATTGAAATTCTCTGGAACAGCTATGTTGTCACATGGTATTGGGCAACTGTGGCACTTGTTTGGTAAATAAATCGAATTGCATGAGGACCAATAATGTTTGATGAGATATCAAACATTAACAGACCCAAACAGACTGTGACAGACCCCAAATCATATTTGTCAAACAGGGGACAGTATTTAACCAGTTCTCACTTTGTCAGGTGACAAAACTAAGTGAAATGGCTGATGTAATCAGATTACTATTTGTAAATGAGTCTCTACAGGTTATATAAATATGTGATATACCCTCCACCAATAAAAAGATGTTCATACCATCAAGGAATTTGCTATTTTCCTGGTGCCAGCCGAACAGTTCCTGCTGAGGGAGAATACCAATTGCCTCATGATTTCTTCTAATGGTGTCAATGAGTGCAGCATTCCAAAGAAGACAAACTCAAGCAAAATGAGAGAGGACATACACTGACATTTTATGTCCTTTCTTGCGTTTTTATAAAGATATTCATGATTTTCTTTTAAAAAAATATTTCCTTTCTTCTCACAATTAACAGCAGACTTCACTGCTAGTCAATGTTAATGAGATTCAAACTGAGTCTGGAATTTTGAGTTTTGGAATTCAATCAGACATTAGAAGTACCACCCAAGAATTTGATCAGAAAAAATTACTTACCCTAAAACTTAGTTTCCACTGTCTTCTTCAAAGTACTTTCCAGTGATCTTATAGAAGGTTGCAACAGAACTTCCTATTAAATTCAATTTTCAAATACTCTTCTAATTCGCTGATAATTTGGTAAGCATCTTATATAGTCTCAGTATATTAATGTTATAAAATGTAAGTTTTAAACACCTGATAGAAAACAATTCCTCAAAATACATGCATATATATAAATCATCATAACAACATGTTAATGACAACAGGATATATCATAAAAATTAGAAGTCAGTTCTTGTTTATTTCTATATTTGTAATTTTTTTATAATGCAAATAACATTGAGTAAACTTGGTTGCAAATCAGATCTTTACCACTTCATGATAATCTCCAATAACCAGTATTAGTGCTTTTTTCTTCTTTCAGATTTTCAACCATAACATTAGTGTTAGCTAATGGAATCTTGGGCATAGTAATACTTATTTTTCTATTCATTCAATTTTCTTTTGCACTTGATAAAAATTATTGAATTTCTCTCCTGTATATTTTCCTCATTTCTTTTGGTTCAGGGGCAATTGTTCCATTTTCTATAAGCAAACTTTTTCTCTCTGCTTTCCTTCTTTCATCTATCATTTCCCAAGATGCTGTAGATTCATTTTCAACTAAAGTGCTTTCATTTCACCAAGATCTTTTTTCCTCTTTTTTGTGAGAAGCAAAATTTATTTATTTATGATTTTTTTTTTTTTTTTTGAAGATATTACTTTTCAGGTTCTTCCTATTTAGCCTCTAGAATTTAATATTGGTTTTATTTTCTCATTTCCTCTTCTAAATAGTTTTTTTTTTTTAAATAATGTGTTGCATTTTAAGAATTCACTTGTCAGGATTTTTCTTAGAGATAGAAAAATCTTTTTGCTATCAATTCAGTTTGCTTACCTCATTACTAAATAATTTAAGTTAATTAGATCAATAATATTTTTGTTCTTAGTTTTAGTGGAATCAGCATCAAAGATCATAATTCATTTTTCAAAATGAATTAATGTTCATTTTACAACATTTTCCCTTTTTAAATATAGAAATATAATCTATTTCCAATTAGAAGAAACTATAACTCTCACCAGGTGCACGTGATTAGATTTTTTCTTGCATTTATGTTACATTTTTAACACCAAATAATTATTTTATTTCAGTATTTTTAACATAATTCTTATTTCAAGTCTGACACATTGGTTAATTAGGAAATTTAGAAATCCAGGATTTTCTCATCTGATAGTTTCAGTGTTAGTTTGAAATTCAATAAATGAATTTCAAAATGCCAGATCATCAAAGCTATTTTAATATTAGTTATTACTCTTTGACTGTTGGCTGTTTAATTTAAAGTGTTACAAGTTCGCTATTGGTATAAGATTACTAGACTAAAATCATTTCAGGTGTAATCTTGTCATTTTCATGTCAACTGAAACGCAGAAATTATAAGTGCAATCAAATAGATATTTTAATTTTATAGAATAGATATAAGAATTAATTGTTTATGCACAACAGATTGATTGAAACAGCACTATTTTAGTAGATGAATATTGTGGAGCATCATTCCTAATTATAAAAATTATTTTTAATAAAAATGATAATATTAACATTGTATAAGAAAAAATTATCAAAATGTTGGAATTGTGTAAAAATTAATATAAAAATTATTTTAATAAAAAATAATATTAAAATTGTATGAAAAACTAAGAAAATATTGGATAGTGATTCTTGATATTTTTAACTAATTGGGATAAAATATATATGCCCCCTCAACCAAGCACTTTGGTTTTGATTTGATTGAAGTCACTTGTTTGCTATATAAGAAGGAAAGTCAGAAGGGAACAGATCTCAACTTGGCAAGACAAGCTGTGATGTAGGATGATAAAAAACTGCTCCTACAATTGCTACTACAACTGTTACTGTTGATGAAGAAAAAGGAAGAAAAAAGTACCCTTAAAAACCTACAAGAATTCTCTTTACTAAGAAAGTCATTGCTAAACCTGTGAGAGTTTATCGCATATTTAAGAATGCTTGTTTCAAACATCTGAATATTTTGTCTAAAAGACCTAGAAAACAAGCTTCACTCAAGGTAGATCAACCATTTCTCATCCCCTACATTTCAACCTTTGACGTTTTAATGCATTAACCTTTTGAAGTAAATTTCTTTAGTTGTTAAAGAACTTGATTTATATAAACTTTTGCTCTAAAGAAAAGTTGATAAAATTCCTTTGTTGTTAAGGAAAACATTTGTTTTCTATGAACTGTTGTTTTCTAAGTGAAAGAGAAAATAGTGCTGTATTTTGAAAAAAACTGTTAAGCTGCCTTAATAGTTTAACAGAAAATTTGTGCAAGGCCTATATTGTATTTTGTACAACTTGTCTTTTCATTAGCACCTCTAAAAGTACTTTTACAGACAGGGATAGATTTTTAATTCCCCCTTCCTTTCAAATTCTTCTCCTCTTCCTCTTCTCTCTCTCCTCTTTTTTTCTTTTTATAATCATGAATTCTATTTATTTTTGTCTTTATATTCTGCTTTTTTATCGCCAATTTTACTCAGACTGTCAATGTATTCAATGATTAAAGATTAAGGTGAAAGGAAATAAGAGTTAAAAATTAATAATGAAAATTAATAGGATTCTATATTAGTGAGGAAATGTGATTTGAGTTAATAACTGGATCTGTTCCTATTAAATAAAGGAAAGAATTCTGGTAAATTGTTACTCAATCTCATGGATAGAATTTCTATCAAGATTGGAAAAATTAAATTAAAAGAACTTGTAATCTAAATGTAAAAAATGCATGGAGATCTAATAAAATTTTAACATTTATATAATTTGTATCAGAAATGTGGAAGTGTTGGGTGGTATAATGGTTATTAGTAAAGAAAATAGAAACAGTATACCATGTTCAAATTCTAGTTGGTGTTATTTACATTCATTTTGCACTAATGATTTTGAGAAAGGAATGCAATTACTTTTCCTTGTACATTTTGTTGGATATTTGGAGAAAAAGCTTTTATCAGTGACATGTCACAATAGTAGCTAAGGGAATATAAGGTGAGTGAGCATTTAGGAAAACGACTTGCTCATGACTATTTTACCTGTTCAGGTAGTAGCAGTAAAAAAAAATTCATCAATGGAACAGAAATAAGAATGAGAAAAAGATGATCAAACCTGAGGAGAAAGAAGTAACACAGAATCAAATGCAGTAATCTTGGTGTTTGCAAAACAGGAAATTAAAAACAAATACTGTAACTTTAATTGATATTAGTAAAAAGATAATTAGTAATAAGTGAAGAAAGTAGAAAAATGTAAACCCTTAACAATAGAAAAATAATAACTTTGACTGCATTAAAGAAAGTACCTTGAAGGTGTGACTAAAAAATTGTTTCAGTAGTAAAAAGATAATCATACATGTTATTAGCAGTTTAAAAAGAGTTTTCTTTCTAGTTTGTTTTTTAATCATTTCACCTCAAGCAAGGTGGGAATGCCACTACTACACAGGGAGTTACAGAGAGTGAAAGTGAGAGAAAAGACTGGGTATAGGAGAGATTGAGAAAAGGATAAATGATGAACAGGATTCAAGAAGATAGAAGATGGCGATTGACATTGCATTTAAATTTTTGAAGATTGTAGTTATTAGGGAAACAAGTGAAAGGAAGGGTGTTCCAGTATCAGGAAGTATGAGGAAAGAAACTGTTGGAGTAGAAGTGGTGGGGTTACATTTAACTATTTCAGTAGTAAATAATCAGTGGGACCTAGGTGCCAGTTTAGTAACACACTTAAATTCCTGTGGGAAAAAAGCTTGTCGGATAAGTTGCCATAAAAATATTTGTAGAAAATGCAGACAGAAGCCACATCATTTTGGTAAGAAAGTGACTGAAATCAAGATGCCAAGTCAGGATTGATTACAATGCAGATCCTTCTTTGGATTTTGTCAAGAACTTCAAGATGAGTACCAGGAGCACCAGACCAGATATGGCAGCAGTATTCAATGCACAACTAAATGGTAGATTTGTAAATGTACAAAATAGATTCTGATGAGCACAATACAGTGGCAGTAGATGCAGCTGTTAATTCAATGTTGTTGTTCTCCTTCAAGTCAGTTGAAAATGTGAGGTCAAGAAGGCGCAGTGTGACACTCTCCAGGAGATGAGCAATAGGAATGCTGATGGTGGACAGGAAAGTTTCTCTATGGTAGTTAAATGAGAGCACTTCTGTTATAAAATTTACAAGCCATTGCCTGCCCCAATTAACCACTAATTGGAAGTCCTTTTCAAGAGCAGTGTCCAGGTTAACTTTGTCAGCTCTGATGGATTTGCTACTGAGATAGGAGTAAATGGTAGTGTCATCTGCATAAATGCCTACTTGGGAACTGATGACATTAGAAAGATCATTAATGAAATTCAGAAACATCATAGAACCCAGGATAGAGCCTTAAGGGACTCCTGCATTTTTGTGAAGGGATCTGGAAATGAGCCCATTCAGAATGCCTTTCATGTCACAATTTGATAGGAATGATTAGATTAAATCAAACAATCATCATGTAATACCATAGCCCTGGAGCTTGCATAGAATCCCAGCATACCAAACCTTGTCAAACACCTTTGAGATATCTAGAGCCACAGCCCGAGCTTCTCCACTATTATCAAAAGCTTGATTTACTTATTCAGTGGTAGACCTGGCAAAACAGAATCCATATTGTTTGTCAGAGAGTAGGTCATGAGAGGTAAGATGCTTAACCACTTCAGCATTGATTAAAGCCTGAAATATGTTGCTGAAAAGTAGTAGGAGACTAATAGGCAATAGTTAGAGGGGTCAGAAGATTCTCCAGAGTTCTTAAAAGCAGGAACGACAGAGGAGGACTTCCAACAAGCTGGAAAGCAGGAAACAATATAGAGTTTGGAGAGAACCAGAGCCAGCTTGGGAGCACACATTTCTTTAGGATGAGAGCTGGAATCCCATCACCTCCTCTTGCCTTATGGGAATCTAATTTAGAAATTATATCTGAGACAAGTGATGAGGTTTATATGCATATCACTCAGTTGAGCCCCTGTTGTATGAGAGAAATCAGATATGGGTACTTCAGATGAGTGTTGAACTGGAAGAGAATTTCTGAGTAAAGCATTCAACTTTATCTGCTGTAGATCTCAGGACTTTGAATTGACTGAAAAGAGGAGGGATTGAGGATTTGCTTTTGTTCAGCACATGCTTCCAGAGCCGTCAATAATCTATAGAACCAAACTTGTGAGATGCTATACATTGTTTCATTCTATCAGTAAACAGTAACTTTACTTCTTTGAGGATGCTTGAACTCATTACAAGCAGAGACAAAGAGACGTCTGTTAGAATTGGATGTGTCACTCTGGAACAGCCGGAAGAAGTGATTCCTGTAGGCTATATTGACTGAGCATGCAAGTGGGAATGAAGGAGATGAATGCTGCTTAACTTGGTATTTTCTTGCTGGAATGAAAGCATCGATACTGGCTTTCACCCAGAAGATATCAGATGTGCATTTTTGAAAAGGGTGATTAAAAAATTAATTCCAAGGGATGTCACAAAGGATATCATGGATTGAATCCCCATCCACTTGTTGATAACAGAAAGATATTCTGTTGGTAGGAGCTTCTTGGTTGGTTGGGGAGTAGAAACAGATGTTTACACACATTATTGCATGATCAGAGTTGCCAAGAGGGCAGAGCTGCTTAGTACAGCAAGAGTCAGGGATAGAGGCAAAAAGAGATCTAGAAGTGAAGCATGTCTGTCAGGGTTACTGGGGAAACACATGGGGAAGTCAACCACTTACATGAGAGATTGGGAGATTGAGAACTTAAGGGTTTGGATGCCAACGAGGTCAGTGACAGAGTGTTTAAGTGACTTGGCATGTTGGGCATTAAAATCACCAAACACAATTATTTGCAAACAGGTGTAGGGAGATGACCTTGTCTATATTATCAGAAATATTATCTAGCACACAACAGTCATGAGAGGAAGGGGAAAAGTAGAGAAAGAAGAGATAGCTGAATGAGTTAAGTAGATAGAAGACAGAAGATAATGATTGACACTGCATTTCAACTTTTGAAGATCAAAGTTGACTGGAAAGCAAGAAGTACAATAGAAGAAACTGTTAGCATTGAACTTGCCATTTCAACAGTAAAATGATGAGACCTTGCTGCCAATCTAGTACTGCACTTAAATTCATAAGGTCTAGGTACCAAAGAGGAAAGTAATATTTATTTTGAAAATACAAAAATGTGACACTAGGCAAAATGTGGGAGGTAGGGGAAGACTAGTCTTCAATCTGTCTTATCTTAAACTTAGCTCGCCACCATTACTGACCCAAACATACCGCAGTATTACTTACACAAAAACAACACATTCTTACTTACCATTCTTACTATAGCCACCACAATACCTCAAAGTCTCTTTGGAGTCCTAACTAGTTCCCATATGTATAATTTCTCTGTGAGTGTTGGGGACTAAAAATAGCAACTTTTAAAAATGAACCCCCAATCAGAACAATTATCATGAAAGTATTTATAGAAAAGGTACTGCAAAGGTAGTTGGTAAGTGACTGAATCTGTGATTCCAGATCAGAACCAATAACATTACAGATTGTTCTTTGGATTTGGGGATTTTCTTTGAATTTTATCAAGAATCTCTAGATATATGCTCATATAGCAGGAGCACCAGACCAGATATGGCAGCAATATTCAAAGCAAACATGCACGGTAGACTTAGAAATATGTAAGATAGATATGGGTGTGAAAAATTGTCACGTTACATGAAAAAAGTTACATGTGTTTACAAGAATATAGGAAAGAATTGGTAGAGACATAAAAGTAAATACATTATTAATATTATCTATGAGCAATCATGTGGATGGCTTGATAGTTCAAAAGATTAGTAATTCCACATCTATTGCAAGACATGAAGAGGAGCCAATAAAAGACAGGCAAGTTCTTTCATCACGCTTATAGCAGAAGGTTCAACAAAAGGAAGTGGTTCCCATTTTAGAGCATTGATATTTCTCTAAAAATCAAGATTGTTAAAAGCAGCCAGGTCTCTGTACAGGAAATCTTTCAAGTAGGGTATGGCACATAGAGTACTTCCCTCTCTCATTAAACCAAGGTTCTACTTACATAGCATAGTGAGTGCAATCATAAAGTGTTAATATTTGTAGATTGGAAGTTTTTTGTTGGAATATCCCTTTTTTAGGCAGACAACAGAGTTGCTTTAATGATCTGCTCACCCTTAATGATGTAAACTAATATTAAAGCTAGCTGAATGTTACTTTAATCATAGACTTTACACAAAACCACATAACCTATTAAGTTGGATAATAAATCATTTCCTGTTTTTGTTTATCAAATTTATCTATCAAAATATAAAGTACCGTTACATTTAATTCAATTATATATTCACCATTTTTCACAATGATTTATTGCCGCTTATCAGGCAGCTCTTTGATACTTTTGAGTAAAATTCCACGGAGTTTGATGTGAAAAGGTTTTCAATGAACTCGAATCTGGTTTCCACTAGAGAAAGGTTTTCTTTATTAAAGCCTCTTACAGTAATCAAAAAAGGTAATAATCAGTTGATTAAATATCAGGAGAATATGGTAGGTTGGATAGAACAGACCAACTGAGTTTCCAAATTTTATTCTTCATTATACTTGCAATATGCAACCTTTTGTTGTCATGGAGATGAACATCATTTTTCCTATTGAAACTTTTCAACCAAACTATCTATGGATGTTGCAGGTGCTGGATGTATAAATGTGCATTTAGTTTTTCATTGCATTTTAAGAATACTCAATGAATGATACCTGGATAATCCTGCTACATAAAAAAAGTTACTTTTCTTCCATGGAGCTCAGATTTTGGGATTGGTTGTAGAGATTTATCCTTGTCTGTCCATTGCCTTTTGCATTGAACATTATCATATTTAACTCATTTTCATCACCTGTTATGATATATTTAAGCAACAGTTTGGATGATACATTAGTCATTACAATTGGCTCCTAAAATCAGGAATTACTTATAACTCAATCTCATATAAGGCTTTAAAAATGTTCTTACATTATTCAACCAATCTTTGAAGAGCCTCTTTCTAGGAAAACATTGTAATTTAATGACTCTGATAATAAAGGAAAACTTTAACCTTATTCCAATTCATTTCTACTACTTTTAATGGGGTCATAACATGCTATACAAGTAACTTGAAGAGACTTTATTTTATTTTTATTTTCTAAGTAAAGCTTTACAAAAATGCTTCTGTATCATTAGAATATTGAATTTATCTAATATTAATGCTTATAAAACAGGTAAAAGTAAAAAGTCCTAGCAGATTAACTTCTTTGTAAAAACACTGTACAAACAAATCCTTAGTAACATTAAGTGATTGCTTTTTGCAATACTAACAACTTTTGCCTATAAAGAAAAGAAACAGATTGTTTGCAACAAAACAGCACCATATTTTCAAAATATTTTATTATCATTACTTTGCTTAGACATGAGAAAATCAAATAGAATACTGATTCATAAGAACACAAGAAAGAAAGTTCATATAATTTTTGCAAGAAAATCAGCTTTCTTTATTCTCAAGTGGTTAGAATCCAAGAAAGTGCTATGTGAAAGTGGCCAATTTTCTGTAGCTCAATTGATTTTGTTGACGTGCAAGTGTAATCTGTGAACCCAGGGGCTGAGTGGTCAGGTTATTCCTCACTAGTCCTATCTGAATATCAAGTCCAGCATTGGGAGGTTTCCTCAAATGGCTTCAGTTGATGAGAGAGGTATGGCTAAAATAGCCACAAGCAGGACAATCTCTGGTTGGAGTTCATATTGGATTTTAGTATCTCAGAAGTAGAAGTACTTAAAAGTTGTATTCTGTGTTAAGCAAAATCAAATAAGTAAAAAATTAAGTATAATTATTGATTACAGAATGTCTTTAAAGAAAGTACAATTGTCTTTTATTGATAAATCAAGTACCTTCAGTCTTCAATTGAAAACATCAGATGCAAATGAAAATAACTGTTTCTTTTTTATATTTGATCTTCTACATCATCAACAAATTAAAATTACTAAAAAGTTAATAGTAATTATTTACCCAGAATAATGCTGAAAATACCATGGAATGAACATGTGAGCAATAAGGAAGTTTTAAGGAAAATGGGAAGAAAAACTTAGAATCAAAAGGGATAGTTAAAATTTCTAGGACATGTAATGAGAAAAAAGTGTTTGAAGAATTTGATACTCACAGGACATATTGAACAAGAATGGCAGAGGGAAACTGCAAGTAACTTACCTAATGAACTTGTCTAAATAGATGGCAAAACATGAACAAGATGGGATGGTAAGGAGACAAACATTGCTTAGTGCTACAAGGATAGGAAGCTGTGGAGAGCCAGGTACATAAAAGAAGACTAGATCAGCTTCCCATTAAACTATCAATTTTGGATAATACTAAGGTTTACAAATTTGCAAGACCTCTTTAACTGACTATCATCGTCTAAAACCTACATATAAAATAAGTTAATGTCTGGTTAAGATTATTCCTTTAAATTCTGGAGAGGGAATAGTTTTAAATAAACGAAATTTACAACCTTTTTCTTTACTACAGATAGAATTTTTATTTCCCTATTCCCAAGAAATCACAGATGGTGCACAAAATTCAGAAAGTCAGAATTTCAATATCAAATCTACTTACCTAAAGGTAGATTATATCAACTGATTTTACTTCAAATCATTCTCTAGGTTTATAATATAATCCTTTGAGATACACTTTCTGATACACTTCAAGTGTAATGAATATTAGTTTTGACTTGTATATAGAAACAATTATTTGTGTGTGTGTCTGCATATAAGAGGATGGGTTGTTAAGTCTGTAGCCTGACATTTAGTTAGAATAAAATGTAGAATTTTTCTCTGAAAATTTAACTGTATTATCATAATGTATTATTAATATGCACCACTAAATGAAGTCCACTGTTAAGGAAAGAGATTATATTGAATATAAATTTTTTTCGTCATTATGCTATCAACTTTTGATTCACCTACATACACACATATGTTTGTATATACAGGTAACCCAGAGAAACATATATATATATATATATATATATATATATATATATAGATATACAGATATACATGGGTAACAGTTGATTCCATAAATAAAGACATCACTTTTATCACAATTGAATGTATTAAATAAATGTATACATATTCATGTTTATATATGATCTCATATATATATATATATATATATATATATATATATTATAAATTAACTGATTTAAACTATGTTTTTTTCACTACACAATTCTAACCATGTTTCAAAAATGGAAGCTAAAAGCTTTGAATTTAATTTTGTAATTAAATTAAATTCAAAATTCGTATGAGGATCAAATGGAACTAATGTCTTTAATTTAATTACAAAATTAAATTCAAAGCTTTTAGCTTCCATTTTTGAAACATGGTTAGAACTGTGTAGCGAAATAACATATTTTAAATCAGTTAATTTATAATATTAATGCTCTGTCAATTTACATTGAGCACTATTTTGTAAATATAAAAATATCTATAAGAACACCGGATTATATATCTTACTGTTCTTTCTTTTATATATATATAAATGTGTATTTAGGAAGCAATCCTTCATTTATGCATGTTTCATTAAAAACAACAGACAAGGTAATATGATTAAGCTTTTTATTTTTTTTTTAATTAAATAAAAAAGCTGCCATTTTTAATGAAACATGCATATATATATATATATATATATATATATATATACTTTTGACCAAACATTTGGAGCCACACTTTGGATTTCGTCAGTTGTATAAAAATTGAAGGATGCATGCCTTTTACAAAACTAATTTACTAGTTCACTTTGGGCCAGAGAAAATTTCTCTTCCTGAATGGTTTTATCATATATTCAATAATAATAATGGTAATGAAATTAGCCTAATACTGTATAAGGTTTCTTTAGATGTTTAGCTCTTGTTACTTTACCTACCTTCTTGCTAACTTGCTTGTCAGTCTTCTTTAATGAAACTTGTATAAAAGAGGGATTGCTGCCGAAAGACACAATATATGTATATATATATATATATATATATATATATATATGAAGAAATATAATTCTAAGGTGTGCTATATTTATGGGATAAAGTGCTCAATATCAGAGATAGAGGGTATGTAATTATAAATATAAAAGTGAACATTGAAGTCAACAACAGGCTGTTTCATGCTAGATGCAATCATCAGGCAGCATCACAATTGCATCTAGCATGAAACAGCCCATCGCCTCTAAGTTCAATGTTCACTTATATATATATATATATATATATATATATATATATATATATATTTATGAATTAAATAAAGATAAATACAAGCAGCCATACATTATATATATTTTTTTATAATTATTTATGACAATATTTCTTTTTTATACTTCTTTATATAAAGTTACCCATTTGATTTGCTATCTCTTTAAGTTTAAGAAATTTAAAAAAAATATTTCTGTGTCTCCAATTTAGATTTTTAATTTTTTTATTTCATCTTTTTTATCTCCACCCTACAATTTGGCAACTTGAATCCAGATCTATACCTCAATATTAGATTCTAATTATATAATTATTAAACATAGAATTAATATACTATATAACATTGTTTCCATGTGACCCAGAATTTTTGAAAATACTAACAATCATAACAAGCAGTTCATCCCCATTATAAGTACCTGAAGATTTTATTGAGCATAAAACTGTGAGCCATACTTTTGACATAAGGTAATATATACATATATATATATATATATATATATATATATATATATATATATATATATATAACCTTCTGGAATAGAATTATAATAATAATAATAATAATAATAATAATAATAATATATATATATATATATATATATATATATTACACACATATACACTTGTTCACCAGTGTGCTATGAAGTATACATATACCATAAGGCATCCAAAAAGTGATACTGTATCATCTGAAGTTACATGCAAAATAATTTTCATGTCTCTGTTACTCTTCCTCAAAATATTTCTTCCTGAACATAATTAAAAAAAAAAAAGACATGCAAAATTTATATATACAATCATTATCTAATAAATTTATATACATATTTTTTTTATTCATACCATCATCATGTGTGGTTATGTGTGTTTGCTTAAATCTCGCAAATCACTTTTGTTCCCGTTACTGTTTCTCTACATTTACATTGTTTTATTTTAGCTCTTATGTTTAAAAGCTCTGTTCTATCCAGCCCATAATGTCTCTTTTCTATCCACATCAATTTTCCATTGGATGAAGGCATTTGTCTCTGCTAGCACCACCTGCTAAAGCTTCTATCCTTCTGAGAAAGATTTTGAAAAGGACCTTAAGGCTTTTGGGGCTGATAAGTGAAGACAAACAACTTCCATGGCTTGAATTGTATGCCTCTCTCTCTTTACACACACAGGCAAAACATTCTGAAAGTAATGTTTCCTATTTATTCCAGTGGAGACTACAACAGCTGCAGGGAGCACAGTAACACCAATAAATAAAACAAGTATTCAGCTACAAATCACTATTTCTTTTACATAGACTATGCATTTTCACCAGCAATAAATGTATATAAATGCCCAACAATCTTTAATGAATGTCGATATGGGTGCAATTATTTTATGTGGAAATGTTCAATGTAACACTTCTTTTTGATACACCTTTTCATGTCAGACTTCATTTTGCCTAATTACTGCTCAGCTGCAATTTGTAACAAAGCAAAACAATTATGGTTTATTGACAGGAAGGAAGAAAGATAACATTCACATTCATCTATAACATCATAATAAAACAGGACGTATTACTTTCAAAACAGCCCATATGCATGTATTTGCACACTGTTTAAAATTTGCTATATTTAGAAAAGAAGACTTCACAATATGAGAAACAGAACATTTAGTTTTATATCCTCTCTCGAATGTAGGCAATCATCACTCTCCACAGGTTTTTCCTTTCTTAACTGTCATTTGTCATGAGTTATTCTTGGAAACTGTGGAATGGTTTTCCATTGACCTCTCCATGCTTGGGAATTCAGAGTAGTCATCTCCTAGACTGGCCACCACCCAATGCTAGGAACCACAGCTGGTAAAGTAGAGATGGATTCATGCTTTTCCAATAGGCATTAGTATAAAAATAAACACAACAGTCTTGACTAGATCTTGAACTCAGCTCACCAATTCCATATTGATAATTGTTATGCAACCTGCATATCTCCAGGACTGCAAATCTAAAGCATTATTCCTAAAAAAAAAAATTCACCACTTGCCATAGGTTCCACTGGTTTATATATGCAACCTGCACAAGTAGTAGATCACTTGAGGTATGCAATTAACAGTCACCACACAATGTTAAAATGTAAGAAGTCACTTAAACAATTTTATTAAATTTAAACTAAAGTGTCTCTCCGTTTAATTTTATTTTTCTAATTTTTAAATTAAGTTGTTACACATCTAGATTAAAATTGTATGTAAAGTTTCCAATGTTGTCCATGTTTTTGATCAGTTTTCTGTTCAGGTACTTTTAACTGACTTGGTCATTATCAAAACCTAAATGTTGAGAGTATCATAGACAAACTTTTTGCCTGTTGTTATTGGCATTTTTGGAAATCATATAAATGCTGCCATGTGTAAAATAGTTTCACAGACCTTCACAGCCCCAAAAAGTAAATATTAAGATGAAAGAAATACTAGTAAAAAACAAACATGTACAAACTGTTAGTAAGAAATCCATATATAAATATAATTTGATATGATTCATATATATTTTTAATTAATAATAACAAAATATTCCACACTGATTTGATTTGTTTAATAGCATATCAATGCCTTATAGATCTTTTAATGTTAAAATTTAATTTTTCTTGACAGTTTTGAAGTAATAAAAAGATGATATAATTTCTGCTTTCATTATTGAATACATCATAGATGGAACTCAGCTTTTGTGCATATACATGTTTGTGTCAACATAATTACTAGAGGCAGCGATGTGTGTGTTTTATGTTGCAGTTTTGTTGAAGTTATATTTTGGAATACAGTTTAATTTCTTTAAGAATTTGTAGGATATTATAAATATTAATGTCATGAAAGAGTTCTTTCATGTTTATTATTTGATTGGTTGATTTTGTTTAACAGCATATCAACACTTATGGGTTATTTAACACTGAAATCTGAATATTTTGAAGACAATTTTATGGCATTAACTAAATATATTTGGAACACAATTGTATGCCTTCAACTACAGATAAAATTTATTGTTGGTCATTTTACTATAAATATGTATTGTTGGTAATTTTTTTAATATAAAAATGTATTTTTATACTTCCATAGTATTTTGTTTTTGTTTGGGCATTCATTGTTTGCCTATAGTTGGAACCCTAACAGGTGCTACCACCCCAGGTCATGGTGGAACTGGGAACAACAACAATTAAGAGGTGGTTCCACATTGCACAAAAACACCAAACTCCTAATCAAAGGCCTTGCTGCCCAGTGTAGTTTAACATCATGGCCAGAACTTATTTCACACTGACATATGTGTGCAAATGGTTAAAATTCAAACAGATTTTGTAGTTGCTGCTTAAGCTCAATTTTAGGAACAGAAGATTGAAGACGTTATTTATGATTTAATATTCACTCACTAGGAAAAAATATTTGATTGTAACTTCTTCCATTGTATATTTTATTTCCATTATCTAATTAAAATTTATCATATGTAGTGGAATATATACATGAACTCTTAATTTTTAATTCACACGATAAAAACTACTTTAATTAAATAGGAGTCTTTTTTTATTCAGAAGAGTTTTTACTAAGGATGTACTACTTCTTGCTAAAATAAATTTAATCACTTGATTTAAACCATTTCAAAGTTGTACTTGACTAAATTTAATCATTTGAAAAGTTATGTTCATCTCGAATAGGACAAAAAGTAACGAAAACAACTGAATTTCTTTCTTTGCAATCACAGATATAATGGCAAGTATAAAATTAATTTGAACTAGATTGGATTGTTGCATACAGGGTGTGCCAAATTAATTTGGCAGCTTATGATCTGTTACAAGAACTGAAAAGTTACACTATGTTCATGGCAACAGCTACCAACTGCAGTGACCTAAACATAGCCAGCTTCTTGAAAGTGTCCAGGTGCACAGATCAAAGAACATGGTTCTACACATGGCCACAGTGATGCACACTATGTTTACCTTGTCAGTAATGGTCCTGAGATAATGAACAACAAGTGGTATATCATGCCACCCTACCTCTTGCTACAGTACCTCAGGGTAAACAATACAACCTACATCAAGGTACTGGACATAGTGAAGTGCAATATCAAGATGATGATCAAACGTGTTCTAGCAGGACTCTACCCCACCCACTTCATCTATGTGACCTGGTAATGATTAGCTAAGAAATTTCATGATCATGTTACCCTAGCAATATGTATAACCTCCTCAAACTTCTCCTTTGAATAATCTGGAACACTATGTGTAGGTCATCATCAAGAGAGGACCATTCATTGGAGCACAATACCAAAAACTTATTGAAGGCTGTCATCATAGAAATGATGGCCTATATGTACAAGGGACACTTGATCAGGTTATGTTGCCACTTCTGAAGCTATATTACAGATGTACTCAAGATTAAAGTTTTACTAACTTTTTTCTTAGTTGAGCACGTGTACAATAATTTTTGAAAATATACAAATCTTTTAATTTGAATTTGTTTACATTATACTATAATGTGATCTCAATTGACTGGTGTACTTGTTTATAAAAACATTGCACCCAATAAAAAGGAGACATAAAAAGATTGCAGAATATCAAAGTCTGCAAAAATCAAAAATTATCATTTGATAGAGAACAACAATAAATAATTTCAGTCTTAGCACAATGAATAATTTAATATCTCAAGTGTATTTTAAAAGTAGCTAAGTTTAGCAACTTCAGTTTTTATTATTTGTTTTATTAATTCCAAAGTTATGTACAATACTTTCATTTTTGCCAAATATACTTATATTCCTCAACATGATCTCCCAATTACCACACACTAATGTATTTTTATCTATTGGATTTTTCTTCATGATCTTAATATCAAAAAAATAATTTCTCAATGCACAAAATGAAACAAAGATCAAAGTACAATTTCCAAAAAACATTACAACAAAATTTAACTATGATAAAAAATACATAAAAAACGTTGGCATTATTTTATAGTTTTGTATATTTATAGTTAAATGAAGAATAATTACTTCAGTATCAGTTTTGTTTGTCAAATTCAGAGTGTATAACAATTTTTTTTTTTCAACTTTTTTCTATAAACAACACCAAAAGCTGGCAACCAGCTAAAAAATGTTCCCTTTGATGTTCATAGTCAATTTCTAAGAATTCAAGTCAAATAGCAATTGGTCTGTTCTGATAAAATTCTAAATATGGCTAACTTTTTTATAGTCATCAGGATTTTAACATTTCTAATTTTCATTTTGAAATTACAGTTCTTCCTCTTCAGGGCAAATATGCAAGAATCAATTGATCATTTAACCATTATGCAAAATTTTTAATTATTACTTTTGCTTAATTGTAAATTCTATTTAACTTCAAAGAGATCAAGGCAAACTCTCAGTTTCCTTACTTTTGTCTGTTAACATAATAATAACTTTCTTATAGAATAGAACTTAATTTTCATTGAATGCCATATCATATTTGCAATCATTTCATGTGAAAAAATGGTTGTAACAAAAAGTCCAACCTGAATTTCAAATATTTAATTAAATAAAGAATTTGCTTCTTTCAAGTAGTCATGGCTGGCTGCATGTTTTCAAGTATATCCATCTGCTAGACTTGCAAGCTATTCCCTATTGTAAATGGCTGGTTCAGGCATATTTGTGTTTCCTCAACATCTACAGGACCAAACTGTGGTTTATACAGCAATTATGCTGATTGGGCCTTAGAGTTTCTGGAAATGAGCATATACAACTCATAATCCTAACATGATCAAACCGTTAGTCATAATGACTGATGACTTTATACATGCATAAACATAAATGTCTTCTGAACAGTTTCATCTACTCACTTTCATTCATAAGACTTAGGTCATCCTGTAAGTATGGTTTTCAGACATTTTCCAATGTTGAATCTCCCCAGGTTGATATGAAGACATCATCTTCTTAACAAATCAACCATGGTATGGTTTTAGGGGACAAAACAAATTTGTTTCTCTTCCTTTTTCACATGCTTCTTGCTTTCCTTCGTTCTCCCTCTTTCACTTTGATTTGTTCTTTCATTCGTCTGTCCATCCATCAAGTTGCTTGATTACAGGAGGACACCACCCAACCAATTGATTTCTCATTGACCCATATAGCCACTTTTCTACCCATAATTCCCTGTTTTTTCACCATCCATTATAGTTATAGGTAAGGCAGGTAGCATCCATTACAACCTTCTTTTACAAATTCAAACCCAGATCTCATGGCCGGAAACTTAATATTTTAAACAATCAGCCATGTATCCAATTCAAGCAGAATAAAATAAAAAATTTTACTGAAAACTAAGTTCAGAGATTTTCAACTAACAAGGGAGAATTAGATTTTCTGTTCATTAACACTATTTTGCATGTCAAAATTCTACATTTTAAAAGTAATGTGCAGAAATAAAAGAAATAATCAAGAAGTTTTCAAAAGTTATGATCTCATGTGGACACATGTATTCAAAATGTTCAAAGGATTCCCTGCAACATTTCAGAGAGATAATATTTCTATACATAGGCTTCTTCTTTTTAATCTTATTTTTCTTTTGAGGGCAGCAGTTATATTTTAAACATTTATATAAAATCTCTATCTGATCACTTTTACTGCTGCATTGTTATCACATTGTTGCTTGTTTGTGCTGACCTGCCTTGGGAAAGTAGGAAGTTGTCATTTACTAGAAATAACTGACTATAAGATATTGACAGCGATTTCTCATAGTGACTGATTTTGATTAGATAATGTGAAGTACAGACTAAGCTAAATGACACTCTTAACATGCAGTATGATACAAATCCATTTCAAAACAGGATTATGTTGCACACTACTACATGTCTGTAGTGGGTTGGAAATAGATCCATTGCTAGGTCAGCTACTTAGAAAGTTGGTTCACTGTGTTGTACAAGGCAATTTTTCACTCCAGAATCTATCATACATATCTATAAGTCTACCATTCACCCAGACTTATAATATTGCTGCCACATATAGTCCAGTACCCCTTGCTATTTACCTTGAACTCCTTGATAAAATCTGAAGAAGAATCAGCTATATTATTGGTCCTGATCTGGCAGCTAGGCATCAGTCACTTTTGCACCACCATAAACTTACTTCCCTGTATGTTTTCTATAACTACTTTCACAGTAATTGTTTGGATGACCCTCTCTTCACTATGGTCCTTAGACTTTTTGAATTTATGCATAGTACTACACTGGCATCAACATCTCATCAACTTACATTTGAGCTGATAGATGTAACATAAATACTATGATAATAGTTTCTTTTCTCACACTTCTCACTTATAGAACTCCCTTGTGGCTCCATGTTTTCCAGCCAAATTTAATCTTCAAAAATTTAAATGCAATGTCAGTTGCTATCTACTGTTCTCCCAATTACTCTTTTCTTTTCCTGCTCATTAGTTTCTGTTTCTAATTCTTCCACACTCAGTAACCCCTTGTGTCTTAGTGGCTTTACTGCCTTGCTTGGGGGTGAAACCAATTAAAATATATATATATATACAAACAACTACGCTAAGTGCTAATGAATTTATAATGAAAATGCTAAGGACCAAGATTTCATGGTATCTTGAAAACATATATATATATATATATATATATATATAGACAGCAGGCAAGGTAAATTTTTGTAAAGGTGTATATCTGCAGTAATGGAAGTGTTAAATAAGAACCTTTCTTCTGTACAAATTGATTTCACTTGTCTGGAATTAGAAATTGAACTTGAAACTCTCCCTTCCTTTCACTTGTTTTTTCAGCACTTGCCAATAAAATTGTATTTGTTTTAGACAGGAGGGAAATAATGCTTCAAACTAGAGTGTGTCTTTCTCATTTATATCTTCTTTTACCTGCAACCCACTTCACAGTCAGATGAGTTTTTTATTTTCTGATCTCCATCTGTTTTTGTTGCTGGTCATATCATTAGTCTGTTCCAGCATTATCTGAGTTGCATAATTAAAGTGCCATTTTTATGCAGTTGTCACATGACATTGTAAAATGAAGCAAGGGAATGTTTTTTTGATTTTTTTATCTGCTTACATGGAAAGCATACAGGATAGAGAGGAGAGTAACATTGAATGTTCTCATTACCTTTCAGAAGGTCAGACTTGGCAAGTGATTGAATGTTGCTTCTAACTCTCCTTCAAATACATTCAACCTATGTTTATCTATGCTTATGTACATGCAGGTTTCTCTTGTGAATATGAACATATTTGTGTCTGAATTAATATATTGTGTCTTCTTGCTATCCAAGCTGATTAGACCCAAGTTGTTTCATCTTTATACAAAATTCTGCAGCCTCATTTCAAACAGCAATGGTAAAATTTATGTAAAAATGCATTTTAATTTTACAGTAAAAAGTAAAGTTTACATTTGGTTCTCTACAAAATTGACTTAACATCCTTATTTATGCTGCCCTGAATGAGGACTTTTCCCATTGGTGTCAGTGGTCAGATTTACATAAAAAGCCAAAATCTCAAACGATTTTTTCAAGGCAGGCAAGATATCTTCAGTTGATACAATGCAATCTTCTTAAAGTTCTTTCTCCTGTTTGGCCTTGTGTTATAAAAAGTTAAGCTTAGTATGATGACTGAACAAGCCTGCAGTACTATTGTTTAATCTTTTATATTTATATTTTCACTGATTATATATAAGTATATATATAATTAAAACTAATTAAATATATATATACATGTATATATATATATATATATATATATATATATATATATATATATATATTTTAATTAATACTAGTTATATATATATATTTATACAATAATTAATAATACTGATTATATTATTATATATTTTGTACAAATACCCTTGAGAATGGTATGAATATATCTCTTTTACTCCCAGCTATGGGTTAAATAACAGGTTAGCCTGAATTCTTTAGCCTTGATTGCCAACTAATCTAAGATGATGACAACTCAAAATTCAGAACCATTCAACCACCTGAAGCCGTACAAAAGATGGTTAGACTTGGCTGTGAAAATACTATGTGTATAAAACAAAAACATGATAGATTTCAACAACTAACCTAGTAGTTTCAGAGATTTTCAACTGACAAGGGAAAATTAGATTTTCTGTTCAGAAGCACTATAATAATAATCTCAGGAAAAGTAATTATCCAGATTTCTGTTGACATCAATGGATATTGAACCTATGGAAGTGCATCAGATGATGATAATGACAATGAAGAAGAAGAAATAATTAATACATGTTGTATAAAATAATAAGAAAATGTATAGATATATAGTACACCTTCTTTTCCTAGGCATTTGAGCTTTGCAAAACCACATTGCACATGACAATATGCATATATATGAAATAATTTGTATTGTAGCTTTTCAAAAACATGCCAGTTTGTTATCAACAAAATCATGTCTACCATACTAACAATGTCCAGTTCTTGAGCAAAAAAACTAACCTTAGCATGAAGTTAGGATAGTTTATATACAATTTTGATTTAAATATATAGCATTTTATTGGAAGCATATAGTAAAAAAATACTAGTCAGACCTTGTTGGCTGGATTTAACAAAACTCATTTAAAATACTGATTACTTCTATGTACATACATAATTAATGCTGATTATATCTGTGTACATGCATAATTAAAACTAATTAGATCTATATGTACATATATAATTAACACTGATTATATGTAAGTACATACATAATTACAAGCAGTTAAGTATGTTGGAGAAGATATTGCAATAAAATATGTGACAAAGTTGACAACTGACATCCTCCTGCCATTCACTTTAAACTAACACCTTTTTTCTATATATCTTAATTATAATTAGAAATTATAGTTTTGGAAAGTGAAAATGTCAGTGAAATTTGAAATTTTCTAAAATTTTCCTCTGAAATAAGAAAAATACAAACTTTAAGGAAAGTATTCACAATATATAGAAAAAAAGAAAAGACATCAGTTTAAAATGATGTCAAGAGGATGTGGTTTAATTTTGTAGTTTGTGATCTTTTAATTTTTATATACAAATATATTAACATTATTATGTGATTTAAATTTAGTTTTGTCTATAGAAGAGTTAAATAAGGTAGAATACAACCTAACCTTCAATACATTAAGTTGAAGGGTTTTAGTTTTCATCACAATTATTAAATCCTTATTATCAAGGAGGTATCCTCTTTTGTAGCTTGTTTTGATTTTAATAGTAATAGTAATTTGCAACATTGATTTCAAAAGTATTTCGTTGGCTTAATCTATTTTACTTGTGTTTACAAGTGGATGTCAGAAAGGTCTCAGTCTAATCTATTTATGAAAATCAAACCAAAGAGCCAAAAAGTAGAATTTGAGGGGAATACTTTCTTGGAAGAGCCAATAACTTTTCAGGAACCTTTCATAAGTAACTTAGGTAATAATGAAATGAAAAAAAGTTATTTTACTTTTTTTACTGCTGCAAATTCATTTATTGATTACTAATTGTTCAATTCTTAAGACTGCCAATCCCGTCTTCTTATAAGTGACCATATAAAACAACAAATCAATAACCCTTGGAGATACTTTGTACATGCAAACTAGGACGGTAATGCTTCAGTATCTATCTTAATTCACATCTGTCCATTAAAAGAAAGAAAAAAGATGAGTGTGTTTCATTACTTACCTGAAGTCTTTTATATTTACTTTGGCCTGTCATTCTTATTTGCCATTGCTTTTGCCTACCTGCAAAGAGAAACCTTGATTCAGTATCTGTTTGTCTTAAGTCAATCATATCTATCTATTTAAGTCCATTCATAGGTATCTATCTTGTTATCATCAATCTGTGTACTCAAGAAGTGGGGTGTGGTATTTTATCCATCACAGTCATTCTTGATACCAAACTCAACTCCAACAACATAAAACATTTCTTGCTATGGAGATTACTTGCCTGCCAGTCATAAGGTAACCTAAACATTTAACTGCCAGGAAAGATTACTGTACAGCTAAGAATTCTGACACACCTTCAGTTATTCACTGTCAGAATTCTGGCTCAGGTCAAATCATCAAATTTTGAACCAGACTCAAAACATCTATATTTCTCCCAACATTTCTTTTGATTCTCTTAATCTTCTTTCACAGGAATGGTTGCTCAAATATGTGTTCAATATCACTGCTTATACAAGATTCAATATTTTAACTCTTAGTTTTCTGTACAACACATTGCTGCGGTCTTTGACATATAGAAAATATAAAAATTATAGAATTAATGTCATTCCAAGTTCATTTTAAAAGTAATACTTACATAGAGATTTACACCCCATCTTTTTTTCTTCTTTCTCAGTAGATTCATGGAATTCAAGCAGCAAGTTAGAAATTTCTAATAGGAAGAAGTTATATGCCTTTACATTCTGATTGGGAAATTAATCTTGTTTGTTATACTCACAATGTTTTGGCCATTGTATCTTCTAACATTCTTGGTAATTTTAAACCAAATCCTTCATGGGAGTATATTGTTTTCATTCCACTTTCTATTCTTAAGGGATATCTCATGTATATTCTCCAATGTATTTTGCTCTTTATGTCATTTCTCAGATGCCCCTGCCAGAAAATCCACTATATTTTCACCAATGCCTTAATTCACTTGGTTATGCATATCTACATTCATTTATATTTGAATCTAATGTGTTACTTCTGTAAATTAGACTCCCATAAAGAATAGGCAGCAGTCTTTTTTGATTGAAAAAGAACACTTTTTTTATTTTCTCTATTCCTTTATTTTGTTCTTGATATTATCAATTAACTGCTGATGAAAATAATTTGTAAGTAAATGATTATCCATTTACCACCTCAAGGTATCATGTTTCTAGTTAGTTGATGTTAAGGAGTATAAAGACAAGTCCAAATATAGAAAAGAAAGTGAAAAATGATTATAAATTTGGTACATTTTCAATTCTAACTACACAGAGAAAGATTCATTGTGAAGAGTTCCTTCATGAAAATAATCATCTATACATAATATATATTACAACATGGTTGTGGATAGATAGAATAATGTTTTGAGCTAGAATCTTTAATAGTAAAATTATAGGTTCTTTCAGTAGTGATGAGGGTACCAAAATAAAGAAAGGCAGTTATTCTAAGTTCTTGGACAAGACATTTTTGTGTGTTACTGGTCAAAATCCAAAAGTGAAAGCATATATTTATACATGACCATTCTTTGTCATATTCTGCAAAGTTAACTGTTGCTTATATTGACAAAAAACATTTTAATGATTCCAAATGAATGAAATGGCGCCCTGCCCCTCCAGATATTATTCCAATAGGATAACTTATGGTCTATCATTAAGTGAAATTTATGAGAAATGGAAACAATATTAAGTAAAAGAGATTTCTAGGAAGCAATAAAAACTGATGCAAGTAATTATTTACATTATTTGGACTGTTGTCCTAATCTTTATTGCTGTGAATATGGCAATAAAGATGAGGACAACAGTTCGAACAATGTCAATAATGTAAATAAATACAATACCTCATCTCAGAAATATAGATATTGATGCAAGAAATTTTCAAATTAAAATAGTAGGAAAATTTTAAAATATGTTTACGTGAAAGACCTGATGAAGGTTATAGGATGTCAAGGAGGCCCATTTTAGCATATAAAATAATAATTTATTCAGATAGATGGGAAATTGGGTTAATAAAATATAAGTTTCTGCTGCTTATATCTTTTGGATTTACTTATAAATAGAAGTTCATTTGCTGTTAATTTGCTGGCATAATAAAACTTGATGTCCCCAAAATATGTCATCAGTATTTTTAATTGGGATTGAGAGATGGTATATCACTCATATAAATATATTCTGAAAATTTTACCAATATCAGTTAGATAATATGAATTTGAAAGTGAAAACTTGTGTAATAAAATTCAGCACAGTGCATAAATCATACTGAAATGAGAATATCACTAATTCAAATCTCCTGTTCAGTGAAGATTCCTTAGTTTCTGTCAGATGAAACCTACTCTTTTAAACAGACTTCAGCATATGAATACAGTCAATAATTTCATATCAGTGATGTATCATGTTCAGATTTTGAAATCATAAATTGTAAAAAATAAAGCATAAATTTCTGTTTGCATTTCTGGAATGCAGAGTTACCATTATTTACATTTGGACTAATGTCCTCATTAGTTCAAATGTAAATAATGTACAAAACAAGCTTTAAAATTGAAGCAAATTGAAAATTGAAATGCAGTTCTCATGGTTCTTTTGTTACACTTCTAACTGCAGAGATGGTATTTCAGCTATTTCATGATGTGAAAGTTTCTGATTGGCCCTCAAGTTGATAAGATTAATTGTCATCTATTGGTAAAAATCTTAATTTCTGATCAGTTCTAAAGATCATTAACATTGATCATGTGCTTTATAAAATCTTTAACAATAAGAGTGTGCAAATGATTTATCACAAGGGAAAATATGAAGAAACAAGATAACTTACCTGAGTCATATCAAACTGGTTAATACCTGATATGAATAATTAATTATTTACCCAATTAAGGTACTTATTCAGTTATTTTTAAATACTTATAAAATTTTTAGCTCATATAACTAAATTCAAAACTATTAGCTCTTTGTTGCCCAAGACCCATTCCATTCAGAGATTGAGCAATTTTATCATTAGATAATTACAAAAGAGAAAAAAAAATGTCTTCACTCTTGTGTACAAACTGTACTAGAACATAGATTTATTCAAATTAAAAACCTGGGAATTAGAAAATTCTTACTTTGACATGTTTTTAGCGACAAACTGCCATCATCAACAAAAACATTTATTTGATAAACATAATGTCTACATTACTGAGACAAAATATGATTCATATTAAATATCTCTATCTCTGATTTTTAACCTCACAGATGAAGAATAAACATGAGACAACAGAAATATAGTTTGATGGAAGGATGCTGAGAATGCCATGCACTGAAAACATGAGCAATGTTGAAGTTTTAGAGAAAATAGAAACAAAAAGGAGACATACTTAACATCAGACAGAGACAGTTGAAATTTCTAGGGTGCATAATGAGGAAAAGGGGTTGGAAAATTTGATACTCACAAGATGTATTGAAGGCAAGAGTGGTTGAGGAAAGCAGCATATAACCAACTTAAGAACCTTGTGTAAATAGTTGTCAGAACAGGGACTAAGAGAGCAAAAACAAGCAAAAAAAAAAACAAATTTGCTAAGGACTACAAAGGATAAGAAATATGCTAGTAACATTCAATACTACCAATTTGATTTTTTTCTTTTATGGCTTATCAACCTTTCATATTTCTCTATATGCTGTGTTCCTTCAGGAAAAAAAACACGGACTTGGAGGAGTGGCAAAAAGACAAAGCTTACTCAGAGCTACAAAAGTAGTAGTATTGCCCATGTCCTGAAGGGACACAATACATAGAAGAAGAATGAAGTTTCTGTGTCACTCAGTTCAATTACAACTGAGTGATATGTTATATTAATGCTTTTTTACTGTTTTCTTTGGCGAAAAATGTCTATGCTTACAAGATTAAACTAGCAAAATTTTTCCAATTTATTAGCTTTCAGTTGTTTACCATAAATAGATTTCTAAATATAAGATATCATTAAAAAGAATTGTAATGCAAGGATTTAACAGACTTACATCTTAATCTTTGTAGTTTGTAACACAATCATATTTCTATATTTACAAAAAGTGATCTTTTTGCAACCTACAGATTCATTTGGATTAATATGCTAATCTTTAAGGTTTTGGCCAGAAATAAGTTTTTATATTTACATGTGGTCTCACTGCTAAAAATGCTTTAGGCTTAATGGAAAATTGATTTGTTCTATTTTGTTCTATTTTATAAACATATTAACCAGAGTTTTATGTCTTCAGAATTCTGTTCTTGATGTCCACGTTTTAAAAGGATTGTTCTCCAATATAAGTATTCTCCAAATATAATTGCTATTTCAACAGATTTTGCCAAAATTAAAGAAAATTGTACAATTATTTTTAATTTAATCAGAACTTCTTTAAACTTCTTTTTAAAAAAGTTCATATAGTTGGCAGAGATCACTATCATGTTGATTGCAAATGTGCCTTTTAGATAATTAATTTTTGCAATTAGGAATCAGTTTCCTTTTGACAAATAATACTTAAAATTTGTCAGTGAAGAGCCCACACCAATTTTCAATAAGCAATTTTATGTTTTTTGAAAATAAAATCAAATGTAAATTGTGTTAAAAACAGAAGTTACTTAGAATTTGGTTCATTAATATTTTATCTTTTCCGCCAAATTTAAAAGCTTATTTTTCACAATAAATTGTACAAGCAAATATCCTTGCACTATCTGATTATATCCATATATATAGTTTTGAATTTGCAAGACAGTACAAAGAAGTACAAAGAAGGAAGTTTGAAATTTTTAGATTTTAATAATTTTCTAATATTTCAATTTCCGAATACATCTAATAAAGTTAATTCTAATTAATTCAATCCTTTTGAAGAAGTTGCAACATGACAAGGGATTGAGATAAAGGCATGTATAGTTTTCACTGTATTCATTCTGATTCTTCTCTCTCTTTGCTCTATCTATCCTCTTCCTCTTCTCTATTTTCACTGTATCTATCTTCCTATTCTATATCTTTACTATATCTATCTCCTCTTCTCTATCTTCATTGTAACTATCCTCCTCTTCTCTATCTTCATTGTATCTATCTTTCACTTCTCAGATCTTCACTGTATCTATCCTCCTCTTCTCTACAGTGTATTTATCCTCCTCCTCTTCTTTCTATCTATCTATCTTCCTTCTTCTCTTCTCTATCTTCACTGTATCTATCCTCCTCTTCTCTACACTGTATTTATCCTCCTCCTCTTCTCTCTCTTCACTATATCTATCTTCCTTCTTCTCTTCTCTATCTTCACTGTATCTATCCTCCTCTTCTCTCTCTTCACTATATCTATCTTCCTTCTTCTCTTCTCTATCTTCACTCTATCTATCTATCTTCCTATTCTATATCTTCACTGTATCTATCCTCCTCTTCTCTTTCATTGTAACTATCCCCTATAGGCACACATATATATAAATAAATATCACACGTGCACATGTAATTATTACCTGTGTTTTTGATCTGAAAATTTTACAGTATAATATTTGGCCGAGAGAAGAATTGTATTAAGTGTAAACTGATAAGAAGATTTAATTGCAAAATATTTTTCCTTATAAGGCTATGTGCTTACTGCTTTCCATATATATATATATATATATATATATATATATATATATATATATATATAGGCACTAATGTCACCACCAACGGGCAAGCATCTGCTGCTTGAATGCAATTTTCATTGCCTGAAGATTGTATTCAAGCATGAAGCAGACTGTCGCCATTCGGTGTTGACCTCAGTGTCTACTTTCATATTTACCATGCTCTGTTCCTGATATTGATCCTTTTAACCCATAAGTATAGTATACCTAATAACTATACTTTTATCATATATATATATATATATATATATATATATATAT
>OZ010583.1:64830081-64845081 GCA_963932145.1 Acanthosepion lycidas
TCTAAGTTTATCCATGAATTCTTTGAGCATAAAAGATTTACAGCAGAGAAGATAATGGAATAGTCACAATCTGAATGATCTGAATCCAATTGAAAATCTATGGTCAATTGGGAAGATGAAATTATATAAAGATGGCAAACAATATAACGTCAAAGCAGACCTATGGGAAGCCATTAAAACTACCATGTTGGAAATTGAACTGGCTGAAGCAAAAGAAATTAACAAAATCAATGGCTGATTACTGACTGTTATTGCAAAGAAGGGTCACTATATTAAAATGTAAAGGATTCAAAGACTTATCATATGTGTTTGTTATTTGTTCTATTAAAGGTGTTGATCAATTTTTGATGATTCTATTACCTTTTTATTGAACTAAAAATGCAATTATTTAGTTTTGCCTAATAGCTTCAGATGGCAGTTTTTTTAGAATACATCAAATAACTTCGATAAATCATACTGATATTATTTAAAATTTTTTACTCTTTGTTTTAACATCTAGATTGATTGTTTAAAATTTGACATTTTTTTCAAACGAAATTTGAATTATTGAAGTTTATATGATTTCCTTAATAATTTCAGACAGGGTATAAATGAAAAAATAGTAACTTTTAAGAAATATGCCAACTATTTCAGCAAATATCTAGGCAATAATAGGCATCAAATTTGACCTCAAATTAATCCTTGAATTTGGTAGCTTATTTCCTGACTTCTCTGTAATCAAGTTGATTACAAAAAATATGCTAGTTGTTGTGTAATATATATGGGGTTAAATTAATTGAGCAGGTTTGACCAGCTTGACAGAAAGTAGAAAACAAACATAGTGTACATCAAATATCACTTGAATACAGCATTTGTGGCAGACAAACATTTCACAGCACAGTACCTATGTCCAAGCATGAGCAGATCTATATTGCATCTCAGTACTATTCAGAGACATTTTTGATCATAACCTGTTTTACATATTTGTGGCAGGGTTGCTAGACCATATCAAGCAACTACTTTATTCTTCTGCAAGAATGGACTAAAGGATTACAGGTCAGTTATTAGCCAGTGATTGAGGAGTCATAATGAACAAGATGAGACTAGAAAGACCAATGATGGTGGCTGCTTGACCACTGCAATCAGATACATTTCCTGTCAGTCTGTGTACAGAGATGAATAGTGGTCATTCACAATGTGGATGCACTGTTGGATGGTTGTGATGTTTTACTGCAAGAAAGTAGGCCATATATCATTCAGAATACTGAAGAATACAAAAGTGAGATGATGTCTGTGCCAGTCGCTTCCCAAGAACAAATTTAAAATGAGCCCTGCCCATAATCATGCTCTAAATGAATGGAAGGACATTCAACACACAGCAAATCAGGTTGCTCCAAGTCAATTGTGAGCAAAGACATGTACCTGTGATGCAAGTGAGGGTTGATGCACATGATAACTATTGATGGTGAGACCAGTGCATATTATTAAAAGTATTTATTTTTCACCATAATCTTTTTTCTCATCAATACAATAGTGATATTAATCACATAGACCAAATATTATGTAGCAAAATTTCAGATCTAAATTCAATTGATAACTATGAGTCTGGTTGCAGACTTATTGATCCACCCTTATAACTCTGTATTATATCTTTCTGTCATTATCAACTGTAGAACTTTGAGTTAATCTTACATTATATTTACATAATCTTGGATGAGGCAATTTATTAAGTAACAAAATTATATCTTGAATATTTTCACAGACACAAAGATGCACATATCTTAACTACCATATATACTTGCATATTATGAAACTTTAAGACCTAATTTTGGAGCTAAGTTTAAGGGATGGGGGGGAATATACGGAATATAAAATTATATATATACATCATATACAGAATATAAAATTAGCATATGTATTGCTAGCCCTGGCTATGCCATTGACCAAACTATATATCCATTTAATTTAGCTTCAAAATTAGGTAATAGTAATTCATATTTAAATTTTGTCTGTCCATACTCATGATTTTTCAACAATAATTTGAAAAATCTTTCCTCTGCTTCTCTTGTCTTTGATATGTTCTGTGAGTGTTAAATTCTCCAATCCTCCTTTTCTCATTAAACATGCACAAAATTTCAACTGTCTCTTTTTTGGTTGCTCACCATAAAACTTCTTCATTTATTTCATGTCCTGTTCGTTCACATCTCACAACATCTGTTCCCAATTATCTCTTCTATGAAACAATATTTTATCATGCCCTTTCTTTCTGTTTAACAAAATTTACCAAATTTTTAGTTGCTTCTATTATATGTTAGTAACTGACTCAAAACTTAACATCTCCTAGTTTTACATGTCTTATTTGAAAGAAAAAAAATCCAAAAAACAGATTCAGAGCATGCACAAATGAACCAGTATTGAAACAATCAATGTTTTCATGTTCGAATTAGCACAAACTTTTGGTCATAGAAAAATGTATTACTCATTACTGGAATTTACTTGATACTAAGTAAAAAGGAAAATAAAAGAAAAGTTCAAAAATCAGTGAAAAAGAAATTAATTTTGGCTAAATCTTATCTTTTTCTATTCAATCAGAAAAAAACACTAAAGACTGAATCTAGTACATTTAGTCTTCTAAACTTATATTCTTCTAGAAATTATAATTTAGATATTACAGTTCTCATTATATTCTGTGAGCCCCATAAAATTATACCTGTACCAATTGTTGCTTACTCCAACAAATATTATTAAAGATATTATGAAAAAAAAACAATTCTTCTATGTGGAGAGAAATTTTTTGTCTTGGTTTACTTTAAATAATTTCATGATTGGAAGCAAGATCAAAGTGCTTTTCTAAATCAGTGTTGCAGCTGTTAGTCTTATATTTCAACTAGTTGAAGTACCCACTTACATGGTATCAGAGGTTAAAACTTGGATTGCAGCTGATTATAATAAAAGTAGAATGATTACATTGTGATGTGATTGTGTGTTAATGGGGTGCCATCAGATTCAAGTGATGTTAAACAGCTGAATACTATTATTCTGGAAAAATTCTGGAATCAGAAAAATTAGTCTTACATAGCTTTTAGCACCAAGATGAAACAAATGAAACATAAAACTAAGAAATGTCTATTTTACAGTCTTTGTTATCATTTTAGAAGTTATTATTGTCATTATTCACAAGGTTCATTTTCAGTGTCACTGATAATTGTGTTTAACAGCCTAAAAACAAAACTAAATAGATACCATTTATTCCTGGTAAGGTATTCAATAAAAATTACTAGAAAAAGTAGAAAATATATTAGGGAGGAAAATTGTTCAGTGAAATTGATTTTTCAAAGCACATTAATATTTTTATTGTTCAAACATTGATAATAAAAGTGAGATTATAGTCTTACACCAATCAATTCCAAACAGTAATTGTTACTATGAAAGATAATTTTGCATCATATCTTTCCTCATGAAAAACAGATTTTGCATGTTAAAACCTTCCCCTGAGCCCATTAATAGTGTATACCAAATGTGAGCTCTAGATGAAATGGTTTGGCCATATAGCATAAACAGAGAAGCCAATTCTTTACAAATATATTAATAGATACTTAAGGTTTTTTTCCATACAATGAAGTCCAATCATTTTCATTACAATTTCAGATGTAAATCTGTATTTTTTATTGTGGGTGGGGTTGTGAGTAACGATGTTAAATCTGTACCTTCCTGCCTTAAATCCTGTATTACGTAATACTCATTACTGGTTTTCCTTTCATACACCAAAGTTAAAAAATCGAACAGGAAATGGTTTCTACAGTTTATGATCTTGGATTACATTAGCATTGTTGTTTTCCTTGAACTATTCTTTCTTTTCTGCTTAACCAGCCAGGATACATCAATAACAAAGCCTCTATTTACTATCTCTGCCATATTGAAAGGGATATGAGTGTTTCCACATCTTCTATATCTTAAATATTGTCAATGGATAGAAATTGGCAGGCAAAGAAATATTAAAATGGATAAGACATTTTTCACAATATCAACAAAATAATTTATTTTGACAAAAATTTATTTTGTTGCTATCTTAAAGAAATAAGATCTAAGGTTAAACACTGCTTATTTTCTGAATGTATGTTTGTGTGCATTTAAGTTATTGTTATCAGGTAAATAGCTTCTTAAATGTTATGTGGATGTGGGACAAAGTCAATTTGTTTTGTTCTTCTTGTATCTGCCATATTCCTTTCTGAACATAGGTGATGAGGGCTCTCTACAACTTCCTATCCCTTGTGGCCATTAGCAGTTTGTTCACCCCTTTGCTAAGACTCCTGCCCTCCCCTAAGCGCCATACACACAACATTGTCACACA
Source organism: Acanthosepion lycidas (assembly GCA_963932145.1). Taxonomy (NCBI): domain Eukaryota; kingdom Metazoa; phylum Mollusca; class Cephalopoda; order Sepiida; family Sepiidae; genus Acanthosepion; species Acanthosepion lycidas. Next base: position 64,834,412 of record OZ010583.1, read on the forward strand.
AACTCATCATTGGCTTCCCTTATCTCTCTTGCACTCAATATGCCCTATATTGGTTAACTTTTTCAAACCTTCCTTCTGCATTATATGTCCAAGGAGTTTAAACTATATCTTCTTGATTCTGAGTATAAGTTCTTTCTGTTGACATTTTTTTAAATACTTTCTTTTGCTTACATACATAGAATTTTCAGTATACCTTTGGAGAACCACATTTCTGCAGCCTCTAGTTTTTCTCTCATCTGTGGGGAGATTATCTAGGATTCACTGCTGTATAAGAAGATGGATATTACATAACAATCTAGCACTCTTTTCTTTATTTCTAATAATTTTTTTTACATTTCTCAGCACCTTGCTTAGCTTTTGCAATGCTTTTTCTAGTATTTGGATCTCAGTGTTGCATTTTCTGATTCTATGTTAATATGCTTCTCAGATATTTAAACTTCAGTACTTGTTTAAAAAGTTCATATCTCTTTTATGCATGCTAAAATAGAGCTAGTAGTTTTAGGATGCATAGATATGTAAATATTAATGCATATTTTAATGAAGTTAATAATAATATAAATAACTTTTATGACATAGGATAAGTTATATAAAATATTTTTGCATGAAGTATGTTCAGAGTTTCATCTCAGCAAGAAAGAAAATGAAAGAACTTTTAATGTTGCTAAGTAAATCAGGTCATAGCTTATTGTACAATGTCTAAGACCCAGCCAAGTAGCAAAGTTTTCAGTCAGATAACAAATTATTTATAGGATAATGATTGCTTCCCAAAAATGCCTAATTTTGTTGTTTACTGATTGCTTAATCTAATTTCTTTTTATTGGTAAATAAAGATTAATACTGATATTCAAAATTTTCTCTGTTTGTGACTCCCTGTTTTCTTTTACAGGTTTGTGCTAGTCATAAAAATAAACTATACCTCCTGCAAAATACATATAAATAATCTTAACCATGGCTGCATAGGGAAAAACAAAGAATTTATATGTTAATATATTTATGAGTTTCTTTTACAAATTCATTCGAGTTTAAGCATTGTTGGTTTTGAGAATGCTTTAGCATTGGAGAAGTCAAATGCTTTATAAACTATAATATTACAGTGATTGTCAGAAATTGATAAATGTTGTAGTTTTACTTGCAATTGATTAGATCTCATGACCAATTCTGATTCCAATCCTTGTCAAATATCCAGTTCTTGATAGAAAACAATTTTTATTTTTGTAAAAAATGTTATTATTCCAAATATGTGGGCCAAAACCACTCTGTTGATGTTTCCTTGCCAAAAATTGTTTCCATTAAACATTTTTACCTACAAAGCTCTTCTCAACTGACATGCAATCTACCTACCAATTTGTGACTTAATGAGACATTTTCAATGTCATAGTGGAATAAAAATTAGTAGAAAAGCAATTAATAAAAATATACTATGAAAAAGTAGCTAAAAAAACTCACATATTTTTTTAAAAGAATTGAACAAGTTTTAAAATAATCCAAATACTTGGCATAATTTCAGGCAAAATATTTGGTTTCTTTTTTGACAGAAAATATTTTCTCTTTTTCAACAGCTTCATTTATTTATTTTCTGTTCATCCTTATCTTTTTGCAGTGAAAATCATGGATTTCTTTGAAGTCAACCTCACAATTCTTCTCCTGCCATTTATATTTTAATGTTCTTTCCTATCCAACATAGCTGTCAAGGTTGTTTATTATTTTATTTGTTCAGTTTTGTTTTTCTTTTATATAAATCCTTTTCTACCTTTATTCAAAAAGTTTGTGCTAAAAGAGAATTCTGTTATATTATTACAGGATAAGAGATTATCAGTTATGGATGTGTTGTTTAGCTTATGACAACATCTGTCCCCACAATTGTAGGTAGGTTCACCTATCACCTGGTTCACACTCCTCCTCAGTCTTTTGAATGGGAGTAGATGTTTATCTCTTGTTCTTTGTTTAGGAATGGATTTGTGGCTTTTTCATTCTTTTTCACTCTCAATTGCCCTTTTGCATCTTAGTGGCATTATTACCTTGTTTGGAGTGAATTGATTTTTTAATATATATATATATATATATATATATATATATATATATATATTGGTGTAATTGATTTGGGTGTATATTTGCCTTGTGTAATGATTAAAAGAAAATGCACAGAGTTGATATATATATAAAATAAATCTTTATATACACAATATAATAATACAGAAGGATAAGGCAAAAGTTGAAGTTTTAAGTGTGCAAAAGTAAAATTTCTGTTGCATACAAGAGAGAGAGAGAGAGAGAGAGAGAGAAATGTGCATATTTATGTATGTATGTATGTATGTATTTAAATGCAGTAGCTAACCCCTTAACAAAGTGGTGGAAGTAATATGTTTTTTATATGTCGCAGAATGATGTAACCCTCTAAGGTCGCCATCTAATCATGCAAATATCGTATTTCATCTCTAGGTATATTATGATGATTGCAGCATTGGAGAATGAACAAAATTAATTTATCAACTCTAATTTTGGTTGATTTTCCATCTGTTTATAAACACATTTATAAATCTGCTTTAAAAACGCTGCTTGCTTCTCACTGGCTCGCAGACTTATAATCCTCATCCTTATTTCTTTTAAATTTTACTTTTTTTGTTTTCTAAGAAAAATATCCCTGAAAACTTTAATTAAAATAAAAGTTAATGAAAAGTGTGATTGTTGGCTTAATTAATGTTTACTTTTATCATTACCTTGAATTTTTTTTTCTGTTTCATTAAATTGAGATGAATTTCAATATATCTCTTTATAGTAAAATAAGTAGTTACTTTTTAGTTATTTTTTTTAATCAACTAAAGAGCATTTATTATAAAAAGTAAACTAGAATGGGTACTTTTGTATGTTTTAGGTTAAACAGTGTATATTTTAGAAAATTTGTGTTGGAATGTATGTAATTCATTCTAATTAGCTGTTAGTTTCACATGATAGAGATTCACTTTATGTGATTGTAGTTAAGATTTCTTGCAAGGCACTTAAGAAAAACATTGATTAAGAATTGTGTACTTATCAAGACAAGGAAATCAAAGCTTAAGCGAGCTTAGTAGGCAGGATGGAGAGGAAATAGAAAAACACACCTTATCCCACCAGCCATTTGAAGATAATTTACTTGTCAATTTATATTTTTATTTCTTTAATGTTTTATCTTTCCTATTATTTAGTTTGTTTATATCATTATAGGTTTTGTTTTTCTAATTACTTACCTGTTTTAAGACCTCCTGTCACAAGGAATTAGAGGTTTCTTTGTAATCTTTTGTGTCTTTATGTAGAATATTTTGCTTAAATTTTTTAAACTTTAATCTTTTCAAACACTGTCCAAATAAAGTGTCAGTTAATTTTGTTGATAATATCCAATTTCTTTCCCACATTCAACATCTACTTTGTATTGAAATTGAATAAATGAAAAATAAAAAAATATCTATGTTAACCCTTCTGAGCCCAAATCTTCTTAAGCTTTGAACATAATTCTATTTATTTAATAAATCCTATTGTCAGAAGTATGGCAAATAGCCAAGGGCAAAGCACCAGGAGACCTTTGAGGTATATTTTGTGATAGAATAGTTGATAGTTTTCAAAACAAAAACAGTAAGAATAAATATACAAACACTTATGTACAAATAACAACAACATATTTTATTACCTGAGCAAATGGAAAGTATACAAAAGAGGTAAATGAAGGTTTGTATATAGAGGTATGTAAATATGTGATATATGCATAAAGTTCCTATGAAAGATTATGAAAGATTTACATTTGAGAAGAGTTCTTAGTTTGGTAGCCTTGAATGGAAGCTTGTCTCGAAGAAAGGCAACTCTGGATTTAAATCTGTGGAGAAACTACTGAATTATCTTCTTAAAATGTCATGTCAATTTACAGATTATAATAGATATTAATCTGTAGAGAGCCATGATCACCTACATTCTGAAAAACATGGCATTATAAAAACAAACTTCTTTATATAGGTTTGATGAAGTGCATTGACAATGAAGGAAACTATGTTGAAAACCAAGCAGATTAACCTTGATATATGTTTATATCAACAATATATATGACTGATTTAGGATAATTATATGCTGTGTACTAAGTTGTGTTGTGTTCGTGTGGTTTGCTGGAAACTGAAAAGTCCCTGAGTGAGAAAAGAGACATGTCCTATCTCTAAGGTATCTTGTGTATAAAAGAGGATAAAAAAACGGATGTAACTTTTGCACCTTTTTCTTTACATAACACTTTAGCAGTTGTTATCAGAAGTTCTTTGGCAGACAAGTGGGATAATCCCACAAGATTCTCTGTGTAGATTTTAAGCCCTTTCAAGAATATGAACATTTAGAAATTAATTTTACTCTCTAGTGAAATAAATTGCATGTAATTTTGGAATGAGAAATTTTCAAAATTTGATACTTGTGAATGATACTTAATATGAAATATACAGTAATAAGGCTTAACAGCTTTGAATTATTGCACATTTATATCTGCCACATCTTTTATGTGCCATGTCCTTTCAGGACGTGAGTGATCTAGCTCTCTACACTTTCCTTCCCTTGTTACTCTAAGTAACATTTGATCCTTTACAATACTACTTTGTCCTTATTCTGCAACCATTCACACAAACTCATTAATGCTAATAGTTTTAGACTATTTGTTTTCTCTTGCTTCTTCTGCCTTTAACATGTCTTCTGGGTGTTAAGTTCTCTACATCCTCTTTTCTCATTATGCCTCAGAAATTTCAACTGGCTCTTTCAAATCATAAGTTTCTTTGTATTTTCCGTCTTCTTTAAAACTTCCTCATTGCTCACAAGTTCTCTCCATAAAATGCTTAGTATTTATCAGTAGAACCACATCTCTGTTGCTTCAAGTCTCTTGTTCATCTCTAAGGAAACTCAGTATTCACTACCATATAAGAGATTATATATTACATATCAATTCAGCACTCTTTGTTTCTAGGGTTTATGGCCATGTCACATTAAAATACTAGTTCTAGTATGATCACTTAAGTTAAGCAAAGTTGAGCTTGGTCAGTATGGATGACCACTTGGGAATGCAAGGTGCTGTAATCCACCTCTTCTCCCCTCAGTTATGTATTAATTAGTAAGACTTGTATCACTAAATCATTATTATCTAAAAAAAATTCTCAAAATCTAAAAATAATTTCTGACTTTAAACAACCTGCAAAGGGTTGATAAGGTGTAGTAAACAAATCAATCTTTGTTTCTAATTATACTTTCCTACATCTTTATATACTGCTTAGTTTCTGGAAGACATCTTTCACTATACTTATGCACTTTTAGATTTCTGTGTCACATTTTTGAGCATCTGTTACTACACTACTCAAATAGTTCAATTTCTTTATATGCTTAATTTTCCCAGCCCCAATATGTAGCCCAATCTTTGAGCTGCCTCTTTCACTGGCAACCATGCATTCTATTTTCTACATTGTCTAAGAGTTCTTTCAGTTTATTTTCTGAGTCTGCTATCAACAAATTATCATCCATGTAACAATTTTTCTTTTAGGAATATTATATAATTGTTAATTCTGTTATGTACATGAAGGAACATGCCACTTTAGATAAAATATCTAAAGTGGCAATATAAAGTTAAAATACAGTGTGTACCAAAATTTCATGCAAGTTAGGAAAATTAAACTATAAAAGTAATGGCTGAGAAGTTATAAACTTTTGGTCAAGTATAAGTCTTTTGTGGTTGTGAAATATCTCAAAATCTTACATTACAGTATAAAATAGAATTGAGTTAAAGATTGAATATACAAAACATTATTTTTTAAGCTGTTCCACTTTTTATGCAATCATCCCAAAAATCAATGTAATGGTATGTAATGATAAAAAGAATGAAACCAATGACTCATGCAACAATAATTTAAAATGGCATAGAAAACTGCTTGTGACAAGCTGAGTGCAACAACAAGATGAAAAAATAACATTATTTGCTAATATAATTTCTATTCTCTCTAAGGGTTTGACACAACCTACTATCAACAGAAGAAGTTAATTTAAAAATTTCTTTAGGGTGAGATGGAGAGTTGTTAAACATGAAAATGACTTTTAATTTGAATGCTTCTGTTTTGTTTAAGCCTTTAGGAATTCAATGTAAGCAGAAACAACCATTTTAACATTACTATCCATCTTCCAGGAGCCAACCAATTCCTTGCCAATAATTTCCACCCAAGAGTAATATAAATGGAGAAAGATGTACACTTAGGTTTTATAGACTACATGAAAGAATTTTATAAGGTATGACAAACAATTTATTTAAACTGTAATGAGAACTAGATCAATTTGGGAAGGATACTAGCAGTAAACCATCTGAATATAGTCAGAAAATAAATTAAGTAGGTACCACAGAATTCTATATTAAAATAAATTTTATCATTGTAGATATAGAAAAACAGAAAAGAATGTAAGACAAGAATGTGTCTTCTTATTGGATGTATTTATTTATTTCCTACTCAGATTTATTTTCAGTGGGTGCAATTTTAACAATATATGATAATCAGATAACAGTGTGTGTTAATGCCAAACACAGAAGGAAAACACTACAGGAACCCCTAGAAAAAGGTTCTCAAGGGAAATGGGAAGACAGTTTTAACCATCAACTGTAAGAAAACAATAAAATATTACTTGTCAAAGAAGTTAGATAACCAATTAGAAAATTTTATCATAGATAAGCTTTCTTCAAATTACTTCCCCTTTCACATTAACAACTTGTGGAAAATATCCAATAAACATAGTGCATGAGATTTTGTGTTCTTTCTGTGTGCATGAATGTGGATCAGTAAGTCTGTACTCTGACATATAATTACAAATTAGTACTGAAAAGAGCCCTTTCCAAAATAATATTTTGGTATTTAATCCTTTGGGTAGATTTTGGGAAGTGGGTCTGGACATTTAGGCACCCCTTCATATTAGATGGATTTTGATCTTAATGTGTTAACTAATTAAATGCATTGACAGGATTACATTGAAAAGTAAATATGTGTTATGTGAAATAAACACATTTTTATCATCAAATTGTGGACTTACTGATATACCTACATATGTGTGCACATAAAGAAGTATTATCACCAGTCTGGTAAATTAGAATAAATTTGAAATAAACATTTACTTAAAATAAGATTATTTATGAAATTTTAAAAGTGGTCTTGGAAATGACAAAATTTAAAATAAATTGAAAATTAAGGATTGAAACTTTTTTTAGAGATGAACTGAGCAAAAATGAAATTTGAATGTTAATTATTTCATTTTTCTAATCTTTTTATGGTTTCTTTTCTGTCATCTTTGATTCTGTCAACAATTTTGATATCTTCCATTTCCTTCCATTTTCTTGTTTTTATTTATTATTTATTTTCCAATCTATCTTCCTGGTGTTCTTTGTTTTACTTTATCTATTTTCTTCTTTCTTTCTGCTCATATTTCTTCTATTTTCTTTCAAAATTATTCTTTCCTTTTTCTATCCAACTTTCCCTTTTCTTTTGGTATTCTTCTTATACCACTCTTTCTTTTCACCTTTTTCTCATGACATATATATATATATCTTTACTTTTTAATCACTTCTAATTGTAAAAAAACAAAACATCCAATATAAGAGTGAATAATATCACCTGATAATCTGAAAATGTGCCTTTTAGAAAAATAAGAAACACACTTAAACTAAGCTAGTAATATTACTGAAATAAGCCCAATCTTTTACTCTATTTGCTTACTTTTTGGGGGATGACCAAAGATCTGGAATTGTGGATCAAGATTTCAGGGTCAATTCTTCATTGATTGATGTTAAAATCTGGATATTTTGCAGAGAAAACAAAAATTATATTAAATCAAACTGACTTGACTTTTATATCTTCACCTGACAATCCACATCTCCACTCGAAAGTCAGAAATTTGTTTCACCTAAATATACACTCATGTAATGCTAACAGGTATTTCCTGTGTATAAATATATGTCTATAGAAAAACACATTTTATATCTTAAGTGTACCCAAAATTTTGAGTAATTTGAACAGGTTTCATTGCCCTTTGTAAGCTAATATGCAAACTGCTGCCAGTAAGGAAAATGTTTGAAAAAGATAGGGAAATTGGGTTTAGGATTAACCAACTATTTTCACTATGCTTAGTAAAATAGTTTGCAAATCTGTTTGACAGAGAGTAAAAACTAGGTACGACTAATTAAACTTTTTTTCTCACTGACAGCAAAGGAGCTGTTTGAAAGAGACTATGTGAGAGTAGTAACTTTTTTCATGGTCAAATTTCCCAAACTTTAATATTGCAGCTTGTATGCATAGTTACAAACTTAAATTCGTCTTATATATAAAGTACAGTGTGTGTGTGTGTTTGTGCATGTGCATGTGTGTGTCCAAGCAACTCTTCTGCTTCCACTGGTCTGATTTCAATGATTCACAGTTCATTCATAAGCCCTAGAAAAGTTAGCTGCAGGAAACAATTTTCATTGTGCTCAGATTCAGGGTTTCCAGATTATACGAGATTAAAAATAAATATTATTGTATTATACTAGTCATTATTGTTGCTTTCATGGTTCAAGGGGAGTAACTATTATTTTCCTTTTGTATCCAAAATTACAGTGCATGTTTTATTATAAACTAGCTTAAAATCTGCCCTATTGGGTGGAATTTAAGCTAGCTCCTGTTGAGGACTCTTGGTTTGGTCATCTTCACAATAGCTAGGGAGGAGCAGATGCAATAAGTATCAATAAACTAGAGAAGAACTCAAAATTGATCACTGCATTTAAGTATTGCATTAATATTTATGCTTACCTTTTAAAAAGGTGCAATGATAATTCTTCTGCTGCTGCCAATTAATTCAAAAATGATTTCATGTACATAGATCCTTATTTTCCGTACAAACAATTATTTTTATTTCATAAAATTAATATAGTGTAAAGATGGGAAAATAAAAATTAGAATTAGTTATATATTCAATCATTGAAGAGTTAGAGAAACATAATAGCTAATTAAGTAAAACCTGTATTTTGGAATCTATATGAATAAATGCGAAATTGGAGCTCAGCTTTACTTCATAGTAATTTGGTATTTACACAACCCATAATGAAGTTGCATTGTGACACAAGGTCAGTTTAATGTGTGGAGCCTGAGCTAGGAACAAGAATTCCTCAAACACCTGCAACCTTTGGTTGTGCTGGCCCCAGTGCAAGCACCTATCCCTCTCTCTAGTGCAATGAGGCAGCTTTTCCCTAGGGCCAGCACCTCTCAGTATAATTTTCCTCAGTTGTGACTCTATCCTTCAACGGAGCTGCCCCTTAGTGCACTCTGCCTCTGTATTTCCTCATGATGAGGTCAGGTTGGGACACAAGGTCAGTTTAATGTGGGGAACTTGAGTGTATACACCCAGGCTAGGAACAAAAATAGCCCAAGATCAACAAAACTGTTGGTTGCAATGGCCTCAGTGCAAGCATCAATCCCTCTCTCTGGTGCAATGAGAGAGTGTGGCCTCGGGTAGTTGTTTCACAGTGCTGGGCACCTCTCAGTATAATTTTCCTCAGTTGCAACTCTGTCCTTTGATGGAGCTGCTCCTGAACACACTCTGCCCAAAGACAGAGACGCAACTGAGAAATGATAAATAGGATGTTACAAATTACTCTATAGTAATTTACACATGGTATTTACTCTGTCTCTCCACTAAGATGATGATAAAAAGGGTGTTACAAAGCACTCAAGAGAGTAGTTTACACACTATGTATTTACTCTGTCTCCCCACTAAGATGTGTTGTGACACAAGGTCTTTTTTTAAGGTGGGGACCCAAGTGCATACACCTAGGCCAGGAACAAAAGTTCTATTCCAACAGCTTCTTTTCTCACACTTCACAACATGGAACTCCCTTTCACTTACTTGCTTCCCTGATAACTACAATCCTCAAAAATTTAAATCCAATATCAATTGCCATCTTCTGTTGTCTTGAATCCTGTTCATCCCTTATCATTTCCTCAATCCCCACTATATTATTTTCACTTTCACTCTCTGTAATCCCCTGCATACTAGTGGCACTCCCACCTTGTTTTGGATGAAATGATTAAAAAGAAGCAACTTCAAGTGTTATTTTTAGTATATTATGTTTACTAACCTGTATACTCAAGAAAACTAAAGGTAAATAGAGCATTGGTGGGCTGTGATGCTTTGAGTGGCTGAGTAGTCTAAAGTACTGGGATTTGTCTACCCAGGTTTTGGTTGTTATCTGAGTGTTGGGATTCCAAGCATTTAACAAAAACAATAATAACATATATTTCCTGGAGGAAAATTAGAAGCAGAACATCAGTTGAAATAACATTTATATATTCTTTTCAGAAATATACAATGACATTAAAATATTCAATTTTCCTAGCATTGAAGTTTATTTTGTATAGCAATTAAGTATTCTTAGGGCAGTGTGAAATGTGTGGCCATAGTTATTTTATGATGGTCAGCCAAATGTGTCTGTGTGCTCATAGACAAAGACTTAGTCGGCAACTGCTAGCTGTCATCTCTTCCATTGTGTGTGTTTATATGTGTATGTACACACATGTAGATCAAAGTGACTGCTGGCTTTTATTTTCATTTTTGTAAGGGGGATCCAAAATCTAATTTCACTTAGTAATGTGAACTTTTTGAATACAAGATTTTCATAAATT